>OX419637.1:13593918-14103856 GCA_948473465.1 Lithophane ornitopus | reverse complement strand
AACCTAACCTAACTACCTAACCTAACCTAACCTAACCTAACCTAACCTAACCTAACCTAACCTAACCTAACCTAACCTAACCTAACCTAACCTAACCTAACCTAACCTAACCTAACCTAACCTAACCTAACCTAACCTAACCTAACCTAACCTAACCTAACCTAACCTAACCTAACCTAACCTAACCTAACCTAACCTAACCTAACCTAACCTAACCTAACCTAACCTAACCTAACCTAACCTAACCTAACCTAACCTAACCTAACCTAACCTAACCTAACCTAACCTAACCTAACCTAACCTAACCTAACCTAACCTAACCTAACCTAACCTAACCTAACCTAACCTAACCTAACCTAACCTAACCTAACCTAACCTAACCTAACCTAACCTAACCTAACCTAACCTAACCTAACCTAACCTAACCTAACCTAACCTAACCTAACCTAACCTAACCTAACCTAACCTAACCTAACCTAACCTAACCTAACCTAACCTAACCTAACCTAACCTAACCTAACCTAACCTAACCTAACCTAACCTAACCTAACCTAACCTAACCTAACCTAACCTAACCTAACCTAACCTAACCTAACCTAACCTAACCTAACCTAACCTAACCTAACCTAACCTAACCTAACCTAACCTAACCTAACCTAACCTAACCTAACCTAACCTAACCTAACCTAACCTAACCTAACCTAACCTAACCTAACCTAACCTAACCTAACCTAACCTAACCTAACCTAACCTAACCTAACCTAACCTAACCTAACCTAACCTAACCTAACCTAACCTAACCTAACCTAACCTAACCTAACCTAACCTAACCTAACCTAACCTAACCTAACCTAACCTAACCTAACCTAACCTAACCTAACCTAACCTAACCTAACCTAACCTAACCTAACCTAACCTAACCTAACCTAACCTAACCTAACCTAACCTAACCTAACCTAACCTAACCTAACCTAACCTAACCTAACCTAACCTAACCTAACCTAACCTAACCTAACCTAACCTAACCTAACCTAACCTAACCTAACCTAACCTAACCTAACCTAACCTAACCTAACCTAACCTAACCTAACCTAACCTAACCTAACCTAACCTAACCTAACCTAACCTAACCTAACCTAACCTAACCTAACCTAACCTAACCTAACCTAACCTAACCTAACCTAACCTAACCTAACCTAACCTAACCTAACCTAACCTAACCTAACCTAACCTAACCTAACCTAACCTAACCTAACCTAACCTAACCTAACCTAACCTAACCTAACCTAACCTAACCTAACCTAACCTAACCTAACCTAACCTAACCTAACCTAACCTAACCTAACCTAACCTAACCTAACCTAACCTAACCTAACCTAACCTAACCTAACCTAACCTAACCTAACCTAACCTAACCTAACCTAACCTAACCTAACCTAACCTAACCTAACCTAACCTAACCTAACCTAACCTAACCTAACCTAACCTAACCTAACCTAACCTAACCTAACCTAACCTAACCTAACCTAACCTAACCTAACCTAACCTAACCTAACCTAACCTAACCTAACCTAACCTAACCTAACCTAACCTAACCTAACCTAACCTAACCTAACCTAACCTAACCTAACCTAACCTAACCTAACCTAACCTAACCTAACCTAACCTAACCTAACCTAACCTAACCTAACCTAACCTAACCTAACCTAACCTAACCTAACCTAACCTAACCTAACCTAACCTAACCTAACCTAACCTAACCTAACCTAACCTAACCTAACCTAACCTAACCTAACCTAACCTAACCTAACCTAACCTAACCTAACCTAACCTAACCTAACCTAACCTAACCTAACCTAACCTAACCTAACCTAACCTAACCTAACCTAACCTAACCTAACCTAACCTAACCTAACCTAACCTAACCTAACCTAACCTAACCTAACCTAACCTAACCTAACCTAACCTAACCTAACCTAACCTAACCTAACCTAACCTAACCTAACCTAACCTAACCTAACCTAACCTAACCTAACCTAACCTAACCTAACCTAACCTAACCTAACCTAACCTAACCTAACCTAACCTAACCTAACCTAACCTAACCTAACCTAACCTAACCTAACCTAACCTAACCTAACCTAACCTAACCTAACCTAACCTAACCTAACCTAACCTAACCTAACCTAACCTAACCTAACCTAACCTAACCTAACCTAACCTAACCTAACCTAACCTAACCTAACCTAACCTAACCTAACCTAACCTAACCTAACCTAACCTAACCTAACCTAACCTAACCTAACCTAACCTAACCTAACCTAACCTAACCTAACCTAACCTAACCTAACCTAACCTAACCTAACCTAACCTAACCTAACCTAACCTAACCTAACCTAACCTAACCTAACCTAACCTAACCTAACCTAACCTAACCTAACCTAACCTAACCTAACCTAACCTAACCTAACCTAACCTAACCTAACCTAACCTAACCTAACCTAACCTAACCTAACCTAACCTAACCTAACCTAACCTAACCTAACCTAACCTAACCTAACCTAACCTAACCTAACCTAACCTAACCTAACCTAACCTAACCTAACCTAACCTAACCTAACCTAACCTAACCTAACCTAACCTAACCTAACCTAACCTAACCTAACCTAACCTAACCTAACCTAACCTAACCTAACCTAACCTAACCTAACCTAACCTAACCTAACCTAACCTAACCTAACCTAACCTAACCTAACCTAACCTAACCTAACCTAACCTAACCTAACCTAACCTAACCTAACCTAACCTAACCTAACCTAACCTAACCTAACCTAACCTAACCTAACCTAACCTAACCTAACCTAACCTAACCTAACCTAACCTAACCTAACCTAACCTAACCTAACCTAACCTAACCTAACCTAACCTAACCTAACCTAACCTAACCTAACCTAACCTAACCTAACCTAACCTAACCTAACCTAACCTAACCTAACCTAACCTAACCTAACCTAACCTAACCTAACCTAACCTAACCTAACCTAACCTAACCTAACCTAACCTAACCTAACCTAACCTAACCTAACCTAACCTAACCTAACCTAACCTAACCTAACCTAACCTAACCTAACCTAACCTAACCTAACCTAACCTAACCTAACCTAACCTAACCTAACCTAACCTAACCTAACCTAACCTAACCTAACCTAACCTAACCTAACCTAACCTAACCTAACCTAACCTAACCTAACCTAACCTAACCTAACCTAACCTAACCTAACCTAACCTAACCTAACCTAACCTAACCTAACCTAACCTAACCTAACCTAACCTAACCTAACCTAACCTAACCTAACCTAACCTAACCTAACCTAACCTAACCTAACCTAACCTAACCTAACCTAACCTAACCTAACCTAACCTAACCTAACCTAACCTAACCTAACCTAACCTAACCTAACCTAACCTAACCTAACCTAACCTAACCTAACCTAACCTAACCTAACCTAACCTAACCTAACCTAACCTAACCTAACCTAACCTAACCTAACCTAACCTAACCTAACCTAACCTAACCTAACCTAACCTAACCTAACCTAACCTAACCTAACCTAACCTAACCTAACCTAACCTAACCTAACCTAACCTAACCTAACCTAACCTAACCTAACCTAACCTAACCTAACCTAACCTAACCTAACCTAACCTAACCTAACCTAACCTAACCTAACCTAACCTAACCTAACCTAACCTAACCTAACCTAACCTAACCTAACCTAACCTAACCTAACCTAACCTAACCTAACCTAACCTAACCTAACCTAACCTAACCTAACCTAACCTAACCTAACCTAACCTAACCTAACCTAACCTAACCTAACCTAACCTAACCTAACCTAACCTAACCTAACCTAACCTAACCTAACCTAACCTAACCTAACCTAACCTAACCTAACCTAACCTAACCTAACCTAACCTAACCTAACCTAACCTAACCTAACCTAACCTAACCTAACCTAACCTAACCTAACCTAACCTAACCTAACCTAACCTAACCTAACCTAACCTAACCTAACCTAACCTAACCTAACCTAACCTAACCTAACCTAACCTAACCTAACCTAACCTAACCTAACCTAACCTAACCTAACCTAACCTAACCTAACCTAACCTAACCTAACCTAACCTAACCTAACCTAACCTAACCTAACCTAACCTAACCTAACCTAACCTAACCTAACCTAACCTAACCTAACCTAACCTAACCTAACCTAACCTTACCTTACCTAACCTAACCTAACCTAACCTAACCTAACCTAACCTAACCTAACCCCCCCCTCTGGAACCCCTCTCTGGAACAACTCAAAGGAGAAGTTCTCAGAAAGAAGAGAAGAATCCGCAATGCGGCACCATCAAGGAGGAACTACACAATACAGGAATACCTCACAGCTAAAGAAAATTACTCCACACAAGCCACTGAGGCCGCCACGGCAGGCTGGAAAGAGTTCTGCACCACACAAGAAAGAGAAAGCATGTGGGACGGTATTTACAGGGTCATAAGGAAAACCGCAAGAAGGGAAAACGATGTGCTCCTGAGAGGCCCATCAGGAGAAACCCTGAGCCCAGAGCAATCGGCGGAACTTCTCGCGAACACCTTTTACCCAGCAGACTCAACGGCAACAGAAACGACCTACCACACACAGCTTAGAAGCCGTACACGAGAGGAATCCGACGATCTTCAAGGATTGTCGGCCGATGACCCACCTTTTACACCTGCGGAGCTTGAATTGGTTCTACAAAATCAAAACCCAAAGAAAGCCCCAGGACCGGATGGGCTGACGGCCGATATATGCGTGACCGCTATCAACTGCAACAGGGAAGTGTTTCTCGCCTTGGCTAACAGATGCCTGGCGCTGTCTTACTTCCCTGGGCAGTGGAAAGTGGCCCATGTGTGCATCCTTAGGAAACCCGGTAAAGACGACTATACTCATCCAAAGTCCTACAGACCCATTGGACTACTGTCAGTCTTGGGCAAGATCGTCGAAAAACTCATCGTGAACAGGATTCAGTGGCACCTACTCCCCACACTCAACACACATCAGTACGGTTTCATGCCACAACGAGGCACCGAGGACGCCCTCTACGCCCTAGTGACGCACGTACGAGCAGAGATGAAAGCAAAGAAGATCGTGCTTTTAGTATCACTGGACATAGAGGGGGCCTTCGATAACGCATGGTGGCCGGCCATAAAACACCAGCTAATTAGCAAAAAGTGCCCAAGAAACCTATACACCACATTAACCTCATACCTGAAGGATCGAAAGGTACTGGTGAACTACGCCAGAGCAAAAAGCGAGAAGGAAACCACCAAGGGTTGTGTACAAGGCTCCATTGCTGGACCAACACTTTGGAATCTAATCCTAGACTCGCTTCTGACTGAAATCAACAGTTCTGGCGTATTTTGCCAAGCCTACGCGGACGATGTGGTCCTGGTCTTCTCCAACCATCAGGTTAACGCTCTGGAGCGCATAGCAGAAAGGACGTTAGACAGTGTGTCTGAATGGGGTGCTCAGAACAAGCTACGCTTCGCCGCGCACAAAACAAATGCGATGGTGCTAACAAGGAAGCTTAAGTATGACACTCCAGTCGTCCACATGTCAGGCGTCCGGCTAAATCTCGTTCAAGAGATCAAGCTTCTAGGGCTGATCATAGACAACAAGCTCACTTTCAACGCACATGTTTCCGCCACCTGCAAAAAAGCTGCGGACATATATAAACAGCTGGCATGTGCCGCGAGGGTGACTTGGGGTCTCAACCGCGAGATAATCAGGACCATATATGTGTCAGTAATAGAGCCGATAGTGCTGTATGCCGCAAGCGCATGGGCGCCTGCAGCTGAGAAACTGATGGTCAGGAATCAGTTAGACTCACTGCAGAGAGGTTTCGCGCAAAAGATCTGTAAAGCGCATCGCACGGTGTCTCTAGTATCGGCTCTGATTCTGTCGGGGCAGCTGCCTCTTGACCTTCGGGTAATCGAGGCCTCGAAACTATTTCTGGTCAAAAAAGGTTACTCTCACGAGTTCTTACCCCCGGGAAGAGAGGTAGAGCGAAAAGTGGGGTACTTACAACAGCCTCACCCCTCAAAGCTCATAACTACGGAATACCAGCAACTGGAGGATTTCGACCCCGAAACCGTAGAAACCCACCAAATAACCGGTCCCCAGATCTACACTGATGGTAGCAAGATAGAGGGGAAAGTCGGAGCTGCCATAACCTGGTGGAGTGAAGGCAGAGAGTCGAAATACAGAACCTTCCGGCTGGAACCACACAACACGGTCTTCCAATCGGAACTATACGCACTGTTCAGAGCCACTAAGCTGGTGAAAGAAAGCAGAGTGGACACAACCAGTATTCTCAGTGACTCAAGATCGTCGCTGGATCTGCTGAGGTGTCCGATGGCTACACATCAACTGGCTCACGATCTCAAAGAACTGGTGCGAGAAATCCGCGGGGAGGGCAGGGATGTGCGGTTTTTCTGGTTGAGAGCACATGTGGGGACACCAGGAAACGAGAGAGCAGACGAACTGGCAAAGAAAGCGGCCCTAACCAAAAAGACGGCACCAGACTATGATAAAGTTCCAATTTCCTTTGTGAAAAAGTGCATACGCGAGGAAACAGTCAAGAAATGGCAAGAGAGATACGAGTCCTCCAGTACAGGATCAGTGACCAAGGTGTTCTTTCCAAGCGTCATAGCCGCTAAAAGAATCACCAGGGACATAGATCTAACACCAGCTCTAGTCCAACTCTTCACGGGACATGGAGGATTCTCGGCATACTTGCACCGCTTCCATCTTAAAGACAGCCCCGCATGCGTGTGCGACCCATCCACGGAGGAATCAGTCTGGCACCTACTACTCGAATGTCCAAGATTTAGCCACGATAGGACGAAACTGGAGAATGAGTTGAACGTTAACCTAGACCTATCGGCTCTCAGCTCCATCGTAGAGGGAAAGGCTACAAGACCATCTTTCCTGGACTTCGCACAAAAGGTCGTCTCAGTCGCCGTGAGGGCCAATGGCTCCACTGCCATTCACACAACACACCTACAAACCAACACAGCAACCACCAATATCGCACCGACCAACATACACACAACTACAACACAAACACCAACCTCATCATCGACACAAACAAACAACGTTAATACACTACCAACAAGAACAACAACACTAACACCAACCCTACAATCGACGCTACCAAATAACGTAACAACAACAAACATCACGCCGACAAACACACATACAACCACAGCAATAACAACAATACTGTCCACAACACCTACACAATCTCAAAACAGAACAACAATAAACATCACGCCGACTGACATGCAGAGAACTACAATACTGACACCAACACCAACCTCAGCACAGACACAATCACTCAAACAAATGACAACAATCATGAAACAAACCCCACCACGACTACAAACCACATTTGACCCAACTCTGATACAAAACCAGCCAAACATGACGACCAGCATTATCGCCTCAGACACAACAACGACTTTACAAAACGAATCATCGACTGACGGAATAACCACTACGACGAGGGCCTCCGATGCCAACCCCATACCGTGCCTGCTGGCGTGGGGGGCAGCTGGCGAGCCTGGCATACGACTCAGAGGTGTAGCACTGTTCATGAACCGCCCGCAAGAGACCTTTGGAGTCAGCTTCTGCAGACTAAGACCGAGCAAAACCAAAGTCACCATACCACCTGGCCTAGCAGCCCTGATCAATGGAAGCACAGCGAAAACGAGCATCAAAAGCAGAAAATACACCGATCTGCCTGCGATGGATCTCTTCAGTATCCAGTGCCGAGTGATGCGATTCAAAGACAAAAAAATTGCGTTACTCGAGTGGAGAGAGGAAACCCCATTTGCCCAAGCAAGCTCGTTACTCCAACGATTAAGGGAAGCTGCTGGACACTCGGCTCGAATAATCAGTGTAGATGCCATGATCATCGACGGTATCAAGGGCGAAGTTGCGGACCGCCTAGGATGCATAAAGGCCGCAGAAGCGCATGAGGTGATAGTGTACGAGGACCGAGGGGAAACTTTAGGATATCTTAAACCCCCAAAAGAGAAGCACACCGTACAACAGGGCAACCTTTCGTCACCTCAAACAACGCTCAGCGGCTCAGAGCGAATGCAACAAAAAATCGTCGAAGAAAGGGAAACACTGCAGTGCAGAAGTACTCCAGAGCGGCATGGACAGGACACAAGTCGACTTGCCGGGATCAAGACCGGAATCAAGACCTTCCTACAAAACATCTTCACAGATCGTCATAGCGGGGCAACCCGCTCTGGCATCTCTGAACCTGCCCACAGACAGGGGGAGGCTCTCGCTAGCTTCCTAAGGAAATCTCCGAAGGAGGCGGGCAAATCTCCTCCGAAAAAGACCCCAACAAGAGCTGATAAAGGACAGGTCTGCCTCCCAGAATACATCCCGGTGTCGAGCCCCTCGGACCACATACACAACGCCTTCCTCGAGTTCCTGGCGATCGTAAGAGCTACCAAACAGGCAAACACCCTCACCTGTAAAAAGCTCTTACAATGCTTCAACCTTCAGTCAGAGGGACTGCTGAAGATCCTGCTCGAGGAGGCGGACGCCGCTGTGTACGACAATAGTACATCCCGAGTCATCGTGGGGAGTATGAAAGATTCATACATGGCGGCCTACAGCGCGACGGGAGGCTTCGTGACACGGAACGAGGATGAGTCGAAAAGGAGGGGAAAGCCGGTTTTCGAGACACCCGACGAGGACCCAATAGTGGTGGTAGCTCGTTGCACAGAAATAATGCTGGACGACAGGTTTCTCGAGATGGCGCAAACCATTTCGGGAACCTCAAATGTAATTAATTTCAAGTGGGTGAACGGCGTTCCGGGCTGCGGGAAGACGACGTGGGTGGTGAGGCACTTCGATGGGGAGAACGACGTGGTGGTAACTACGACAACTGAAGCGGCAAAAGACCTGAGAGAGAAGCTCTCGCACCGCTTAGGCGATAAGGCAAAGACTAAGGTGCGAACTATGGCCTCCGTTCTAGCTAATGGCTTTAAGAAGGGAGACAGGTGCCATCGTTTGACGGTGGATGAGGCCCTTATGAACCATTTTGGGGCCATAGTCATGGCCGCTAAGTTGTCGGGTGCAAACGAAGTTGTCCTCATCGGGGATGTCAATCAGCTACCATATTTGGACAGGGAAAACCTATTTCCACTCAGGTACACCCGTCCAGATATGGTGGTTGCGATCACCCAGGAATTGCTCTGTACTCACCGGAACCCCATGGACGTCGCGTTCGCACTGAGTGACATCTACGGTGGGATCTACTCGTCAAAAACATTTACGAGTAACATTCACTCACTGAGGGTATGTGGCTTCTCCGGCGCGGATATCCCGAAAAAATCCCAGAACACGCTATTCCTGGTGGACGCTATTCCACGCTATTCCTACACAGGAGGAGAAATCCTCACTGAGTGGCCAGGGGTACGGATCTGGCGAGGGTTCCCGCATCCTGACCATCCACGAATCTCAGGGTCTCACATACGAGCGCGTCATCATCATCAACACCCGAACAGAAAAGACCCAAATTCGTTACAGCGTTCCCCACGCGGTAGTGGCCGTGTCGAGACACACAACCAGCTGTGTCTATTACACCGACGACGCAAGTGATGCCATAGGCCGTTTCGCCAAGAAAGCAATGGATGCACCAACACAAACAGTTGTCGACTACAACCTTAAGACAGCAATAATGCATCGCAACATGGCGATCGTGGAGGCGCTGATGACACTTTGCAATTCCCTCCCTCCCACTTTTCACATCCCTCATAGCAGTAGTCAGTAAGAAAATAACTTCCCGAGACTATAAGCTTGACAAAAAAAAAAAAAAAAAAAAAAAAAAAAAAAAAAAAATATATATATACGTTAACATAATTGAGAAGTCAACATGCATGCATACATCAACACAATAATAATAATTAAAAAAAAAAAAAATATTAATAAATAAATGTCTTGTCTTTAGTTTATTGTTCATTTAAGTCATAAGTCACATAGTCATAAAGCCTAGATTAAGTTCGTCTCATAACTATAGTTATACTGCTGTAGCTTAAAGTAAACTTTAGTTATTAAGTAGTATATTCAAGGTGATGGACAAACAGTAACAAGATTCAACATATAACTAAGCATAAGTTGTGACGGCTCCACCTGTGGTGGGGCGGAGTAGCATTAAGCATTGCCTGTAAAGTAACACATAAGCGAATAAAATAAAAATTTAGAGTCATAAGGGCGCGGACCAAGAGTCTGCGGACGAATTGTAAGGAAGGAGTGTGGTTTTAGCCGGTAAGAGTCCGGCACTGCCCAGACTGGTTCGTATGTGAAGCAGCCTGGACGTCCATGAGGATTTCCCACTCCTGCCGAAAAAAAAAAAAAAAAAAAAAAAAAAAAACCTAACCTAACCTAACCCATAATAACTTTGCATCCCGGTGACGCATTTTGACGCTGTTTTCAGCTATTTTGATTTTTAATAGGCTCCGCCCTACTATCTGACTAATCATTTTTGACAAAAACACGAAAGGTTATTCGTTCTGGGACTTTGCCAAATTTTTCAAAATTCTCAACCCTTAATTTTTATCTCGAAATTCTTCCCTAAAATCATTTTTCTTTTAGTCGCAATAGTTACTTACCTGCCTTACCTGTATTCCTGTGCGCGTTCCCTGAACTCGAGTCCTGTCTGGTAGTCGTAATCTCAGGTTTTTCAGTCGAAAAACACGTTTTTCGGCAAAAACACAAAATTTTTCTTCTAAATTAATTCCAAGAACCTCGTAGATCGCTAGCCCGCGCCGAGACGCGTCTTTTGACACCTCGCACGTGCGTTTGGCGAACATAGAACTTCAAAAAATTGCCCTCCCACCCACCCTATTGTGTCTAGCCAGGTAAACTTTTTGTATTTGGCAAAAAAATATTTTTCGGTTTTTAGCTCCTCAAGCTACTTCTTAGTCCCTCCAATTAATCTTTTGACCTTTTCTTTAGAATATTGACCCCACGGTCTTTCGGCTGTGGAAGACTTCATCTTAATTTAAAAAAAAAAAAAAAAATTTAAGCTACTTCTGTGCCTTTCCCCCATTTACAGGGACGCAGAAGTGTCGCTTTTGTTCTTACGTGTCCCCTTTTTATGAATTTAACTTTTATTCAGACCGCCACTATGTTCCGCACACCGGCCAAGACGAACGCGAGCTCGCCGGGCGCCAAGGGCTCGCCGCGTTCGGCAGAGAAGGCTGGACCCTCGCTACCCTGTGTTAGGCGTAGCATCGGGGAATGGGAGGCCGGGAAAGCCGAGCCTAAGGCCAAGTCCCCGGCCCACGCAAAACGCGACGCCACACCGCCCGCTCCCAGCGCTTTGGGGACGCGCCGAGTACCCACGGACGCCGCAAAACTGACGAAGAAGGCTGAGTCTGGTTACCCCAATATCCTTGCGGAGGCGAGAGCTTGCCTAAATAAAGCGAAGCTTCATTTGGGCAACTCTCGCAACCTCAAGACGGAGATCAAGGAGGAGGTGCTCAAGTCCATAAATAGGCTCTATGAGCTGGTGAAGGAGTCAGAGCGGAACAGAGCCCCAGTCGCACCAGCACCTGCGGTCATAGCTACGGCTACGCCTATAGCCGCGCCACTGAGGCCGACCACAGATGAGCCGACAGAGCTGATGCAGAGCCTTGTGGAAGGCCTCAAACTGCACAAACAGGCACTGCAGGAGTGTCAACACCATACTCATGCTCTGTCGGAACATCTCCAGCAAGCCCCTCGCTACGTTGCAGGCCAAGGTCCAACCTTTGCGGAGATGGCCGCCGTCGTACCGAAGCAGAACATCCAACAGCCTCTCCACTCGGCTGAAACGCTTCAAGTGTAAAGAGAATCCATCGTGCACCTGTGAGCCTGGTGTGGAAGAGACAGTCCTGCACATATTGCTGGAGTGCCCCATCACTGCCAAGATGCGGTTCGAAGCAGAGCAGAAACTTTCTGTCGCATTGGTTGTCCAGAACCTACCAAACCTAATGCAGGGAAAGAGAAGAAGAGAGTTTTTAAAATATTGTTGCATGATAGCAACCATTGTCAATAGAAGGAATAAAATAGCTTAAGAAATTGTATGATACTAAATGTATAATAATTATATAGCTTATGTATCATACTAAATAGTTTGGCATAAATAGTAGTAAAAAGTAAATTAGTGTAAAGTATTGCAAATAGTCGAGCTTCGGATATAAATTTTATTACGTCTTTTTTTTTTCGTTTGTTGTTGGTGGTCATACCACAGGAAACCCGAATTAGCCGTTTTAACTTAACTTTAAAAGAAAGCTGGAAAAAATTGATAGGCAATTAATTTAAAAACATTTGAAAACCAAGGGCTCTGATAATGTCAGAGGGACACTAAGAAAGGCAGGAGTGGTTTTTAGCCGGTAAAAGTCCGGCACTGCCCAGACTGGCTCAACAGTGAGACAGTCTGGGCGTCCATGAGGATTTCCCACTCCTGCCAAATTAAAAAAAAAAAAAAAAAAAAAAACCTAGCCTAACCTAACCTAACCTGAGCGAACCTAACCTAACCTAACCTGAGCGAACCTAACCTGAGCGAACCTATCCTGATCGAGATTTGCAAAAGCCCCTCATCCACAACGCAAATGGCCCTAGAGTTCACGTCCCTGACAGACCAACAGCTGCTAGACGGTAGTAATGTGCAGGCAGTGAGAATTTTCACGGACGGCAGCAAGATAGAGGGGAAGGTCGGAGCCGCATAGTACATATGGGATAATGAAGGCGAAGTCCAGAACCTCAAGCTTAGCCTCGCAGCGTACTGCACAGTCTATCAGGCGGAACTCTTGGCCATTTGTAAGGCTACGGACGTGATTCTCAAGCGCAAGGAAACGAGCTATGGTTTGTACAGCGACTCAATGTCAGCATTACAGACGCTTGCAAACCATGGTTCTCTCCATCCCTTGGCGGTACGCGCGCGCGCCTACTTGGCTCAAGCACTGGGCCAGAGCACAGCTGTCTTTGTTCTGGGTCACGCGGGCCTGCCGGGAAATGAGCGTGCAGACGTGTTGGCGAAGGAGGCAGCATAAATTAAGTAAATAAAGTGGGAGTCCCACCCACAGTCTGTATGATGATGAATGCAAGAAAGAATATAGTTTCCGGAATGAAAGTACGAGAGGCACAAATGAGAGAATAGAATGAATGAGGTTGAGACATTTAATAGGCGCCAATAATGTTGGCGGGATTAGTATTAAGATGAAAAAAAAAACCTGAGCGAACCTAACCTAACCGGAGCGAACCTAACCAACCTGAGCGAACAACTTTAGAAGATTCATCGGGTGCACCGTAACCAAGAGAAGTCATGGGTGTGTGTAAAAAAAAACGTTGGGGCGTTAAAATGGCAGATAGACATTTTATTGTAAAAATTATATATACTGATGTTGATGGAGGTTTTTATTGCAATTTAATAACTCGCCAACTACTTTTGGTATTAGATAACTTAGATCGAATCCATCAAAAAGCCTGCCCTTAACCCAACACTGCCAGTTGTCTGAGTAACTTGGTCAAATCCGCGGAGTAGTTCAGAGGGAAGGGAGAGTTGGAGGGGACAATAAAACGACATGTTACAACGTACATACATACTATATATTTACATCTGGCACAACCTGCACGCACAGTTAAACGAATAGAATACGTGTACAATGTGTATCAATTACAGAGTAACGTCACTACCGGCACGTCGCTCGGGGGCCCGGGGCCCGGCGCGAGGCCCGGGCCGCGGAGCGAGGCGCTCGATACGCGCCGACGAGCGATAAGTCACTAAAGCTAATGCTTTGTACTGTATATACAAAAGAAAAATAGAAGTACATGTACGATCGCGAGATCCTCGCGGCCCGCACGCAATAGCGTGGCCCGCCGGGGACCGAGTATAAAAATATAGTTCCGTAAAAAACTAAAGGAATACAAAGATCACTCGGTTTTAGCTGGCGCACTCGATGTTGCCGTCCAGCAGCTTGCGCCACAGGTCGAACTGCTCGTGGTAGCGCACCATGTGGATGGCCAGGCCGCGCTGCACGGCGCACGGGTGCGCGGCCACGCGCTTGTTGTAGAACTCGGGCGCGTGCGCGCGGCGCAGGCCCAGCTGCGCGGCCAGCACGCCCGTCACGAACACGTCCTCCAGGCGCACGTAGCGCGCGCGCGGCGCGGCCGCCAGCAGGCCGCGCACGCAGTCGGCCGTGAGCAGGTAGGCGGGCCCGGCGGCGTAGTCCAGGAACACGCGCCCCGGAAACGGCAACTGCAGTTTTTTTACCCTCTGAAATAGGTCAATTGAATTAAAAATCAGTAGGGGTGTCTGAGGTTTTGCGCATTTAACGTTTCACGTTATATATCCAAACGCTATTGGGCACCAGGGCAGAAACGCCCATTCTCCTTTCAATTTAATCGGTCCATTGGATTCGGAGCAAATTGGTTGTGACAAACGGACAGACAGGCACACTAGTGATCCTAATATAAGGGTTCCGTTTTTTTCTTTTGAGGTTCGGAACAAATTGATAAATAATTTATATGCCAGTTGATTCTTTGACATGGCTAGAGTTATGGGATATAAAAAAAACGCGTTGTTAGTACTTATCCAATTAATGAGCCACTGAAAAGTTTGCTGATGATTTTTGTTGCGCAATTTCAGTTGGTCTGCGTGCAGCGCCATCTAGCGGAGAAAAGGCCTCGCACCGATATGCTCGTTAATCATTAAAATAGATTGATGTACCTTGCCCCAAATGGTACGCGTGGCGTTGGCCCGCGCAGGCGCGGCCGCGAACTGCAGCAGACGCGGAATGTTGATAAACATATCGTCGTCCGTCTTGAGCAGGCGCGGCGCGCGCGGGCAGTACGTGTCGGCCCACTCCAGCATCGACAGCGTCTTGAGGGTCAAGTTAGAGTACGAGTCCACCGAGCGGCCCACGATCACGTCGCCGTACAGCGCGTCCTCCGCCTCGATGGCGGCCGCGAGCGCGGGCGGCGGCGCGCCCAGCACGAAGGCCACGGCCACGTCGGCGCGCGCCGCGTAGTGGCCCCACGTCAGCCGCACGGCGTCGCGCGCGGCCGCGTGGCTCGGCGCCGACGTCACCAGCACCAGCAGGCGCAGGCGCGCGCCCAGCGCCGGGCACAGCTCGGGGTGCGGGCGCGAGTGCCCCGCCACGTACAGGTCGCGCACCAGCACCACGCGCGGGTTGCGGCGCGTGGTGGCGGGCGGCGCCGTGGTCGCGGGCGCGGCCGAGGGCGGCGCCGAGCTGCGGTTGCCGAGCGTTAAACGAATAGAATACGTGTACAATGTGTATCCATCGCAGAGTAACGTCGCTCGGGGGCCCGGGGCCCGGCGTGAGGCCCGGGCCGCGCGGAGCGAGGCGCTCGATACGCGCCGACGAGCGAAAAGTCACTAAAGCTAACGCTTTGTACTTTACATACAAAAAAAAATTGTAGTACATGTACGATCGCGAGATCGATCGGGGCCGGGCGCTCGCGGGGTCCTCGCGACCCGCCGGGAACCGAGTATAAAAATATAGTTCCGTAAAAAAACTAAAGGAATACAAAGATCACTCGGAGTTAGCTGGCGCACTTGGTCTTGCCGTCCAGTAGCTTGCGCCACAGGTCGAACTGCTCGTGGTAGCGCACCATGTGGATGGCCAGGCCGCGCTGCACGGCGCACGGGTGCGCGGCCACGCGCTTGTTGTAGAACTCGGGCGCGTGCGCGCGGCGCAGGCCCAGCTGCGCGGCCAGCACGCCCGTCACGAACACGTCCTCCAGGCGCACGTAGCGCGCGCGCGGCGCGGCCGCCAGCAGGCCGCGCACGCAGTCGGCCGTGAGCAGGTAGGCGGGCCCGGTGGCGAAGTCCGGGAACACGCGCCCCGGGAACTGCAGCGGCGACACGTAGTACTTGGACTTGGTGGTGCGCTTGGGCAGCGAGCGCCGCATCACCTGCGACCGGTGTCGTCGTGATCAAAGACGAAGAAGGACTCATTTTCATAGGGAAAAAATCTGTCAGTTCGTAGATGTTCAAAGACTGGTTGTGAAAACAATAAATCTTATTAGGAAATAACGAGACATTTTATAATCTAAGAACGAGACTTTGATATTTTTAACATATACTTGTAGGTACAGGTAGTCATCTCAGGCTGCATCTAAATGGGTGCCAAGTTCTGTAGATAATCCTAAAATCTATATATCTTATACAAAATATATTTAATACTAGCTTTTGCCCGCGGCTTCGCCCGCGTGGATGTCGGAAATTATCCCACGGGAATGTGGGATAAAAGTATCCTATGTCCCATAACCCACGTGGTCTGTCTAGGCGACCTAGGCGTTACGGCGTAAAAGTAACAGACATGAGACAGCCAGTAACTTTATATATTAGTGGTAGTGTGGTGATAGTATGGACAGCAGTATGAAACTGTCGGAAAGATTAATGTAAAAATATTGTATAAAGATTAATGAAAAAACTATGGCATATTGTATGGACGATGGAAACTAAGGCGAAAGCTTTGGGGGAGCCTGCGAAATTCAAATTTTCTTATGTTTTTTGCTTTTTACAGGTCAGTATCCAGTTTTATGTTGATCTAAATAATGAGTCGCAGTTGTATCAAATATTTATTAATCTAATGTAACTAATATTGCAGGAGTTGTATTCCTGTATCTAATGGTTATTATTCTGTAAAGCTACTATTTGCTACGGTCGCGAATCATATTTTAATCTATTGACATTCGAAACTTACCCATTAAACGATTTAAAAGCTGTATTAAAACCAAACTTTGTAAAAAAGGGTACTATACAATTTCAGATTATTTAGAAGACAAAAAGCATGGGATTGAGCTGCTCGCTCTGCTAACATTTTGTCATTTTGGCATTGTGACATTTTGAATAAGTAGGTACTATGGAAAATCATCAAAATATACCTACCAGTTTTATATACAAATTCACATTATTGAATATTATATGTAGGATATTGACAAAATGACATGATTACTTTGTAAATGTATTATAGTGAATGTGAGGACTATTTGGGTGTTTATTTTGTTTTTATTCTTATATTTTTTCGTTCTCAGTTAGTTTTAACAATGGTCTGGCAATTTGAGAACTTTATGCGGCCTACACAAATGTCCTTTCTTTGGTATTGTTCGTCGAGTCGTTGAGCTCCTTAAGTTCTGAGCTGAGCTCCACTATTACTGACAAATGCTTGCACTGACAGGACAGGTTCACTCAAATCTGTGTGGTTCATTCCTCAAAAGACCATTTCAGACTCTAATCTACATGGTCCTCATAGGGCCTGACCAATATGCCAATATCTGACCTGATGACCGATGTCCGGACTTTAAAAGAGACTGTGAGTTTGTTTCGGCCTTTCTTCTCAGAGTAGTCAGATAGGAAACGCCGACCTCATCTAGCGTAATTTTAAAATTTTTTGATATTATTACGACGTGTAAAAGTGATTCCAATATCCTTTTTACAGAATAAAGAATTTTATTTCATTTCATTTCAACATACAACCTGCCTGACACTGACTTGCAAATTACAAAAAACTTAAGATTTGAATTTCGCGGGCTACCGGCGCATCCCCCTTAAGAAAATCGCATCATTTGCACAACGCCATCTATCGAGTAAGTACTCACTGGTAAACTCAAACTCTTCGTTCCAAGCCAAGAGCCAAGTAGTAATAACTTTTGATTGAGTGGACAGATTCTCAAGTTACGGACTATGACTATATTCTCAATCCCTTAACGCTCTTGAAGAGAGTCCCGCAAAAATGTCAATAATAAGTACTTACATGTGAATTTTAAAATCAAGAGGGGAAAGAAGGGTTTTTACCCTCATGAGGGATGATTTTAGAAAAACGTAACTCTTTGTTATTTACAAAAAGCATAAATTTTCACAGCCCTAACTTAAAAAAAAACCGGCCAAGTGCGTGTCGAACCATGCACAATTAAGGGTTCCGTAGTTGGGATGAATTCATTTATCAAATAAACTTTCGCAAAGTTTTATTGTTATTACGTCTATGGGCGTTTACTGTCCCTCAAAGTGTTAACATTGTAGTTAAAAAACTTGTTCTCGCATACAGAATGTTTGGGTTTTTGCAACTGCACATGTAAGTTAGTCGATTAAAAGTTTTTGAGCTAAGTCGCGGACAGACAGACAGACAGACGGACATGGCGAAACTATAAAGCTTCCTTGTCGACTACGGAACTCTAAAAATGATAGGTTTCCCATAAAAACTTTCATCCCCTATATCCCCCCCCCCCCTTAAAATTTGTTTTTGAGTAAATAATTGCCTATGTTCTTCCCCGGGATGCCATCTATCTCTTTACCAAATTTTATCGAGATCCGTTCAGTGGATCAGGCGTGAAAAGGTAACATACAGAATTACATACGGACAGACAGACAGAGTTACTATCGAATTTATACTTTTAAGCATCGATTAGTATGGATTATGTGTTCAATTCAAAATGAGCCAAATGCTCGATAATTATGAATTCGGCGAAAGTGATTCTTCTACGGAGACTCTTAACACCGCGATTCAGAAAATGACGTTAAATGAACAACGCCATCTATCGAGCACGAAGTGATACTGTCAAAATATAAGGGAAAACGTTCGAACACTCTGTAAGCTATGTAGAAAAGACTGTTTTTAGGGTTCCATGACTGACTTGACTTGACTTGACCTGACTTGACCTAACTTGATTTGGATTGAGTTGAGTTAACCTTGAGCAGGTAGATTTTATCGCAGCAGGTACATTGGTAGTTGAAAGAAAAGTAGATTACGTACCTTGCTAAAGTGAGTAATTAATGCACTCGTGTTAATGTAGTAAGCGCATTCGTGCCTTAATTACTCACTTTTTGCTCGATGTAACAATCTACAATTTTTAAGAAATTAAAATTTAAATCAGTTTTTAGTCTTTTAAATCATGATACCTCATGATTAGATAGATAGCGCCACCTATGGCACTACTACCAAACAATGGATTTGGAAAACTTGAATTAACCAAACTTTACATTGGGTAAATTCACAATGTATCGCGTTATGTTTCCGCGCAAAGTATGTGAACATATGATGATTATAATCGTGTGTTACACACGTTCTCACAAACCTACCTGATTTTACGCTAGTGTCATTTTACGTCAATAGATGTCGTTACGTGTATCTACATTACGTACCTACCTAATGAAAATTTGTTCTTGAATACTTTAAACTCTTATATCTTTTGATATTTTGAAGCGATTGCGATGAAACAAAAACTAAATGAAACATCGAGTTACACACAATATTTGACTTTATAAGTTAACCATATTGATTTCGTACTTTTTACGTGATACTGGAACAATCAAACAAACGAACAGACAAACAGACAAACAGACAAAAATTCCAAAAATGGTAGAAATGGCATCTGTTGGTTATTCTTGGACACTCCACTTACGTTTTTTTTTTTTTTTTTCATTGTACAGAAACGCCTCGTCTACAGATTTATTATATGTATAGACAAGGGGGTGACTGACTGATCTATCAACGCACAGCTCAAACCACTGAACGGATTGGGCTGAAATTTGGCACACAGATAGTTATTATGACGTAGGCGTGCACTAATAACGGGTTTTTGGAAATTCGACCTTTAAGGGGGTGAAAAGAGGGGATTTCGTTTGTATGAAAAATCTTATTCCTTGAGTTAATAGACTTGAAACTTGGCACGATACTTATCTAGGCAAATTATATGTCTAGTTACTCATTTTTTGTTTTTCTAAATTACCCCCTAAATGGGGATTGGAGGGTGCCAAAGTTTGTATAGAAGAATTTTAACGCGCGGTCCGATTAACGCGAAACTCAGTATTTATACTTAAAACCAAAATACTTAAAACCAAAGACGTGTATCAGGGTTTTTCAAAAATCTTCCTCTATCGGGGTGAAAACGGGTAGTCTACATCACAGCTCAAGTCACTAAACGGATTGGGCTGAAATTTGGCACTCGGATAGTTATTAGGAGGTAGGCATCCACTAAGAACGGAAGAAAGGGTTTTTGGAAATTCTTTTACCATAGAGGAATAACGGGTGTCAAACTAAGGAAGTAAAATTTTTAACGCGCTGTTGGATGAACTAGAAACTCGGTACGGTAATAATACTTGAAACAAAAATAAAAAAAGTACGTGGTACGATCTTTACCAGGTCGTAAATAAATGTTAAAGATCGTAAATAATTATTTTTGGAAACTCTTTCAAAGGGTGTGAAGGAGTTATTGAAGTTTTTAGAGGAAAGTATTAAATCCACGCGGACGAAGTCGCGGGCAAAGTGCTAGTGTATTTATAAGAACACACAACCTTCTAAAATAAAGAGGGAAATTATGAATGCAGCAACATAAGTTTTCTTTAGCACTTGCAACCTAAAGTATTTTTAGGGTTCCGTACCCAAAGGGTAAAACGGGACTCTAAATTATTGGGTCCCTACTTATGAAATTGGCGTTTTTTTCACACAAATAAATTCATCAATTGCTTGGTATTATATCGAATAATGACCATCATTGACAACTACCAATAGTAATAAAACCTTAGGTATTATTTATAGTTTTCTAAACATAAAAAATACCTTAAAAATGACTCCTCATTTTGTTAGCAGAAATAACCACTTTTTTTTTTAACTTAGCCAAAACTTATTTTTGTCGCTTAATCTAGGTGGCATACGTTATCTTAGTTTTTAAACATTAGTGCATAAAAGTTTTAAAACATTAGTGTTCATGGTTGTTATATAAATTACCTGACCCGGCGGGCGCCACCACCCGGTTCACACATCGTGGTCCGGAGGCTCGGATCGCTGGTGAATCTACCATGAAGTACCTAGGATTGGTGCTCAACAGCCGGTGAGACTTCGGGCCCCACTTCCGATGGCTGGCGCCCAAGTCGCTGGGCGCTGTCAACGCTGCTTCCTAATCTGGGGGGCCCGAGCGCCGCTTGTAGGCGGCTCTAAGTGGGAATCGTGCAGTCAATGGCGCTTTACGGGGCCCCGATCTGGACGGCTGACCTGACGGCCGGTAGCATCGCATTACTGTGCAAGCCGCAGAGAGCGATGGCCGTCAGAGTCATCAGGGGGTATCGCACAATCTCCTACGAGGCGGATTGTGCACTGGCCGGATCCCCGCCCGGGGACCTCGAGGAGAAAGTACTCGCGTCATCATATCGGTGGCGCGAGGAAGCGAGGGTACGGGGCGAGCGACCGATGCAGCGACACATGGAGCTGCATCGTTTTAAGCTTCGCGAGGTCCTGGTGGCGGAATGGCGGGAAAGACTTTCACGCCCTACCGCCTCGACATAATCGAGGCGGTCCGGCCGTCGACTACCGGGAGGACCCGGCGCGGCATACGCTGGCAGAGTGTGCCGCTTGGGAGGAGCCGTGCCGTCCGTCGCCCCCCACACATCAGGGCGCTTACTCTTAATTTCAATTCCGACCTATCGACATTGGAATTTTCACATTTCGTACTCTTGAGTTCGACGCTAGCGCCAAATGGTATTTGAATTGCGTGTCCATTTCGGACAGGAACTAAGTGGAATCGGGATCGGGCTTGGGGTGCTGTAAGCGCTGTTCTTGACTATATTTTGACAGCCGTCTATTGCGCCAGTATTGCGTTGAGATATTTTATTGATTGGGATTTTTCCAATAGCAAAAGTGTAACTTTTTAGAAATTATTTGCGTTTTGTATGATTTTCAGTAAGTAATAAGTGTATAACATGGCGCGGTTAGCACTAATATAAGTGTTTAACGTGATTCCCATAAAAAACAATTAAAACAAAGACGAGATAAGCGTCGGATGATGCGTTATACGGACAAAGCGTTTTCTATGAATGAAGGCGAATTTTAAGCAAATTATAGAGTGAGCAAGGATTTGTTTGAGGAAATTTATGAAATTAAGCCCTCTAGCCGACTCCTAAGAGAAGAAGTGATATATCACCAAAATATAAGGTACTTACCTATGTTGTCTTTGATACACGAGTTTTATTAATGACTAGCTGCGCCCCGCGGTTTCACCCGCGTAAGTCTCGATCCCGAGAGAATATCGGGATAAAAAGTATCCTATGTGTTAATATAGGTTATAAACTATCTGTTCGTCAAATTTCATCCAAATATATTCAGCCGTTTTTGCGTGATTGAGTAACAAACACAAACTATAAACAATTTATAATATTAGTAGGATATTATTATCATGATTTTTGTCTGGAAGATTTATAAAATCAATTCTAAAATGTTATTATGACGCCCGCCCCAGGGCGGAGGACATCCATGAGGATTTTCCACGCCGGGTCTGTCAGACTTTTACTGACTAAAACCCACCCAAAAATTGATTGAAAAATTAATGAGATTTTTGTTGCGCAATTTCAGTTGGTCTGCGTGCAGCGCCATCTAGCGGAGAAAAGGCCTCGCACCGATATGCTCGTTAATCATTAAAATAGATTGATGTACCTTGCCCCAAATGGTACGCGTGGCGTTGGCCCGCGCAGGCGCGGCCGCGAACTGCAGCAGACGCGGAATGTTGATAAACATATCGTCGTCCGTCTTGAGCAGGCGCGGCGCGCGCGGGCAGTACGTGTCGGCCCACTCCAGCATCGACAGCGTCTTGAGGGTCAAGTTAGAGTACGAGTCCACCGAGCGGCCCACGATCACGTCGCCGTACAGCGCGTCCTCCGCCTCGATGGCGGCCGCGAGCGCGGGCGGCGGCGCGCCCAGCACGAAGGCCACGGCCACGTCGGCGCGCGCCGCGTAGTGGCCCCACGTCAGCCGCACGGCGTCGCGCGCGGCCGCGTGGCTCGGCGCCGACGTCACCAGCACCAGCAGGCGCAGGCGCGCGCCCAGCGCCGGGCACAGCTCGGGGTGCGGGCGCGAGTGCCCCGCCACGTACAGGTCGCGCACCAGCACCACGCGCGGGTTGCGGCGCGTGGTGGCGGGCGGCGCCGTGGTCGCGGGCGCGGCCGAGGGCGGCGCCGAGCTGCGGTTGCCGAGCGGCGCGGGCGGCGGCGGGGGCGAGGCGCGCGGCGGGGTAGAGGGGCGCGGCGGGGGCGAGGGGCGCGGCGGGAGAGCGGCGGGGCGGGGCGCGGGCGGCGCGGGCGGCGGCAGGCGCGCCAGCAGCAGCAGCAGCAGCGCGGCGAGGGCGGCGAGCGCGGCGCAGTGCGAGCGCCGCACGGGGCCCAGCATGGGGGCGCGCTCACACCCGCGACCCACCACACACCTGCAACACGACGCACGCACGTTTAGCACACGCAACATTTACGGATTTTGTCGTATCGCGGTCTACTTATTTATCTATTTTGCCGTGGGGTGGGGGTGGTGCAGAGAAAACAATGCAGGTGCACAAACATCCGAATTGATAACCTCGTCCATTTAGAAGTCGGTTAAAAATACAAGAACAAATACATAGGTGTATAGTACCTACATAGTGTACAATTGTACGTACATACATAATTATAAACAGAATCAACTTTGTCAGGAGAAATAACGATCAGTATAGGAGAAAACGAATTCAGCAAATCAGCACTGGGATGTTTCTGCCAACTTCTTACGTAAATTTTCACGAGCCTCCACTTTAAAAGACAACTGATTGGTTGCCGACCTGATGTTCATAGGGAGGGCATTGCAAAGAAAGACCGCCTGGATTTGTCCAGGCGGAAAAGAAGAGTGAATCAAACCAGAGCTATGAGAAGGACATCGTAGAAGACGATTGTTGTTGGAACGAAGACTTTTACTATAGGCAGAGCATAAGCATTGAATATGGGGAGTTTGTCGAGAATAGAAATCAACATAGATAGAGCCCTCACCTCTCAGCGCTGACTAATGGATAACCATTTTAAAAACAATCGCACCGATTGCTTATGAACATTGTAAACGAATCGAATGCAATTATCGAGAAGGTGGTCAAGTTTAGTGAGGAGATCTGCCTTCAGGTCATAGTAAGACACATCACCATAGTCGATTATGGGGAAGATTAGGGACTGCACCAGAATTGCGATGGGAGAAGTTTTTCAAACGATAGACCGACCGCAAACTTCCGGTGACTTTTGATACTATCAGTCGTGACCTGCTTTCGCCAGTCAAGACAAGTGTCGTCATGCAGACCAAGATCTTTAACATCGGAGCCAAACGGAATGACGGAGTCGTCAAAGAATACAGGTAGCACAGTTAAGACATTCAGCTTCATATTCTTTTTTCAACAACATTTATGTCGAACACTGGTTTTAACAATAAATACACGAATAATAATACACGCAGTCGTTTTAACAATAAAATTCCCTATAGGAGCTTCATTTTATGATAGCCTCACACTTGGTAGGGTTAATCGCCACCCCAAATCGATCAGACCAGTCCTTGACCACACTTAATCCCGGTTTAACACTGCCTCTCACAGTATTTCTGATATGCCAAAAAAATATTCGTCCGCAAACAGTACTTACTGATCCGTGCGGCCAGCGTACGAGGTAAGTACTAGAAACTTGTAATTTATTGTAAGCTCCTAATTATTTTAATTATTTCGAGGAAAATCGAAATTGAATTTTTATATTATTATTGTTCCATTGGAGGGCAAAGGCCTCTTCTCTGAATTTATCCCAAGCATAAAACTAACCCTTCAGGGATCATCATCAGACGTGATGTTATGTTGTGTTATGAATAAGAAATTCCTTTGAAGATTGAAAAAGAGAAAAGAAGTAGCTACATGAAATGTTCTTTTATGACCAGAATCTTGCAGGTTTGCGCCTTGATTTGTTAAAAGCTTCCAAACGTTATTGGCGTATTGTCAGGAAAAATACACCGACTGTACTGTACTGTACTGTATTATGTCGCTACGCTATCTATAGCGACATAATATACTAGCGCAATAGCGCACGCCCGCAGGGTAGTGACTTGCTTGCTGGCACTCTCGAAAGATGCGGATGTGTGCCTCTGCTGTTGTACAGTGAATTGTTGTTTTTAACCGACTTCTTTTTATCATTGTAGTTGAAAAACATGATTTTGCAACTGCAAATGTTAGTCGATTATTACTCGTTAACTTGTAGAGCCTACTTAGCTGTGATACTTTTCACACCCTAGCGCATCACCTTAAGATAAGATAATAAGATAGCTAAATTTAAAAAAAAAACGACTTTTGAGGATTGTAGATTTGTAGGTACTTCTGGACGAAAAATTCTAGTGTTTTTAGTGGTATTTGACATCACATCTTTGACAGTTCTAGGTTTTAAAATAGAGACGGGTTGAAATAGGTTAAACACGATAACTGTTATCACTGTTAATGTTGCAAAAAAATAAAAGATCCAAATATCTGTTATTAAATAACAGCCTGTTATTTTTGTACAGACAATAAATAGGTACCTATTTAAATCTCAATTGAATATCTTCTTTATCTCTTTTAGTTTAAAGTCGATAATCGTATCTATCTGTTATTAAATAACAGCCTGTTATTTTAGTACGGACGATAAATACGTAAGTAACAGCCGCGGTAACAGTCTTGAGGATGTGTTATTTTATGTAACAGGTATGTTTTTATTATTAGCAACAATTTTTATCTGTTATTTTTTAATATCTGTTATTTCTATCTGTTACGATAAATACGCCTCACCCGTATTTTAAAATGTAAACGTCATCTGTCCAACCAACCTGTCATGGCTGAGAACCGTCAAACAATTTCAGTTTATAATTAGTACCCTCAGACGAAGTAAAAAATCTAGACAGAGCGCTGTTAGGGCTTGTACACAAAACTGCGTTGCGACGTCGCATCGCAAAAATCAGCGACGGTACCCTAAGATTTTCTTAGCGCGCTTAGCTTCTGCGTTGCGAATTCGCAGTTTTGTGTACAAGCCCTTAACAGTGATATGAAGCCGGTTTCGTAAACTGCACTTAGTGAGTATTGCCGCTCAGTAAAAACTCATTACCCTAATATTTTGTCTTAAGTACTGGCGGGGGACTGGACTAGTAAATAGATAGGTTAGCGTTATATATTTTTTAAATTGTTTATAGGTTTTATTTTACCTTGCTTGATTCCGACAAGAAAATAAAACAATAGTTAAAAGTAACTACATTTTTATTATTACACGACTGCAAAAAGGAGTGTAATATTTTCAGGGTTCATGTACCTATGTATTTAAGTATGTGAGTTTCTTTAGTCCACCATAACTTTTAAATGCCTGAACGGATTTGGATGTATGGGGTATGTTTGAATCCTTACATCATCCCGAGTAACATAGGGTACGTTTAATAAAGCATTATGGCGGCAGTATGGCTCCATGTCCAAATGTGAAAAATGAACCTGTAATGTTACGTTTCGCATCACATGAATTATTTACCCAATAAACAGGGAAAATTGTGACGCATACTAGTGACAACACTTGGTTAAGATGTTGTGTTCCAAGCTGTTATATTTTGATCTATTAAAATTATGGATTTTCATCTAGTTTTTATGTTTACTTATATACGAAACGTGATGCCATCTGGCTTTTTATTTTTTTAAGATTTGTTTTTGCACCCTTTCACCGCACAAGGCGGCATTTACGCGGTAAAATAATTTAATTTGTTTTAGCGTGACGCTTCATTGACAGACTAGCTGTAAATAATCGATTTGGTGTAGTTTGGTTGTAATTGTGTGCGTTCGAGCGTGTATGCACAGAGCTTGATGTAGTTTTGAATGCTTCACTTTATTGTTCGCAGCGCTCTGTCTAGATTTTTTACTTCGTCTGAGTTAGTACCTAAAAAAATATCAGATAGGTATTATGAAAAAAAAAAATGCCTTTATAGTATTCAGGGGTTCGTTTTCCAGATTTTATAAAGTGTACATGTTGTGGCCGGAGTCCCATACAAAAAGGAAACGTATCTTTTGCGAAAATGTGACCGTAAAATAATACAATTTATCTCTCGTTTAGAATCCTACGAAAGTTTATAAATTTGCTATACCCCATTTGAAATAAGATTAGAAATTTAAATAAGCCTTTTTTACAGTCCGTTCAACCGATTTTGACTTCTATTGCGTTGGTGGCACGACAAATGGCAGCTGCAGTAGACAGTTGGTATTGTGTAACTTTTTTTGCTTTTAATGGCAGCCTTATGCATACGGTATAGAAGTCAAAATCGGTTGAACGGACTGTATAAAGGTTTGTTTAAATGTCTAATCTTATTTCAAATGGAGTATAGAAAATTTATAAATTGGCGGTTCTTGTTATTTTCCGGTGACATATACATTGTTTACCCGTGCCAAATTACAGCTTTCTAGGTACTAAAGTCGCGGACAGACAGACAGACGGACATGGCGAATCAATAAGGGTTCCTTGGTGACTACGTAACCTTAAAAATTTATATCATGCTTTTCGTGACAATAATCATATATGTCTAAGGATGTAAGATAAGATAAATTTATTTTGTGAAACATGAGTACAGGATGAAGGTCTTATAATTAATTTGAGTTGGCTACATGTTTTGCCATTTATGGCGGTTACTTCTAAGATCACACATTTGTTGTTTGTTTATTGCAAAACAAACAACAAATGTGTGATCTTAGAAGTACCTATAATAAATGTGAGCAATGCTAATAACGATGAATACACGGATACACCATCGTATTTCACTGGTCCGGCAGACCAGTGCCAATATCGATGATGTTACCTGACACTATACCGGCTCCAGCAAGTGAGCAGTCCCGTCACGAACTCACGAATGTCGAGTTTATGACATGTGTTGGTATTCACGCCGCGCACTTGCGCCTAAAAGCGGAATCACGAACAACATTCCGAATGCACATTGTCATAAACAAAAGGTTCGTCTCGCTAACTGAGCTGTACTCGCGAAGACAGGGACGCGCATCAGCAACACAACATGCCCCGCCTGACACGTGCGCTGGTGAGGTGTCACTGAGCACACTTCGCGGCTCTCAATCTGACGAGGTTACGTACATTGAGGCACATAGACAACGTGTGACATCATACACAACTGCGGACAATTATCACGCAGCCGTGATCGCGGTCATCGAAGACGATAATGACAACGGAACACAGAGACAACATTCAAGTACACATCTGCCATGACTCCATGACTGACACGCATGGGAAATGGGAAGCGGCTGCCGATTACAATGATGATGAGTTCGTGATGCAACATCAGCGTCGTCAGGAGTTAAGTAAACGTCAGGTGAAGGTCTCCCACTAAGCAGTTCCGTGTGTTGCGCAAGTTACACCGCGGCCCTGCGCTCGTCACGACACACGTAACACGTTAATGAGTACTCAGCGAGAGGTCGTGACCGCGCGTCGTGCGAACATCTCAACACTTTCGGTGACGTCACAGGCGTGACACCCGTATTACAGCACAAGGCCTGCCTGCCACCGATGCACTCTGGCAGACCCAGCTGCATGTGTGGGAGCTGATCATTATGACGGCCAGATTGATACTTCATCGATCGCTAGTATATGTACCTGGCAAGCGCAAGTGCCTACCGTAGAATAGAATGGTACTCTCCGTAGTAACACTCTTTGTAAAGGAGTTCTTCCGTGGTATTTAGAAACCATCTATTTCAGCCGCCAAGCATCGTTGCTGTGTTTCGGTTGTAGGTTACAGGTATCTACATGAGATATTTCAGCTTTCGTCTCTGGGATGGTACGCAATTGCGACGCGTCTGGTACCTACGCGATCAGTCAGTTCGTCTAGCAAGCAAACAGTTTGATTGTTTGCGGAGCCATTAAGTGAAGAGTCGTGTACCGCCGCCGCGCCGCTGTGAAGGTCGCGTTGCACCAGCGCTTGCTGAGCAATGTTTACTCAGTATAACGCAATGTCGACGGCGGGCGGCCGCACGTCACTCCGTGTAGTCGCTAGTTGAGATGTAGATAGAACTTCAAATGGCGGATGTCGTCTTCTTCTTCTCGTCTGTGTCGTCTTCTCCTACTTAATTGACGACTTTTGTTTGTCAATTCCACTATGTAGGCGAGTTTGTGTTGTTATACCTGCCTATTTTCGCTCCATTTCAATTCATTTCATTTATTCATTCATTAACAACTTACATTGTGTTGAACATAACATATTATAAAGTTATCACATATAGAAACAGTACACTCCAGCGTCCAATTAATTTAAAATATGTCACCAATACCTATAAAATGTCACAATAATAGCAGGTTGTCAAATTCAATTTTAAAATATTGAGAGAACAAATTCATCAAGGTCATAATGATGCGCAGTGTTTAAGTTAAAAGATAATTTAATTTAAATAAAAACTTCTACTAAATAAAGACTTCCGAAATTAAAGTTATTTTTCACGTTTTTAGTGTTTTTTTTGGAAGTCGGTTGTTTTTGTTGTACAAAGTTTTTAGTTTTCACTTTTTAGTTGTGGTACCTACCCCACACAAATCCGAATACCACTACCTGCTATGTAAATAACAGTGAAGGAGTTAATAAGAATATCGTCTAGATAAACTAAGTGGAAAAAATACGTAATATTGAAGCTAACTCAAAAACTACGCAAGTAAAATTAATAAAATTTATATGGGACCACCTCGGAAGCATAACCTACCAAATAAAAAAAGAATCATCAAAATCGATTCATAATTGGCGGAGTAATCGCGTAACAAAAAAAAACATACAGACGAATTGAGAACCTCCTCCTTTTTGAAGAAGTCGGTTAAAAAGGTTTTTCACTGCTGCTATTCTAAGTGGCTATTTTTACCATTTGACATAAATATATAGTCTATAGCACAGATATATGTAATATATGTCAACTCGGCTCCAGCCAGCCGCTGAGTTGACTATTGCATGTGCAATCAATTAATTAACCGACTTCATTTACGTTAATTGTTTGTAAAACTAATGAACCAGCCCGAAGCTGCTTTTTTTTTTTTGTTTTTCCTGTTTGGAAAATCCTCGTGGATGTCCTCCGCCCTGGGGCGGGCGGAGGGGTCTGTCAGACTCTTACTGACTAAAAACCACCCCGGTGTTTCGACTCACACCTACGCCGGGGGTCGCGGGAACGTAAAAATCTTCCGCAACCCCCGACTGGTGCCGGCCCGTCGCTGCGGGCCTACTCGGGTCAGGGGGGGGGAGTGAGGTGTTTGACTCCCCCCGTGACGTCTAAGAAGGGCGCGCGTGGAACACTACGCACCGCCACTTCGGGTACTGATGTGTGGGGGGCGACGGACGTCCCCGAGTCCGTCACCCCTGGACCCATTTAGGGGGGCTGGAAGAGGGCGTTATCCGCCCTCCGCCGACGCCCGGTGCGCCTGCTGCGGGCCGGGTGATTGGACGAGATCTCCCTCTCCCTTTCCGCAGCCTCCTTCTGCGAGACGACTGTCTCGCAGTAGGAAACCACCGCGTCCCAGGACTCCTCGCTGCCGACCATGGCATTCACTACGGCCGACAGCGACAACTCACTGCCTCCTTCTGAGATGAGGGCTCGGCGCGGCTCCTCCCAAGCGGCACACTCTGCCAGCGTATGCCGCGCCGTGTCCTCCCGGCAGTCGACGCAGTGGTGACACCGAGCGTCCGGCTCCCTGTTTATGCGACACAGGTACTTCCCGAAGCAACCATGTCCCGAGAGCACCTGCGTCACCCGAAACGACAGGGAGCCGTGCCTCCTCCCGAGCCAGTGCTCGAGCACCGGCCGGACCACCTCGATTATGTCGAGGCCGGTAGGGCGTGAAAGCCTGTCCCGCCATTCCGCCACCAGGACCTCGTGAAGCTGAGACCGCTGCAGCTCTATGTGTCGCTGCATCGGTTGCTCGCCCCGCGCCCTCGCTTCCTCGCGCCACCGGTACGATGACGCGAGTACTTTCGCCTCGAGGTCCCAGGGCGGGGATCCGGCCAGTGCACAAGCCGCCTCGTAGGAGATCGTGCGGTACCCTCTGAGGACTCTGACGGCCATCGCTCTCTGCGGCTTGCGCAGAACTGCGATACTACCGGCCGTCAGGTCAGCCGCCCAGATCGGGACCCCGTACAGGGCCATCGACCGCACGATCCCCACGTAGAGCCGCCTACAAGCGGCGCTCGGGCCCCCCAGATTCCAATAGCGCCCATCAACTTGGGCGCCAGGCGTCGGAAGTTGGGCCCGTAGTCCCACCGGCTGCCGAGCACCAATCCCAGGTACTTCATGGTAGACTCGACAGCGATCCAAGCCCCCCCGACCGCGATGTGTGAGCCGGGTGGCGGCGCCCGCCGGGGGCCATGAAACACCATGGCCTCCGACTTGCTGACCACCACCTGTGAGACCGCAGCCGTCGGCAGCAACGCTGCCTCCCTGTGCGAGCTCCCCCGGGCAGTGACCAGCGTGTCATCCACGTAACACGTCAGGTTTACCCCCGGTCCAAGCTTGACCCTCAGCACCCAGTCGTACCCGATGTTCCACAGGAGCGGGCCTACGACCGAGCCCTGTGGAACACCGCACGAAATGCGGCGCAGGTTTCCGCCATCACGTCCCATGTAGGTGACACACCTCTCCGACAAAATAAGCCCCAACGATGTGGTGGAGGTAGGGAGGCACCCCATGATACAGCAGTGCCTCCCGAATACAACTCCAAGGCAGAGTGTTGAAGGCGTTGGAGATGTCCAAGGACACCGCCAACATCACCCCGCCCCGGGACACCGCTTCCTCCGCCAGGACTCTAACCCGCGACACAGCGTGGATCGTGGAGCGCCCATGCTGAAATTCGAACTGGCTGTCGTCCAGGTCCGGCCCCTTTCTGCACAAGTGGCCGACAAGGCGGGCTGCGATTATCCGCTCAAACAGCTTGCCCACCTCGTCCAGCAGCTGCAGCACTATGGGCCGGTACGCAGACGGCGAGTCCGCAGGGCGCCCCGAGCTTCCTGAGCAGGACCAGACGACCAGATTTCCACAAAGAGGGAAACTGGTCCTGCTCAAGGTACGCTGTGTAGAGTCCTCTGAGTTGGGGCTCAAGCTCCTTCAGAGCGAGGGCTAGCACGCAGCCGTGGATCCCGTCGGGCCCCGGAGCCACGTTCTTGGCCCGGAGCCGCATCACGGCTGCCCTCATCTCTGCCTGTGTCACCTCTGGGACGCTGATGGCGTTCTCCTCCTCTGAGCCCGAAGCTGCCTGCCCCAACAGGTACGTGTTACTCATATGTTATGATGATGTGCCGCTACCATTTTACCATTACCAGTATTTTACCATATGGGAATATTCCCAGTAAGTTTCTATTGTTACCGGTTATATTTCCTAAAGCTGGTAATATTGTTTCATAATGTCTTGTTGATTTATTTAAGTAATATTTGTTTTAAATGCGCACGTGCAGCTGTATTCGCACTGGTTTAAAAAAAAACTAAAAAATCTTAAAATTTTATAACTTTTCATTCTGAAAGCTCTGAAAAGAAGTCTGGTTTTCCTTAAAAAATGTATATCTTTTAAATGATTAGGTTTGTCGTTTAGTTTTTTTTTTGTTTTATAAGTTTAGCTGTGACTGTGATTATTTAAAAAGGTAGTTACTGTTGTAAAAAATTACAGAAAACTATGATAAACCTGTTATAGAAACTTGTCCAGAAAGGAGAATGGGAGTTACTATATGAGTTGCGTCCTAACCCTTGTAACAAGTTGCGTAGTTGACTTTTTTACAATTGCGTGCAGGTCAAAAGTTATGGGGCTTCAAGTAAAAAAAGGTTATTTGTATTAAATAATGCTTTAATAATTTTTGTGGTATTATTTAATTCATACCATGGCAGCTAAGTCGAAATCGAGGGCGAACATGGTGTTATTGAACATTCAAAAATTAAGTTAGGTTAGGTTAGCTTCAACAGTGATGTTCTTTATGCCATGTGAAAGCTTTTGGGGTATTATTTAATTCCTACTATGGCGGCTAAGTCGAAATCGAGCGCGATTAAGGTGTTTTTAATCATTCAAAAATTAGGTTAAGTTAGGTTCAAGAGTTTTTGAACATAACCTAACGTAGCTTATCCTTAACAAACCTTTTTATTTATTTATTTTTTCCGCGGTGGAAAATCCTCATGTATGTCCTCCGCCCTGGGGCGGGCGGTGTCTGTCAGACTCCTACTGGCTAAAAATCACCCCGGTGTGCTGACTCACACCTACGCCGGGGCCGCCGGGGGTCGCGGGAACGTAAGAATCTTCCGCAACCCCCGACTGGTGCCGGCCTCCTCGGATCAGGGGGGGAGTGAGGTGTTTGACTCCCCCCCATGACGTCTAAGAGGGGCGCGCGTGGAACACTACGCGCCGCCACCTCGGTGATGTGTGCCATTACGCCACCAGGACCTCGCGAAGCTGAGACCGATGCAGCTCTATTTGTCGCTGCATTGGTATCCTCAACTAACCTAACCTACTTTTTATATTTTTGAATGTTCCAAAACAATATCCATGCACGAGATACAGAGTTGTGCCCATACAAAAAAAAAGACACCCATTGAAATCTTTCATAATTATGATTTAGGTAGAAAAGTGTTACAACACTTGGGACGAACCCGCCCATTCTTCTTTACTAATTAAATTGATAGGAACAATCAGAAAATAATCAGAAAGTTACTGTATGGGAAGTTACTCCGAAGAATATTGGGAAAATAGGATTTAAAGTAAACATTTTGGTTGCATTTAAACTAGAAGTGGTAAAAGTCTTATCGGAATATACATAAAAGCAAAAAAATAAAATAAGAAAAACAATATTTTCCCTTATGTTACCCTAAATTATTGTAGAATGTAACTGACAATGATAACGCTACTGGGAAAATACTTGACTGGAGTAAGTTACCGGTAACGGCAGATCACTACTCATACATACTGAATACTTACCAGAAACATAATTATAATTAAAAAATCTATTTTCATGTCTGCGCGTTGTTCTTCTAAACTACGCGGATTTTGATGTGGTTAATCGGTTATCAGTTTATCACCATAATTTAGAGAATTTATTCCGAAAGGTTCACAATCCTAATCCTGACTAATATTATAAATGTGAAAGTGAGATTGTTGATTTGTTACGCTTTTACGCTAAAACGGCTGAACGGATTTGGATGAAAGGCACAATGGTAGATCATGACCTGGAATAGGACATAGGATACTTTTTATCGCGTGATCTCACGGGAACGAGACAAATGCGGGTGATGTCGCGGGGCGCACCATCGTCACTCAAACCATGGGTAGTTGACTTATATATCTACACTAATATTATAAAGAGGAAAGATTTGTATTTTTGTATGTTTGTATTTTTGTGTGTATGTTTGTAACGAATAAACTCAAAAACTACTGCGCCGATTTCAAGATTCTTTCACCATTAGAAAGCTACATTCACTCTGAGTAACATAGGCTATATTTATTGCTAGAAATGATTAGGGATCCTTACTAAAACTCCAATAATGTAACCCACGGTGTAAAAAAATTTGCTAATATATTCTTTACATCGAGTGCGCTGCGAAAACTATTGAGGATAGAATAAAATAATGTACTACGTACTTTGCAAAACACATTCTTATTTACAACAAAAAGTGTCGCTACAGCATAATAATATGTCTAACTATTATAGTTATGCCACAATAAGAGTTCTTTTATATTTTGACATTTTAATTGAAACGCCGCGCCGCTAGAAAAGGCTCTTTATTTGTATCTTGGTATTAGTCCTTATCAAAATAAATTACTTCATATTTAACCGCGGAATGACCGGTGAAGTACTTGTACCATGTATTTTACTTTACGGGTGTACCAGCTGGTGTCTCGGTGGGACTGCTTCAACACCTATACATAATTAATTATGAATTATTCAATTCGGACATTCTATTCGAAAGATATCACGAGTTTAAATATGTAAGTATAGCTCCAAAAAATATCGGCTCATACATTCAATGAACAATGGATTTTTGATGATATCACAGTACATGGTTGGTAGGTATGTATGTAGGTAGGTAGGTAGGTAGGTAGGGTAGGTAGGTAGGTAGGGTAGGTAGGTAGGGTAGGTAGGTAGGGTAGGTAGGTAGGGTAGGTAGGTAGGTAGGTAGGGCAGGGTAGGTAGGTAGGGCAGGGTAGGTAGGTGGGTAGGGTAAGTGCGGCGTAGATAAGTACTTAGTGCTACCCGAGCGAAGCCGGGGCGGGCAGCTAGTATAAAAATAAATGACCGAGTACCAACAAAAAAAAACGTTATTTTCATTAAAAGATTTTAAAAAGTTTCTATCCGACACTGTTTGCTAGCGAAACAGCTGATTGACTGAGTGAGGGGTCACGCTCGCGGCCGGTCAGGTCACGTCCCGCACCCCCCACCTGTGTTGAGAAGCAAGTTCGTTGCCCTAGCGCATAGGGTAAAAGACTCTTGTGGTTTTTTTAAGTTGTAATTTTCCATTGATTTTACGTTGGTTCTATATATGACACCAATCACCAAACCACTGGTTTCAAGGATAACGGTGTTTACCCTAACACCCTGTATAACGAAATTAAAAGGAAAACTATCACAGCTAAGTAGGCTCTACAAATTAACGAGTAATAATCGACCAACTAAAATTTGCAGTTGCAAAATCATGTTCTCCCATACATTTCGTATGGGAGAACATATTTTTCAACTACAATGTAAGTTGTTCTTGGCATAAATTCATCCCAATTACGGAACCCTTCATTTTGCGTGGTCCGACACGCACTTGGCCGGTTTCTTAGTACATTACTGCCGCGGCCTGCAAAAGGGGTGTGGCGGTATCTAAATCGCCACATGCGAACTACGCATCAAAGACCTTACGTCAGACAGACGTCACATAAATCCTGCATCGCGTAATTAAAGTTTACCGTGCAGTGGACATATACACAAGAACCCAACATCAATCGTTGGGCAGTTGCCCGCCAGACACAACACACATCTGGTCGGAGGATCCTCCCTTTTCAATGGAGTATGAGTGAACTTTACACCCTGTTCCTCATACCCCTAAAGGGGCATTGATGGGCGAAATTGAAAATGTGGGTCAAGGCGAAGCCAAGGATACATACGTGAGACCATCAATCTTTTTTTTTTTTATTATGACTGATGACCTAATCACAGAGTGTAAAAATCTATGATGACTGATGAACTAATCACAGAGTGTAAAAATTTATGACATACAAATATTAAAAAATATACCACTAAATTAGCAACCAGTTTGACTTTGTCAGACTCTAAAAAAAAAACATACGTAAAGTCGAACATAGAATCTACTCCTTTTTGGAAGTTAAAAAAAAAGTACCTACTACAGCATCGAATAATATACAAAACAATACATATGGGGATGCGCTAAGGTAGCTCGCGAAATTCAAATCTTACGTTTTTTGCAATTTGCAGGTCAGTGTCCGGTTATATGTTGATTATATTTCTCGATTTTTAGTGGGTCAGTTTGTAATTTATCTAAGTTACCTAATGCCTAATGCCAACTGCTCATCACCTTTTACAATCGTTGAGGAGTTCTCCTGGTTGGTTCTGGTGGTGGTGAGATGAAATGTGACGAGCATAAATTGCTTGGCAACTAAACATTTTAAAGTAATCGAATCGCAGCCCGTGAAATATATACTTTTTATCGAGTAGTTCCGGTGGCCATCTGTGGTCTTCATCACTTCACCAAATGGTGCTTTTTGGGAGCAAGTGCACGAGTTACTATAATAGATACCGAATTCGCCATAGGTGTGCCTATAATATTTGAAGAGTTCCCTCGATTTCTCCAGGATCCCATCATCAGACCCTGACCTGATGACAATGGGACCATCTCGGAAGCATACCCTTTCAAACAAAAAATAATTTTGCAAATCCGTCTATAGGTATGTATATGACGGAGTTATCCCGAACAAACCCAAATTTAAACATCCGAAATAATGCTCCTCCTTTTACAAGTCGGTTAAAAATATGATTCGCGACCGTAAAAAATATGGCTTTACAGAATTATAATCATTAGAATCAGCAATACAACTCCATAAGTTAGAAATTAGAATAATCCTCAAATGTCAAGATTTCATGAAACAGTCACTCAATAGGATGAAAAAACTTTGTCACAAAAAAAAAGTTTTTAGGGAGTTTACCAGTTTTATCATATGATAGTTCTCGAGACTGTCGAGACACTGAAAGCGGCACAGACGATGATCAGAGACTGGGAGTGTCGACATTTGGACCCGGGGTGAAGGACGCGGCACTCACCTGCCGGCTGCCAGACGCTATCAGTGCGCGATAAGTGCCGCGAAGGCAGCCGCGATAAGCGTGGTAATGAACTTGCACACCACCGCGCCGACCCACATTATGACATTACACGCTGCACACGCACGCGGGACTCAGTGCACTGTGTACTCTTTTTGATTTTGCATCTCATAAATATTTCGAAGCACACACAAAAATATAAAAAGCTTCTTTCTTATATCTCTGGGTGAAGCTGAATTAGTATAAAGAAACGGTTTATGAAACCCTAATAACATTAGATACACAGAGTGTACAGTACAACGCTAGGGTGGCCCGCGAAATTCAAATTTACTTACGTTTTTTGCAATTTGCAGGTCAGTATCAGGTTGAATGTTGATCTAAATATTATTAGCGGCCGTAACAAATATGGATTTACAGAATTATAAACATTAGAATCAGCAATACAACTCTCTAAGTTCATGTAAGTGCATTGAATGAAAATTTCATGAAATCGTCAGTCAATACACTTACATGAACTTAGAGAGTTGTATTGCTGATTTATTGGGGTTTTTGAGGCTGTTTTGTTTTTGGGGTTATGATATTATATATTTTTGAAATGTGCTAATTAAGCCCTTTCATTCGATACCCAAAATGGCCTCATAATGATTTCTTTTCTGGTTCATGATTTATTCTGATGCTCTAGAGGGCGCACTTTTCAGTTTAATGAGAAGTCACATAGCCTACAATCAGCGGACGATCAAGACGCTTCCAACGATACACATTGGGTACGATGAGTAGTTTAGAAGTTATGAGGGAATAGATGAACATACATGCATACCGGTCAAAATCATAACCCTCCTTTTTGCTTCGCCGTAGTCGGGTAAAAATGACTGCAGCTATTTATGATCAAAGAAGTTTTTGTTTTAGATGATTAAAGAAAGCGTTCAATTATAATTTTGAATTAATATTGAATATTCATGGTTCTTTCTTTTGCTTTATACACGTTAATTACGGTATTATACGGTATTTTGTAATCTGAAACACCTTATTTTTAATCCATCAACATGGTAGTTATTTTTTTCATCTAGTAACACAGGTTACGAGCTACATGTATCGGTGTGATGGAGTAGTAGGCTGCGTGCGTGGAGCTTCCTTCCTATGCGCACACTTTAATAAACGTATCGGAGCTGTCAGTCCTCAGTAGTGTGCGCGCGGGAATGCGTCGCGTCGCCGCCGGTGGTTCACCCCGCGCACACTCGCGCGCACAAAGTCGCCTGCCGCGTGCACCCCACCCCTCCCCCACACGCCGCGCATAGGACTTGACCAGCGGTTAACATTCAGCTGAGCACGCGACCTCGACCTATGACCACTGTAGTTCTGTAGTCTTTGCCTAGCCTTACTTATCCCATTTCATTTTGGGCTAGGTCTGCCAGAGTCAGAGGGGCGTCATAGGCTCTCCAGTACTCTCCACTTTAATGCTCGACGGAGGCGGCAGTACCTACTGTACTGGGCTTCTGGGTCGCCGAGACATCTACTTCCGCTTTCTTCAGTGGTAACAGTAATGCCACAGGTCGGAACAGCAACCTTACTTCTAACAAAACTGCCCGAGTGGTCAAGGCAGTCAGGACCGCATAAGACCATGACCTAGGTTAGGGCTTAGGACATAGGATACTTTTTATCCCAGTAGTACGTTGGTTTCGTGGGATCATTTCTACGCGGGCTTAATAAGGAACGACAACGCCTATTTCGACATAGAAGAAACAAAACATGAGCTTGAATTACAAGTTCATAAGGCATTGTTGCTGCGGTTACGTTACAAGTCACGGAACGACAGGCGAAGTGCGTCGCTTTGCGTGCGGCACCGCATGACACCGACGGCAAGACAAGTGACGATCGCTACACGATCATCTAACATCTTCATGAATCACACACAAACCGGTTTCGCTACACCGGCCCCGCTCGCCAAACAGAGAAGTCGTATGGCTCGATGCACTGCAACGGAAATTAGCCAAAGGAGAGAGGACCATAATATGCAGATAATTCATAAACAAAACACGCGAATTGGACGAGTTGTTCTGTTTAGTTTGAGTTAACGGGCAGGCAGACACGTAAGGACTAAGGACCTAACGCGAAAGAACCTAAGTCAGAAGTTAGGAGGAAGTAAACTATTACGTACGTTTTGGTATTCATCCCGTATGGTGTAGGTAGTAAGACGTCATATCAACAGACTCACGTGCACATCACACAACACAGCGCCATCGTGACAGCGACCGCTACCGCCGCGCGCCGTCCGCAGCTGACGGCATCACGTTTGATACTGCTGGTGATGTTGTCTGAACTAGTGAGTCAGTGTGTTTCCCGCTCCACGACTGACGAGGCGAGGTGACCGGGACCTTGCGCGGTCTCTCCGGTTACGTCGCGCTTGTCTACGCGCAGCGCAGCCTCTGATCACTGACACGCACATGCGCCAACACATTTGTTATGAGCTATGTTTGCTACAACAGAGCTTGGCAATCGCACCACCACCTATCCCCCAGTTACTTACAATAAAAAAACCGGCCAAGTGCGAGTCGGACTCGCGCACGAAGGGTTCCGTACCATTATCTATAAAAACGGCAAAAAAATCACGTTTGTTGTATGGGAGCCCCCTTAAATATGTATTTTATTCTGAGTTTTAGTATTTGTTGTTATAGCGGCAACAGATATACCTACATCATCGGTGAAAATTTCAACGGTCTACCTATCACGGTTCATGAGCTACAGTCTGGTGACAGACGGACATACAGACAGACAGCGGAGCCTTAGTAATAGGGACATGAATTTCTATTGCTATTTATAATTAATTAAATTGTATTATGAGATGTGCCATTTTTATAACAGTTTTTTGTTATTATTCAGGCTTACTTAATTCATGATTTGAGACTTGGCTGGCTTGATTATGTAAAATACAAAAATTTGTACGCCCCCTGGCATAACATAGCGCACTACTTATTATGTTAAACAAATGAATAAATGACTTAGAGTCCCGTTTTACCCTTTGGGTACGGACCCTAAAAATAAAAAAATTCTGAAGATTTACCGTCTGCAGACGAACATTTTACATTCCTTTTTAAGCCCTCTGACCCCGCCTGATGTTAAGTGATTACCACCGCCTCTGGACATAGGCAATACCGGAGGCAAGGCGGATGTGTTACCTCTCAGAGAAAACTGGAATGTCTCATCTGCTGAATACATCCTGGCTGCTTGACGGCAGAAAAGACAATGACAAAATTTATTTTGTAAATTGGTTAAAGTACTTTTATTCAAAAAAACGGCCAAGCGCGTGTACGTACAAACAAGGGTTCCGTAGTTGGGATGAATTTATCCCAGGAACAAACTTAACATTGTAGTTGAAAAACATGTTCTCCCATACATTCCAACTGCAAATGTTTGTAAGTACACACAATAATGAGATATTTGCAATGTTATTATAAGACCATAGACTTGTTACTTATAGGTAAGTAATCTATGAGTAAAGAACCATTCACTGTAATATTTTCAAAATTTTAGGCTCTGGAGTTTCGGATATAAGGTGTTGCGACCCGCGATGTTTCAACTTCAAACATTGACGGTACCCAAGATTTCAAATAATTGAGTCACTAAGGATAAAGAATCTTTATCCTTGAAAGATGGATTTAAATTAATTGGAAACGCAATTTAGTAAGACGTGTGCTGTATCGTCAGCGACGCGTGGCGCCTGACGTATGACGCGTCATCAGGGTCAGTCAGGAGTCAGGAGCTAGCCTGTTGACCCTATACCTAGCGTACCCTAACGCTAGGTTGTTTGTTTCCACCTTTCCACTGGACCGCCGGAGACGAGCGGAGAGATGACGGGCAGCAATCGATCAATCTCATTGGTTGAAATCCACATCCTGACTCTCCTCTAGCATTTCGTCTATGATAGGTTGATTTCTGAACGTGTCTCTATGCCGCTACTCTCATCTCCGCCTCAGGCTCAGTGAACAATATCAACAGGTGCAAGTCCCGCCGCCTTCGGCTCGGGAACCTTCACTAATACTTATCAAATACATAGCTATATTATCAGTTCACGTGTATTGTGTTCACAGGTTTATCTAATGTTAAGTAAACAATGATTTGATTGGTCTGCTGTCCCTGCATACAGCTGTGACATTCAGATCCGTGAACAATGTGTAATGAATCATACCTGAAGCACATAACAGCTGTTGTCCTCAGCCTCATTACATTGTGTCCACAAAAACTATTTGGTAACAAAACAATTCGATTTGGTTAGTTAATTGTTTAAATCAAGTGTTACTTTGTATTAATAATTATCATATTGATGGTGAAACAGCTTCACTGGCGTGCCAAGCGCGTCGCGCGGTCATCAAACGAGTTCACAAATATCACACATTAATTATATGAGAATGTTGTTTCAGCATGTTTTAAGATGTGCACGTTAACATTTAACACTTGCACAAGTATTGCAGTGCAGCACACAATACGTCTGGGAACACACACTGTATACATCAGTACATTACTGACGTGTACAGACAGATGTATCTACACAACACAGCTCTGGACATGACTGTCCTGTGCCACTTCCACACAGTGACTGGAAACACGAATATTTAATAAGAACTTCATTGATAAGGTGATACCTATTTATAGGACACTTGTGGTTATTGTGGGTAAGTATTCATTTTAACTTTTAGGAAAATATTATCACAAATTCATGATTAAGAGCATGCTATAAGTGTGTTGAATTTGTTTTAGTGACCACTGAATATTTATTGATTAGGTTATCAATATTATTACACAAGCTTGCAATTAATTTGACCAATAGTTTTTAATAATTATCACAACAAGAGCTGTAATGAGGAGCTCTGCCACAGAACGCCACTGATAAAACTGTTTTGCTTTCATAGGAGCCGTTTTTAGTTCAATAAAAACATTAGAGCAGGAGCAGGGGTTCTGAACAGTATCCAAGAGTACTGTTCTCTGCATCAAGCCCATATATCCAGCCACAAGTCTGCTGGCTAATATTTAGCAAGCCACACTAGCAGCTAATTAGCATGTTTTTCAAATAGCTTGGAGATATTTAATCTGTCCAGTCGCTACTTGAAGCAGTACATATTATGCCATTTTCTGTAAGTTTCACTCTAGGAGAGGGATGTGAATCTGAGTTTATGGAATCAAAGAGTTGTATTCCCTTTGATTCTCACTCTCCTTTTGACACAAGTACTTGCTTGAGTATTTCTTGTAAAAACTGCAAAAGAAATGGCATACTATGAACTGCTTGAAGAACCAACTTGTGTACATAATCTCCCCTCAGCCAACATACCTACATGACTGCAAACTGCAAATTCACAAGAACACTTCCGTCTGGAGCCTTACTTGCTCATATTAGCCAAGGTTAAGAGATGATGAGTAAGCATTCAACAAGTTTCATCAACATAATTATGATTGTTTCACTGCATCTGTGATCCCGGGCAGTCAGCCTGCTCGCCACTTTCTGTGGCATGCTTGCATGTGTTGAATTCTTTCGTGAATGTCTCAGCAACTCCATCACCAGGGCCGGATTTAAAGGTGTGGAGGCCTGGGGGCAACCAAGAAGTAGAGGCACCGAAAATTTTATAGAACAACCGAAAAAAAAAAACATTTTTAATTTTTTTTTCTGTACCAAAGAAAATTAAATAAGGTTCCTTGTAAATGTGAACTGTTTTCATCTAAAAAAAAAATTGTTGATTTGGGGCCATGGCACAAAATACCCCTATTTTGGGGAAGCCCGGGGCCATGCCCCACCTTAAATCCAGTCACACACAATACTGAGTCACTTATGTAAATAAGTTACAGTTAGTAGCAATATATGTTATTCAATAGAGTTGTGCCATTGTCTAAACACTAATTAGCTAACAATGGCTACTTTATGCAGTGTGAGTGATGGATGTGCATTATGGGTATTCATACAGTTGAACAGATGACAGCACCCATACATTTTTGTCACTGAGCCACAATGCCCTGCCAGACAGACAACAGACTGTGATCCAGGATATGCAGTCACAACAAAAGCTTGTTTGAGTGAGGCACACACAAAAGAGCTCATCAACATCTGAACATGCTCACCGATCACCTGAGTTTGTCTCCTGAGAATGTGTCCACTGCCCTGCTGCCTACACCGCACTATGTTATGTTAAATGCATACTACGCAACAGACACAACACTCGCAAATCACTCATGTCCCTACATTGCACTTTTGCCAAGTCTTATTACAGGAGTTACAACATAAATATATACAGCTGACTGAACCAAACAAAGAGGGTCAATGTGCACATTAACATTTATTGATTATTAACATGATTGCTAACTGTGGTGTTGTGTAAACACGCGCGGAGCAGTGTCGCCGTTACCACACGCTCGTGAGCCAGTGTTGCACTGAGGTTCAGACACTGACACGAGCAGGCACCCGCGGCGCGACACTTCCACTAAACAATGCTTCATCAAACCGCTCCTCATTACTGCCCTTAATCGACGTCGGCTTTAATTAACGCGAGTTAGGTAAACACTTGTGTTGTCATGGCAAAAATCTGGTAGGTACCTGTCGAGCGAGTACCTATGTTCAACGGGTGTAGGTAGAGTGGCGGCACGGGCCATCACTAATAAAAAATTATGGCGAGGCGCTTACCATGATAGTAGGCAGGTAGTGCGCCAGTGCGGGGCGTCAGGCACTAGGCAGCGGCGGGTCGGCGTGCGTCAGCAGGTCGGAAGGCGAGCTGCGGATGGCAGCGCCCGCTTGCATGGGCGCGAGCCGCTACCGGGCTCGGCCTAACTCGGCACGCCTCCACCTCCACTACGACTCGCACACACGACCGCGTCACTTGTGGCAAATTCCTCAGCTGTCCTAGCCGATCGACCCAAAGCACAATGCTATAGGCAACGACATGACCAAGGAACATAAACTCACCTACGGCGAGGACATGACTGACACAGAGTACGATGACATGACTGACTGACTGACTAAATATTGTATTTTTTATGAAATCTCGTGAATAGTGACGTACGTACAGTTTGCCGGCCAGTATCGATATATTTGTATCAGTCTTCGATGTCGATTTATTTGAAAGCTCGATAAATAAAACAAATGATGGTTTATTTATAAGTTGCTTTTAGCTACATTTGTATCATTCCTTATTTTGTCCTTCTCTATTGTGTGTGCGTTTTGTTTGTGCAGAATAAACAATTTTTTTTTCTTTATTTTCAGGTAGGTCAGGTAGTTTGGTTTTAGTCTAATACTCAGATCAAAGCTCCTCATTATATAAATGAATAATTAAGCGCCTATTATTGTCCAGCTTTAAAGTTAAAAGTTAATAATTTACTTACTTATTTATTAACTTGAAAATAATTGTTTAAAAAAAAATTTAAACAAGCATTTAAATTCCTCGGTAGAATTTAACACTATTGTTTTATTATTTGTAACCGACCTCTTCAAAAAGGAGGAGATTCTCAATTCATCTGTATGTTTTTTTTTTTTTTTGTGTTTATGTTACTCGATTTCTCCGCCAATTAAGAATCGATTTTGATGATTCTTTTTTTGTTTGGTAGGTTATGCTTCAGAGGTTGTCCCATATTAATTTTATTAACTTTGCTTGCGTAGTTTTTGAGTTAGCTTCAATATTACGTATTTTTTCTCACTTAGTGTATATAGATGATATATTGATTGACTCCGTCACTGTTATTTACATAGCCGGTAGTGGTATTGGAATTTGTGTGGGGTAGGTACCACAACTAAAAAGTGAAAAATTAAAACTTTTTACAAAAAAAACAACTGACTTCCAAAAAAAAGAAATAAAATTCCGAAATTAAAGTAATTTTTCACTTTTTTTGTGTTTTTTTTTAATTAACTGGCTATTTTTGGTAGGTAATCGCTACGTTTGCTACTGAAGGTACCTCACACTCACTCACATCACTGTGCTTTCAAAATCAAAATGGAGGACTATTATATAAAAAACCGGCCAAATGCGTGTCGGACCACGCACATTGGAGGATTCCGTACTTAGGTGGAATGAATTTATCCCAAGAACAAACTTAACATTGGAGGATTCCGTACCTAGGTGGAATGAATTTATCCCAAGAACAAACTTAACATTGTAGTTTAAAAGAAAAACATATTCTCCGATACTAAAAAACCTGAAGATATACAAAAGTATAATCAAGAAATGCAAATATTGTGACAGTCAAGCGCTTCTTATTCTTAGTACAAATATGACTGAAGAGACCTTACCTTACAAAAAGTAATTCGATATGAAACGTCATGTGAATTATGTTGAAAGAGCTTCATATGCTTTATGATGGGGCAGTAAGACAAGAGTTACGATCTTTGTATGAAGTTTATCCACTACCAGAAAAGCGATGAACATGATATGGCCACACATATTTCTACTCTCAAAACTGTATGGTAAGACTTAAATAATGAGATGGACGGAAATGATCTGCCTGAAATATTATTAATATGTATTAACTTACCGTGCGTTTGCACTGGCGAAACATTCATGACAAAATGTTTTGTCGCAAATGTTTCGCCAGTGCAAACCCACAGGAACTTCCGGAACAATACTTCAGTTTTAAGTCAAGCTGGTTATTAATGAACAAAAGCGAAATATAAAAAACTTGACTACACAGGTATATGTGTTCTAGCCGCGCAAGAAACGCTAAAGAACAGCAACTTTCAATCAACTGCTCAGACATGTAATGTGAAGATTGATGGCAAAGTCATTTTAGTCGGGAATCGCGACAAGTATGGTGGTCTGTACAAACTCAACGTTAAAGTATTGAGGGCTAAGCTTGAGATAAACCAACTAACGACGTCACAGAATCCTCAGCTCTACCATGAACGCCTAGGACACCAGAACAAGAGACATGTAGCAAAACTGATACAAAGAGAGCTTGGAGTATAGCTAGACTCAAGTTCAGCTGATATCTATGAAGGCTGCGCCTTCGGCAAGAGCCATAGGCAGAAATTTCGAGAGAGACCAAGAGCAATTAAGCCTGGAGAGCTAATCAGCACAGACTTTACTCGATCTCAAAGTCCAGATACTATGTTCTGTTCAAAGACACCTATTCAAAATATCGATGCATCTACTTTCTGAGACAAAAGTCGGAAGTTCACGCTCGCTTGAACAACGTTCTAGCTGAAGCAAAAACTTCTGGACACGTCAAATTCTATAATGAACAAGTACGCAATACTTTGCGACAACACGGCACTAAATAAAGGTTTACGGTGCCATAGACAGCGCAAAAAAACTGTTCTTCTGAAAGAGAACGATTGTGGAGATGACAAGAGCACTAATGCACGCTTATGATAAGATACCAAAAGGTTTATAGGCTAAGATATCCAAAGCTTCTGTTTGCATATTGATCAGAACGAGACCTACTCCTGTAGAAGGAAGATCTCCGCATGAGCTCTGGTACGGCAGAAAGCCTAGGATAAATCACCTGAAAGTCACCGGATGCGATTGCTATGTGCATGTCCCAAAAACAGAAGAAAATAAGTAAGATAGCGAGGAAAGCTGAAAAAGGAATACTTATCGGGTATGACGGTGACGAAGGATATCGAGTTGGTAGAAGAGAGTTGGTGGAAGGTATCGCAGTGAAGCAGATCCCTTGCAGATCCTTCTGCGTCAGAGAAAAGGGACAAAAGAAAATGCTGCTCGTGCTCTATGTAGATGATGGATTATTGGCCGCGTCAGACCAACAAGAGGCTGATGACTTCATTGAAATTGAATTAAAAGGGCGTTTTAAAATCACAACAAAAGTACCGTCCTATTTTCTTGACCTGGAAATAGAACAACACAAAGATTGTACTATTAAAGTCCACCATACTGCGTACACTAAGAAATTGCTTGAAAAGTACGGAATGAGCAATTGTAAAGAAGTTGGGACACCCATAATAAAATCTTTAAAAGGAACGAAGCAACAAGAAAGTTCTGACTAATTGCAAGACTTTCCTTATCGGCAAGCTGTTGGGTCCTTGTCGTATCTAATGGTTGGCACTAGACTAGACATTGCGAATGCAGTTGGAGTAGTATCTCGAAATCTGGATAAACCGACCAAAAGTATTATACAGCAGGTGAGGAGAAATTTAGGTACCTGAAAGTAACTATCAATACAAGAAAGGTGAAAAGCATCTCATCTGTTACAGCGACGCCGACCACGGTGGCGACGATGCGGCTAGATGCTCTACGAGCGGGATCGTATGTTTGTATGCTGGCTCGGCAATATCCTGGCACAGTTCAAAGCAATCCATAGTTTCGCTATCATCCACTAAAGCGGAGGTAGTAGCGGCCAGTGAGGCATATGGTGAGATTGTTTGGTTAAGGAGATTGTTCTAAGACATACCTTGATCAACCTATGTTGCGAATGGACAATGAGTCTGCAATTAAATTTAATTGCAGACTCATTGTCGAATAGCAACATAGCTCGGTGTTGCTCATAAGGAGGGTTGTAAGCAACACCGAGCTAAGAAAGAAACTAAGCACATAAAGTTAAAACACTTGTATGTGAGACAATGTGTTTCGGAAAAGGACGTAACTATTGAGCAAGTACCGACAGCAGAACACCTTGCAGACATCTTTACCAAGCCGGTTTACAAACCAAGCTTGGTGGGAATCGGTGAAGAGTTTGGATTGAAAAGAAAGAGGGAATGTTAGGAAGCACTTCCAGTTAACTGTGCTTCCAGCAGCCTTGCATCTCTAACTCTTTATATCCGTGTTACGTTGCTATGTTTTTGATGTTGTTATTAATTTTCACCGGACAAATATATTTTTACAAAGAAACATTTGGGTTTTCCTTATAAATACCTACTTACATGCCTACACATACAATCAATTTATTTATTGCACAGACTCATTATTTATTTCAACATAATAATCGTTACTTAATATTAATACCTATACACAAAACTCCTTATTTACTTAGCTTTGTCGAAAAACTTTAAAATGTTTTAATTTACTTAAATACTACATTTTTTGTAACATGCATAACAACAAAGTATTTTAGTTAACTACCAAAGTTAACTGTTCAAAGCTTATTCTGTTGGTTTATATCGATGGTTGCTGCTGGATGATGAGCACATCACTAAAAGCTCCCACGAATGACGTAGTTTATTGACAGTTACGTTGCGTTTTGTTATTGCAGATGTTCTCAAATCTCAGTACGACAGCAATAATATCTTAGTAAAATGAAAATAATAAATAAACAATTTATTATTAAATACCTATTAACTACAAAATATAAAGATGCTGGAGATTTTGTCGTTTTGAATTCTCGTCAAGAATTTATAGATTAAGCTCCCTAGAATAAGCTCTTACTTAAGGTAAAAACTTCAGGGTAGCCCGCGAAATTCTTTGATCTGAATTAAGATTTGAGTTTTGCGGGCTGCTTTAGCGCATCCCCACGTAACTTTTAGTTTTACAACCACAAGTACCCTACCACAACACAACTTTATTCAGAAACTAGAGGAGACTGTGGTGAGTTGAGAGCTGGTGGACTGTGGGCCGGGGTCTCCCTTGTTTCATCGAAAATAAATTGCCAAATTATTACTTCCCAAACAATTTTCCGCATAATTTCATTTGCCAAATTATTATTTAGCAAAAAATCTCTTCACAAATAATTGTAACGCAAACAATATTAGTTTAAACAATAACTTGTTAACCAACTATCTTTTACCCATTTTATGTAGTCAAATATTTCAGTTGGAATAACTCATTTTACGCAAAATAATATTTGCCAAATATTTAATAATAATAAATAATTGCTTTATTTTCAGGCAACTAAGGCCATAGATAAAATACACAAAATAATCTTACAAAATAATAAACTAATACATAATAAAAAAACAACACTACAAAAACCTATTTACGTATGGTCGGCGACGTATTGCGCTGAATCGTATCGTATCGTATTGTATTTAGTATCGTCAGTTTTGGTTAGCCTGTTTTTTTCTAAATAATGTAGTCGTTTCTGGCATACGAGGCGTAGGAGGTCACAGTTTTAACCTAACCTAACCTAAGTATATTTTTTTTAAATAATAAACCTCGTCTAACTAGTTCGGTTCTCGATAGCCTGCTAAATATAATCTCTGTTTTTCCATATTTTTTTCTATAGAATCTAGTCGTTTCGTAGAAGGTCACAGTTTTAACCTAACCTAACCTAACAAATCATTTGACCAAACGTTTATTATCCAAAGATTGTTTGCTGTAATAAATCATTTGATTAAAGACCAAATGCCTAAATGACATTATCCTTGATAATATTCTACCAAATAAAAATTTTACCAAATGAAAATGTGCGTAGGTACTAAAATCATTCCAAACATTGCATTGGTATAAAAAAGGTTGCTAAAATTTGTTTGGGTAGTGAAAATTTGGCAAAACCTTTTCGGCAAAACGGCAGGATCCCCTGTGGACCTACAGGAGAGCGATTAGCACGGAACGACACTTTGAATGAGTTCATTTTTTTTAAATTAAGTACCTATTTAAAATACTAGGTACTTATTATACAGCATGTAAGGGTAAACACCGTTGTCATTCAAACCATGGATAGTTGACTTAAATATACAGGGTGATAGGGTAAACACCGTTATCCTTGCAACCAGTGGTTTGGTGGCATTTATAGAACATAAATTCAATGAAAAATTACATTTTTTTTATCTACATTTTATCACAAGAGACGCAAGTTCGTTGCTCTATGCGCTAGGGCAACGAATTCAACACGGGTGGGGGGTGCGGGATGTGACTTGACCGGCCGCGAGCGTGACCCCTCCCTCAGTTAGTCAGCTGTTTCGCTAGCAAGGACGGTGTCGGATAGAAACTTTTATAAATCTTTTAATGAAAAGAAGGTGTTTTTTTTGTCATTTATTTTTATATTTAAGTCAACTACCCATGGTTTGTTTTTGGCGAGCGTAACAACCACCTGCTCCTCAACTCGCGGGCAGCCTCGCCCCTCCGCGCCTACGCGATTTTAAATTACACTCTAGGGGTAGGGCATACAAGACTGCGTGAAGTCTGATTTACAGCGATGCGTTTCTGTCACTAAAACCGAATTTTTTGCATTTTTTTTAGGACTAACAATCTATATATAGCTAGGGCTATACAAAAAATAGGTACTCCCTACCAATTTTTTGTACAAAACAATAAACGCTTGAAAGTAATGACACATGTTATTATGGCAACTAATTTTATGGCAAATAAAAGTTATGACTAATAAGTTGAAATGACAAACGTTATTAGTACAAATGATAATATTATTATGGTAAGTAAATAATAGGTCTTTACCTATGAAATTGCCGTTTTGTATGAAAAAATTTAAACGAATTTTTTTCATGAATTTTTTATTTGTATTATCCGAAGTAATCACCCATGCAATCAATGCATCTTTGCCATCGCAGTGGCAGTTTATTGATGGACGGGAGGCAACAAATTCTTCAAAGGCATTTTGTACTGCCTCTCGGGTATTGAATTTTTTTCCCGCCAAGAAGTTATCCAAATTCTGGAAAAAGTAGTAGTCTGTAGGCGCAAGGTCTGGTGAGTAGGGCGGATGACGGAGAGCTTCCAACCCCAGTTCTTGCAACTTGGAGACCGTCTGCTGTGCAGTATGAGGTCGCGCGTTGTCGTGCAGGAGCAGCGGAGACGAGCGATTGACCAATGCTGGTTGGAGATGCGCCAGCTTCTCCATCATTGTGTTCAGTTCTTCACAGTACACATCTGCAGTAATGCTCACCCCGTTTGGTAAGAAGCTGTGATGAATCACACCGGCGCTAGACCACCAAACAGTGACCATCACTTTTCTAGGGGTAAGTTTTCGTTTAGGGCATTGTTTAGGTGCTGAACCAGGATCCAACCAACTTGCTGAGAGCTTGCGGTTATCAAACAGAATCCATTTTTCATCGCAGGTAACAATGCGGTTCAAAATTCCTTCATTTGTGTGTCTGTTGAGCAGTGCAAGGCACGTCTCGACGCGTACTTCGCGCTGGCGATCATTCAGTTCGTGGGGCACCCATTTGTCAAGCTTTTTTACCTTGCCAATTTGACGCAAATGGACCAATATTGTTTTGACGCTAACGTCGAAAGCTGCTGCTAATTCAGCCGTAGATTGTGTATCATCAGCTTCCACAATCGCCTTTAATTCGTCATTGTCGACCAAAGTCTTCGGACGACCGCGAGGTTCATTTTTCAGGTCGAAATTTCCAGAACGGAAGCGAGCAAACCAATAACAGGTGGTGCGTTGGTTTGTAGTGTTAGCTCCGTAAACGTCGTTGATGTTGCGTGCCGCTTGTGCCGCGTTGCTGCCACGACGGTACGTATATTCCATAATTACTCGAATTCATCAACACGAACACGAGTAAGTAATAAGTATAAGTAAATTAATTTGTTTACCAGTTACCACTATGACAGCATTATAGTAATGCATTCACGAAACAGTGACATTAGATGAATATTAGGAAGCGCATAATATTATTTCCAGCTAGCGCATTTAAGTACTTATTTAAATATTTTATGACGCTTTTTAATAGTCGAAACAGAAGTTTACATACCTAATGTAATTAAACCTAATTCTATGGCTATAGCTGGGCTTCCTTGCGTAAGTTTGTTTCCCTGAATGAGGTTGGATTTCTGAGCTTCAACTTCGGCAATACCTACCTATTGCCGAGCTTGTAGCTCAAAAATAAAGTTGCTACAAGTAAACATTTGCGAAAATTGAAGGTATTGACAAAACAAGATGGCGACGTTAGTTCCGATTTTGGCGACACATCAAAATATCTTTGCTTTGTAACGTCGTTGTAGGTAAAAGGGAGGCACGCGGGCGTTGCGCTGTGGAAGGGGCAGGGAGGGAGGGATGATGGGACGCAGATGTGCGCCTGGTGGCTGTGACAAGATGCTTAACAACATTTGCATACAATTGAATTGCAAGCAAAGTAAAAAAAATATGTGTATGTATGTAGATGTGGGTATCTCTAGAGGTTTACTAATGTTTGCTATAATTTAAAATGCCATAATTTTATAAACCTACCACAATTTCATTAGAAATAACGTTTCAGTTGCCATAATCGTGAAATGACATAAAATCATTTTCACTAATTTCATCGGTCTTAATATAGATCAAGTGTCATAATATTTTTTTCACCTCAGCACCTCAAACAAGCAGGTTTTGCTGTCTACAGACAGTGAGCAAAATTCGATTTTGCTGCGAGCGTGAGACAAAGTAGCATTTTGTTTTCTAAATGCCGATAACATGTCGTGGGGTCTACTCACAATATTCGAAAGATTTGAATTTCACTATGTTCTGTCACTTTTACTTCGATAGGAAAAAAGCGAGAGATAGAAACAAGTCGATTCGAAGTTCGACTTTAAATTCCATACCTAGTAGGCCCAAAAAGAAACAAACAATAAAACGTTCGGATACACATACAACCCTAGCTGCAAATCTGTTATGGTTCATCTGTTACATAATAATTTTAATTTTTGATATTGTTTGTTTTACAAATATACATGTGTTTAATGTTTACCATATTGTATTTTTTTACCTTTAGGTATTTAAATTGCCGTTTTAAGGTACTGGCCACTTTGAATTAAAATTAAAACTGCATCATGATGTGAGATTCCAGAGTGAAACTTTTTTCACAAAATTTGATTTTTTACTTTCTATTCAGTTTATAGAGCGAATTCCTACGTGGAACTAACGCAGCGGAAACAGCTCGCAATATCAATGCTGTGTTTGAAGAGAATACGGCAAATAATAAGAATACTATAGCAGAAAAACTCTCAAAATATATAGACCTGAAAATAGAAATCAGCAGAATGTGGCGCCTTAGCAATGTCACCATAGTTCCTATAGTCTTATCAACAACAGGTGTAATACCTAAACAGCTCCACCAGTCATTAAAAACACTCGAATTACCACCTTACACATATCAGACTCTTCAAAAAGCTGCAATCTTGAATACCTGCAGGATTGTCAGAAAATTTCTACAAAATGACAACGATACATCAATCATCACCTCACACACTAGGGCAGCAAACACCGCACGAACACTGTCTCATGGACAGACACACTCATCATCACAAAATCCGAACACACCATCATCTCATCATAATCTAACAAATTTCCAGGGGTAGTATTTGGCTTCGGCCCGTACTATCCCAAAAAGCCGGCGCAACGCCGAGATACGTAAGAGTATAAAAAAACAATAATAATAATAATAATAAACTTTATTTCAGATCAATGTCCATACATAATTACAAAATACACACCCGCAAAAAGAAAAAGATTACAAAATTTGAGCACGAATAAATGCTTTCAGGATGTTTGAGTCCTGCTTTTCCGCAATAACCTGTAGGATGCTGTTGGTGCTGCTCCTGACTCTGCTCAGCAATGATGCGAGCCGCTTGCGTATTACCGCATGGAAGCCGTCTACCCTGGCTTCCGCAAATATACCGCAGGCACTGCAAAAACGGGGCAACCCCAACAACATACTAAATCCGTTGTTATATTGGACACGTAAGGCATTGAGCGTCCTTTGTGTATATCTGAACCACAGGCTGCACGTGTAGAAAGTCTGGCTTTAAAAAGTGTGACTTTAACTTGTTCACTACAACGCACAAACCTGCGAGCCATCATATTACTTCTAACCGCCAATGCCCTACGTTCCCTTTCTATGTCAACTTGGTCCTCAAGATCCTCAGTAACATAATGTCCAAGATATTTGAACTTTTCTACCCGCTTTAGTTCAATGCCGTTTAGCTTTATTGCGGGCACATTTAGTGTACATTTACCGGGGGCCTTGAAAACCATGTACTCACTCTTCTTAGCATTGTATATCAAACCATGCTGAATGCTATAATTTTCACATATTGCGAGCAACTGCCTCATTGCACTTACAGTTGGGGTCAGCAGCACCATGTCGTCCGCGTAACTAAAGTTGTTCATACAAACGTTGTCAATCCAGCATCCCACTCGTGTGCTGCTGAGCCCAACTATAAGCTCATTAACGTACAAGTTGAAGAGCTTAGGAGAACTCAAACCCAAGGTGGTTTGAGTTCTCCTAAGCTAACCTCTAACCCCACACTCCAACCTGTACGTGTCTGAGAAGGTGTTTGCCCATCTTACATAATTATTCTGGTTTTGGTACCAGAAATGAAAAATCCGTTGCACCTGTGTAGGCACGCCAGTTTTCTTGAGTTTCTCCCATAATAAGTCATACGACACAAGGTCGAATGCTTTGGAGAGGTCAAGAAAGCATGCATACACAGGTGTACTTCTTTCCGTATAGTATTGAACAGTGTGTTTCAGACTCAGAATTGCGCTTTCAGTGGAAAGTCCCGCGCGAAAACCAAACAGAGCATCATGAATATTGAGATGTTTATCAAGTTCTGAGTCGAGCACACCGTCAAACACCTTGACTACGATTGTAGCCAAAGAAATCGGTCGGTAGTTGTTCTTATCAGACAAATCTCCAGTTTTATTCTTAACAATTGGTACTACAATGGTTTTCATAAGGTCCATAGGCAAGTACGAGTGATTCAGACATAAAGTATAGAACATTGTGAGCACACGTGGTAAATGAACACCAGCATATTTTAGATGCTCGATACTGAGTCCATCATGACCCGGTGACTTGCCCCTAGACATGCTACTCACAATTTTTCGAACTTGTTTAGCAGACACCCTATACAAATCACCGGTCATAGTGGACCCAGGATCTGCAGACGAAGGATCCAGTGGAGACTTTGTGGTAAAATGTTCTCTAAACAGTTCCGCTATATCTCTGCTATCACTCGCACCTCCCACGCTCACTGGAAGGCCAGTTTTATGATTTAAACTATTGGTTGCTTTCCAAAAATCACTAAAGTTTTTAGAGGCACGACATTCTGAAATAATTTCCATTTTTATCCGTTCTTTATTATTGTGACACCACTTTAATCTATTTTTAAATAATTTGCGACTTTCACACATTTCTTCATATATAGTACCGGATTGTGGCCTATCCTGAGAAACCCAATATAAAAATTTATTCCTAGCTTCCCTGTGAGCTTCAAATACATGCTTATTCCATCCTATCACTTTCTTGCGCGCGTGAGACTGAGTTTCGTCAGTGTTAATTGCTGATTCTGTTAATGCTATTATTATATCCTTATATAGTTTATCTAAATAGTTTCTATGTTCCTTACAATTACAAATATCATAACTACATTGTCTTAATTCAACAGGAAAATCTATTAATTTAAGTTTACTATTGCACAATTTGGTATAGCTTTCTATCTGTTCCTTAGTTCTATAGCCCCATACAGCTTTATTTTTTCTAGTATTACTATAATAATTATTATTATTTTTACATATAATTGCACTTAATTCACACTCAATGACTAGGGGCAAATGATCTGACCAAAACGTGTCATAGTTAATAAATACATTCTTAATAGTTTGTTTGGCAGATTAACTAGTAACACAGTGATCGAGCCACCTCACACACCCGTGAGCCTCGCTTATAAATGTATAATTTTTTAATACACTTCCTAACACATCTATATCCACACAGGTCCATTGAAGGTCCATACATAAATTAATTAGCTCGTTACCGAATAGTTCTCCCGGATGAGCATTAAAATCTCCTAGTACGTGAACAGATTATATAGCGTAATGATCAACTATCGCACATACCTCGCCAAAACATGTCGTAAATTCCTCCAAATTGTCTATTCCATTTGTTGGCATGTAAATACTAAACACAAGAAATGCGCGGTCTTTCATAGACACTTTTATTACACTGATACGCGGATTATTGCACTCAATAACAGTCACCTCTTTGAACACACTTTTACGCCACAGTATTGCCACGCCGCCGTAAGGTCTTCCCTTAAAAACACGGGTTGAAATATCCACTGCTGACGTGCCCGTGTATGCGAAATCCTGGTCAATAGTGCCCAGTATCGGTATGTCGTAGGGAAGTAGCCAGGTCTCCTGTAAGGCTATGATATCCGCCGAGCGACACAATTTTCTAACACAATCAATTGATCTTTTTATCGACTTACAGTTAAAACTGACGAATTTAGATAAAGTAGTTGTAGCTGTATTCGTTTGTGTACCCATATTTAATTGTTTTGTATCGCATCACTATTCACAACATTATTTGCGCCCTGCTTAGTTTTATTAAAGTAAACAAAGCGCCTAAACGACACACCTTCTGGCCACAGGCTATCATCCAAAAACACTGCGAGCTTGTGGTGTGGTACAAAGATTTTAAATGCATTATAATTTCTTTCCTTTTGCATAATAATTTTCTTTATTGTTACTGCCGTTTGTATCTTTGACAGAATGTAGTCAGCAATGTCGCTATCGGTCACTTCTTTAGCTACACGGGATATAAATAATGGAATATTCATTTCCGCAGCCTTAAATTTCATATCCACATCCGAAGCCGCTTTTCCTCTTCTTCCAGCAAACTTGTACTTTGGCTTCTTTTTCTGTACAGTTGTCCATTCATTCTTATCTTCTTTATCTGGTTGCACTTTCTCGCTTCCGCTTATCGCTTGTGGTATAGACCGCGCCGGCAAGACACTCACGCGCTCAGAACTCGCGCGCCTGCGCTGTACCTGTGTCGAAACCGCGGTTGAGGCCTCCACGTGCGTGCTTGTAAGTGAGACAAGGACGGACCGATTGATGCATTCCGCGTACGACAAGGACGGAGTATCTTCACTTTGCTCACAACAACCCGCCAAAAACTGCGTCATCGCTACGTTTTGCTTTTCTGTATTGTGAGGTAGATCAGTTATTGTACAATCCAATGTTTGGTCTTTGGATTGCTCAATCTGTAACTTTAAATCATCTAACTGTTTGTAAGTCACATAGGAATCCTTAATAATCTTTCGTTTTGCAGCAACAAAATATCCTTTAAAAGTTTACTTGTATCCAGATGATCAAACGATATTGGTGGTAATTTATGTAGTTCCCGAGTAACAAATATGGGTACTAATTCCGGATCTGTTTCTTTAAATAATGTAATTATATCGGCAAGATCCCTCTGTGATTTTCCTTCTCTCTTACGCGAAATTTTACGTCTTGTAGTAGTGATCGAGTCGAAAAGCAAGTTTTTAGCCGCTTCAATCTCCTCTTCAGAAACATTGTGACACACAATCTCATCAAGCTTTCCTCATCCATAACATCCATTTTGTTCTGGACATAGGCTAACACCTCACATATCACAATGTTACAGTTATTGCACTTAATTACTTTCGAGTTCGACGTCATTTTTCTAGCACCGTAGGTAAATGACGCGACCGCACCTCACGCGTAATCGCGGGCAACTAATGAACGCACCGTGCGTTTTTGGTTTAATCACTTTCGTAGTGGAAACTTCGACTTGAAGAATTAACCCCGAGAAAGAGTCGCCCCTAAGGTAAATAACGATGAGTTGGATGCGATGGTAGAAGCCGTATCAAACTACCAAGGAACTAGCGGATGTTAGCATACCCACAATATTGACCCATTTGCATCAATTCGGTGTGATAAAAAAGCTTGTTAAATAGGTGCCCCATGATTTGACTGATCTGCAGAGAGAAGCGCGCGTTTAAACTTGCCTTGCCTACCTTGTTGAATCTGTACTTATTTATTTATTTTATTTAGTGGATTCTTTACGATACTCGCAAGCGAACAACTCAATGGCTGACTTCAGGTCAAACGCTGCAACTTTCTTCTTCCCAGGAAGTAATACAAAATGCCTTCACACAGTTTTTTGAGTCCTAGAGTTCTACCGCAAAGGCATAAATGACCTTCCCATGAGATGGCAGAAATGTGTAGAAAATGAGACTGATTAAATAAATATATTTTAACTGAGAAAAAAAAACGGTTACAATTCTTCAGGACAAAAACGGCAATTTCATATTTAAACCCCAATATGTTCTCGCTGCTGAGGTGAAAAGTTGTATGTGTTAAACGAGACCAAAATTATTTGCATCTCATGTCGGGATTCAAAATCAACACTCGCAGCAAAAAACAACTTTGCTCTCTTGTTGCACAAATAACTATAATCCATAAAATTTGCTATATTTTTCATTTTCAATAATGTCGTTTTCCATACCATTTATTCATGATAATATTAATTTGCCCATATTAGCACAACAATGCTAGTTCAGTACAAGTGCCTGCAATTTTGATGTTATGTTAAAATGAATAATTTTGCTATTAACATATTCACAGAAAAATGGTTTATGCTGCACGAACAGAAGGAACACAAAAAAAAAACGACATGCAGCAGGCATGGTTTCTGTCATGGCTCCGGCGCTGCGGGGCTTCGGCGGTTCCGCGCGAGCTTATTGTCGCAGATGGTTTAACGCTCACCATCGCAGCTTCGGCTTGCTGGCGTTACAACCACCTGCTCCTCAACTCGCGGGCCGCCTCGCCCTTCCGCGCCTACGCGATTTTAAATTACACTCAAGGGGTAGGGCCGTGTACAGCGATGCGTTTCTATCACTAAAACCAAATTTTTGCTAATGTTTTAGGACTAACAATCTATACATAGCTAGGGCTATACAAACAAAACAATAAACGTTTCTAAATTATATTAAACTAGCTTCCGACCGCGGCTTCGCCCGCGTGGCATGCCGATAAAAAGTACTTCCCAGGATGCCATCTATCCAGGGCCGTAGCCAGGAATTCATTTCGGGGGGGGCTATTGCAAACTTTTTTTTAAAGAAATTTAGTACTTACCTCTTTCTGATTTCAGAGAGGGTAGAAAAATGAGTAAATAGAAAATTAAAAAAAAAAGTTTTTTCCTCTTTTTCGGAAATATTAAAAAAATGATTGCGAGGGAAGTGAGCTCGAAATTTTTAGCATCCAGCTTCAAATAAGTTAGGTTTTCTTTGTCTTTGACCGATCATACAGAAATAGAAGTAACTTTATCGACTTAATATGCAAAAAAGGATGCAAAAGCGAGCGAAGCGAGCTCGAACATTTTCGCACCCCGCCTGGAAGAGGCTGGGCGGATTAGAATATCTCAGAGAATGCTGAAGTTGCAGGAATTTATTCAATATAAAGTCAGAGTCGATAAAAATACAGTATTTAAGCAATAAAAGCAATTTTCCTCTTTTTCGGAAGTTAAAATAAAAATATTGCGTGCAAAGCGAGCTCAAAATTTTTAGCATTCAGTTTCGAATAAGTTGACCGATCATAGAGAAAGAGAAGTAACTTTATCGACTTAATATGCAGAAAAGTTTTAGAAGGATGATGCAAAAAAGATGCAAGAGCGAGCGTAGCGAGCTCGAAAATTTTAGCACCCCGCCTGAGAGAGGCTGGGGGAGGTTAGTATATCTCAGAGAATGCTGAAGTTGTAGGAATTTATTCAATACAAAGTCAGAGTCGATAAAATACAGTATAGTAGCATACTCTTACTGAGAGGCTGGGGGAGGTTAGATTATCTCAGAGAATGCTGAAGTTGCAGGAATTTATTCAATACAAAGTCAGAGTCGATAAAAATACAGTATTTAAGCATACTTTTACTGGTATTGTAGATTAGAAAGTACGCCTATGCGAAATAGATTACAATTATCTGTATAAGGAGGTACTCTAGGGGGTCGATCTTTGGATTGAAATTCTGGTTTCTCGCATTTCGGGGGGGGTTTGAACTCCCAAAACCCCCCCTGCCTACGGCCCTGCATCTATCTCCTTGCCAAATTTTGTCCAAATCCGTTCAGTGGTTTAGGCGTGAAAAGATAACATACAGACAGACAGATAGACAGACAGAGTTACTTTCCAATTAATAATATTAGTATGGATGTTGCATAAGTCAAGTATCGATTACCTATGTAATGTGTTACTTATAGAAAGTAATGATTATGACACATGTTATTATGGCAACTATTTTTTTGGCAAATAAAAGTTATGACTAATAAGTTGATATGACAAACGCTATTAGTTTAAATGATAATAGGGCAAGTAAATATTATGAATGATGATGATTGTGGAAAACAATTTTATGGCAAACAAGACTTAAATAACATTTTTATTTTATTTTATGTATTTGGTTCACCCACGAATGTTTACACTAATAATGTACATAAAAACTATTTTATAAACAATGTAACAACACCACAAGCGCAATATTAAGCTAAGTTAGTAATCTAAAACTATGTAACTATAACTTCTTTCTGACACATATTGTACATACTCGTAACATAGTAACTATAATTAAACGTCAAGAAAATCATTACAGAAAAAATAAAACAACTAAGGATGAAAAAAAAACGAACGAAGACAGATTTCACAAACAGAGATTTTAGCTTTGCTAGATTATCATGGTGTACATCAATTAAGTCGCTACAACTGTTTATGATTTGACAAAATCTGGCATATGGAGAGTTGGAGCCCAAAACTGTTTGGCGAAAGGGAGGGCAGAGTGCAGTGATGGAGCTGCGTGGGATTCTTGAAGGCGCACGGAACTTACAAAGGGCTAGCAGCCTAGGGCACTGAATTTTATTTAAAAAAATTTTGTTCATAAATAAAGCGTTATCTAAACTGCACCACATGGTAAAATGTTTTAATTTTTCTCTGTAAGGGGGCTTTCTTCTGGCTATGCCACTCGAGTAAGATAAGGTGCCAAAGGAAGCGATTTTGAACTCGCTCAATACGCAAATTATGTACAGCATAGTGTGGTCGCCCAACCACACTACAGTAGGTACTCCAATCTACTCCTAACTAAACTGTTATATAAAATTATTTTAGTTTTAAATTTACGGAATGTCCTACTTATTACAAAGCCTCGCATTTTGGAAGATGTTGTCTAATGAGGGAGGAAAGTTAGTTTTTTATCAAACAGAACTCCAAGATCTCGTATATTATCTACTTCGACTACTTCTTTTATTAACATCTCTAGATAGTGTCTCGTTGTTCTCCTGATCACAAGCTCGACTTCTGAGCTTGGAGTACTGACTTTGATTCTAGCGCGAGATCGAGTTAAAGTATTATTATGCATACATATAGTGGAAGCCTATAGAGTCTGGATTCGTGGCATTGTGACATGTGGGCAGATGTGGTTGTATGCACCCCTGCCTGCCTACGCCTTCGGGGCTACAAGCGTGAAGTTATTTAGATTATTACCTATTAGGTTCCATATCCAGGTGTTGCAAAAACTGCTTCGCTCGGCCATCAACACGACTTCGAGTAGCGACGAACGGCGACGTGACGCTGTCGTGCGTTCGTGTTCGCCTCAACTTATTTATCGGATCACAACCAGTGAGTCCCGCGTTGGGCGCCATTACAGTGCGCGGACCAGAAAATTGAATCAGGAAGCGCACACGCTCTGCCGCGCGCTGATGGAAAATGTATCGCATCGAGTTGTTATCACGACACGACAGTCGCGGAGTTGAGGCGACGCGGCTTTCATTCGCGCGTTATACTCTGTTCGAGGCGGCACAGTGTGCCTCAGTGTGATAGTGTCTCTCAGCATGCAGGAGGCAGGCGACTCGTCCGGCGCCATCGCGTTCGCTCTCATCTACTTCACGTTCTTCCTCGACAACGTGCTTCTTACTGTGTTAGGTCAGTTTTGATATTGTTTCCGAGAGTGTCTTTATTCGACACGCGTGTTCTCTATTCCGGGCAGTGTCGTCACTACTATAGCTCTTACGGTGTATAATTTATATGACTTGACTACTATGGTGCAAAGTGGAACGGGGCACCAGCGTCAAGGGTCAATTTTTTTTTCTAAAAATTGACTCGAGGTTGTCATATAGAATTTAATTCGAGTACTCGAAACTTAAACGGAAACTTTCAAAGTTATTTTCACCAACTTCAAGACTTGAAAATTTGTACATGTAGGTATTAAGCATCAAACAATACAATAGGTAATTTCATAATTTTACCCGCTGATCTGATGATGGAGCTAGGAGGTGGATAGTGGAACTCTTCAATTGCTACTAGTAAACTCTTCGAGTGTTGGGTCATACGATTCATTTTGATGAGTCCAATAAACTTTAACTCAGGAAACTGACTCCTGTAATAATTTTTTTTTGAAGATGACCGTATTTACACTGCCATGTGTGATGTGTGCCATATTTGACATATATAATTACTACACGCGTATACCTACGGCGTAAGGAGAAATTGCGCAGTACCTAGCAAGACTCATCTAATGCATGAAAGTATCTTTTGCACAGCTTCACGCATCTTTAATAATATTCCGTGGGGAGCCGATCACTTTTCCGAATATTTTTTGTTTGATTTTCATTTTACCGAAAACTATTGATCGACGTCTTTTTTGCTATATGCACTGTTTGAAAAAAATTTTGATCATCGAAGTATCATGTGTCATAGGGATTATTTTACCGAACTATATTTCGCAGATTTACAAAATAACTTTTTGCTATTGGCCGAAGCCTCTTTTTAACCGACTTCTTCAAAAAGGAGGAGGTTCTCAATTCGACAGTATGTTTTTTTTTTTTTTTTTGTGTATGTTACTCGATTGCTCCTCCAATTATGAATCGATTTTGATGATTCTTTTTTTGTTTGGTAGGTCATGCTTCAGAGGTGGTCCCATATAAATTTTATTAACTTTGATTGCGTAGTTTTTGAGTTAGCTTCAATATTACGTATTTTTTCCCACTAGTGTATGTAGACGATATATTGTTTGACTCCGTCACTGTTTCATTTACATCAGCTAGTGGTATTCGAATTTGTGTGGGGTAGGTAGATACCACAACTAAAAAGTGAAAAATAAAAACTTTTTACAAAAAAAATAAACCGACTTCCAAAAAAAAAACACTCAAAACTGAAAAATAACTTTCATTTCGGAAGTCGGTGGCAAAAAACGAAAATTGAAAAGCAAAGACACTGACTTCCGAAATGAAAATTATTTTTCAGTTTTGAGTGTTTTTTTTTTGGAAGTAGGTTAATTTTTTTTTGAACTTTTCATTTGCTAATGATTTATTTGCCACATTTTCACCACACCGAAACAACATTTTACGGAATATTATTAGCTCACAAAATTAAATATATAGCCGGTTACTTGGTAGGATTTTCAATATTAAATTAAAATAGTGTCATAAAATTGTATGTTGACCGACTTCACGTAGTCTTGTCTGCCCTACCCCTAGAGTGTAATTTAAGTCCGCGTAGGCCCGGAGGTGAAGCTTGCGTGGGGCCGCCCGAACCCCACAGCGACGGAGACGTGACAGAAACAATACTTGCTGCATGTCGCATGCCTGCTTGCATGTTGCATGCTTGTTTGCACGCTGCATGCTTCATGCCTGCTTGCACGTTGCATGCCCGCTTGCAAGCTGCATGCCTGCTTGCATACTTGAAGCAAGCATCCTTGTTTGCATGCTTCTTACTGGATTAGAAAAAATAGAGATGAAATAGTGTGCACAAACTTTCTAGGCGTTTGGTGAAATGAAAATATAGTACCTACTTAATTAAAACAGTGCGTGGTATAATCAATGTTCGGAAACATAATACTTCGAACAAAATTAAATGTTATTTCGGCTAAGTATAACTTCGGTAAAAAGTTTTTCGACCAAATGAACGTCGGAGTAACGAACAAAATAGAATAGATAAATAGGTCAACTGATACAGTGGCAGACGTTACTTCGATGAAATAACAAAAAACGAAACGATAATAGTTGAAAAGTTTTAAGTGAAATCAAATTCGGTCAAATATTTTTCGAACATAATTATGATAGGTAACCGTTCAGTTTCCCACTGATGTGTACCTAAATTCGTTCAGTTTTGTTTTTATTTTTTTTTATTTTTTTTATGAATAATTTTGTAACAATTACCTATGTAAAAAATGTCCATGTAACTATTGTAGGTGTGCCCTAAGGGCGGGACATGGCTGATCACAATGTAATTATTTTAGACCTGTATTATGTACCTACCTATGATCCACAATAAAGATATTGATTGAGTAGATTGCACTGAAATGAAATGAAATTGTTTATTCTGTAAATAGGATACTGGAATCACTTTTACCCGTCATATTAAAAAATATTAAAAATAAGCTAGATTAGGCCGGCATTTCCTATCTGACTACTCTGAGAAGAAAGGCCGAAACAAACTCAGAGGTCACAGTCTCTTTTAAAGTCCAGACATAATCTTGGTCAGGCCATATGAGGACCATGAAGATTAGAGACTGAAATGGTCTTTTGAGGAAAGAACCACACAGATTTGAGTGGACCTGTAGTCAGTGCAAGCATTTGTCAGTAACCGAGGAGCTCAACTCAGATCTTAAGGAGCTCAACGACTCGACGAACAATACCAAAGAAAGGCCATTTGGGTAGGCCACATAAAGTTCTCAAATTGCCAGACCATCGATAAAACTAACCCTGAGAACGAAAAAATGCACTAGGTGTTGAAGGTCTGATGATGGAGCCAGGAGGTGGATAGTGGAATTCTTTAGTGGCTTCTAGTAAACCGGTCATGATTATTAACAAATCTACGTACTTTATCCGAATATTTTATCTTCTTCCTATGCTCAACAGTTCTACATAGCTTGACAGCAGTTCAAAATACTAGCAAAAAAAATTAAAAGCGTCGAAAAGACTAAACGTTCGCTGGGTAAGTTCGGACTACGTTGCGTTCTAATAACGCTTCTATTGCTCGTGTTATAATAACGTTCACAATAAGCAAATAATCCGGAATTTTCTGTTAAGTACAACGATAATAGTCAAAATACGCACCTAGATTAGCACTGAAACTTGAATTTTCTGAGTAAATCCCTATTTTTTTTGTATGAGTAGTCCGATCTTACCCTAACCCTACACAACAAAATATAAATAGAAATTATGTTTCTCAAACTTGTGCAGTTATTCCTCGGCCTCACAAGTAAAAACTGAAAAGATATCTTTATTGCTGAAAAACCATTAGATATCTAATTTTAAATACTGATAGTTCTCATTGTAGCATTTGCTTCATTGTTAATACTATAGGTATTCCGGGAATAAAATATAAAAATACTGTCTTTTAGACAGGTAATCGGTCATTTAGGGTTTACCGATTAATTAGGGTTTACCTTTTTGAAGAAGTCTGTTAAGAAACGTGGATAGGTATAGGTGACGGAGGGCCAAAGTTCCTTTTTGCACCAGGGCCTCTGATCTGAAGTTACACTAGGTACTGATTCTGAAATTGCTTTGTGGTGTTTAGTTCCCATCATCCCGGATTGGGTTCGAGGCGAGGCGCTGGCGCTGTGGACGACTCAGGACGCGCCGCTCGCCAGCCTGCTCAACCACACCGTACGGCACATCGCCGACCCAGACACCGGTAACCGAAACCTGCATCAAAATATGTGTTACTATATAGGGCGTCCCACGGATATGCCACATGGAGGGAAAGTACCTTGAATATTGTAGATGGAATATTTTACTGAAGGAAGACAATATTTGAAGTTAAAAAACAATTTAAACTGCATTCATAGATATTTAAATAATTACATGGTTCAACCGGGAATCGAACCCGTTACATAAGAAAAATAATCATACCGATGGAAAGGCTTCATCATAAGGATTATTTTTTGCTAAATAACATAGTGTCACAAATAAAAGGAAGTCCATGAATTTTAACATTAAAATGTTCAGAAAAATCATCATCAAAAGAGTGCGACTTTGTATTCAACAGGAAGGGACTCATTTTGAGCATTTGATAAATTGATTACTTAATTTTGTATTAAAAATGTTAAAATTCATGGTCTTCCTTAGATGTGTGACACTATGTTCTTTAGCAAAAAATAATCCTTATGATGAATCCTTTCAATCGCGATCGGTATGATAAAGCTACAGGGTGATTATTTTTCTTATGTAACAGATTCGATTCCCGGTTCAACCATGTAATTATTTAAATATCTATGAATGCATTGTTTTTTAAATAAAAATAATAAAAAATAAAAAAAATATATAAATATGACGGCGCGAGTTATGTTTCGGCGGTCGGGATTTTAGTTAAAAAAATATTTATTTATTACGATATCAATTTAATTATAAAAATACAGGATATTAAGCCGGTGGCTGATGCAAGACTCAATACAATGCAAAGTAAAATAATTCTATTGAATTCCGGTAAATACATAGTTGCAATACGACGTATGCTGACGGCGGCTGCATGCTCAGCGTAAACGCGTGTTACGATGAGTTAACTCCTCCCTCCATAAGATAGAAGCAACTCTTGCTTCTGGCGGCTTCCGCGCTGCCCTTGATGTCCTCCGGGATGTTCTTGTCCGCGCTGCCCTTAATGTCCTCCGGGATGTTCTTAGTTTTCCATTGATACAGATTCCAAGATGCTGCAGCGACCAGTAGGATATATAGGATGATTGTATTCCAGCTAGGTGTAGATGCTATGATTGTCCAATTATCTTCTGGCACGGATATGTCGCCTGACTGATCAATAATCAGTTCATGGATGCCGTCTAGTGATATGTCTTCTAATTGGAGTTCGTATAGTATTGATTGTTCTGGGGCTTGATGCTGCTCAGGTAACGGTATGACCTCGTTGATGACGACCGTATCAGTGTGTGATCGCAGTGTCTTGTTCATGATGTTCATCTGGCAGTCTTCTGTTAGTGTAACGAGATGAATGCCAGATAGCTTCTTGTAGTCTGTCTTGGTGTTGCATTGTGTTTTGGTGACTTCGTCTTCTCTGAGGACTAGTGGCCAGGTGTTCTCTCCGATCTTCTGGACTTTTCCTCTTCTTAAATTCATCTTAGCATGAGTGCATTTAGCTGGGCGATGCTGAATGAGTGATAGTATGCAGTCATCTGTGTTTTCGATTCTTCTGGTGTCGAGGAGCTTGCAGAGCTGGGTGTTGTCGGTCAGTGGCTGGCAGTCTTCTTCGTTACCGTAATCGTTACCAAGTGCTAGGTATTTGGATTTAGGGATGATAGTAAGGTTATTTTTATTAGGGACTGAATAGAGGTGGATAAGGTCATATGTTATTGGGATAATTGATGGGATTTCGAGAATAAAATTAACCGAGTGTTCTGTGCTTTAACTTTAATTGACTTCTCTATTCAATATATGTTACTAATACTAGCTACTGGTTTAAACAAAAACATATTTTCTAAGTCTCTTAGCTCTTCTATTAGATTCTGAGAGCTTATAATACTAGGATACATGGTGCCCATCTGAGCAAAAGTCATAGCATCTTCTAATAACATTAACCTATCTAAAATTATCTGTAAACTAAAATCTATTTGTACGTAAATTTCTAAGAAATGTAAATGGTTATTAGTAATATTTTGTAATAAACTAGCCAAAAGTTTCTGATTATTGTTTAATTTTGCTAACTGTTTACTGAACTCATCTATTGTATTATGTGCTAATACTAAGGATTTTCTTTGTGAATCCTGAACGTTTTTAACTCTGTTTTTAATATTTAAGATTTCTTCTTCAAACTTAGCTGCATCTTCCTAGTCGAGGTTACCAGTGATAGACTTAACGACAGTACCTAATTCATAGAAGACCGCGTCGCTTTCTAACTTGCGGCGTTAAAAACTTAATCTTCTTACTAATACTAAAGCTATATTCTATTTGATTCCTGTACGTTTTATGTAGCTCTCCAGATGCTGTATTCTCTGCGTTTTTCGTGCTTGCAAATAGAAACATTAATTGGATAGATATAAAGTGCAGATTGGTAATGTTGTAAACGCTAAGGCTAAAGTAGTTGTCTTGTTTAAGGAGTTGACCTTGTTTTAGGAGGAGGATCCCATTGTCACTATCTACATGGGTAATGGTTACGGTTGCTGTTGTGTTGGGCACGACGGCTCCTGCGATGAAGGTCCTGCAACAAGATGAGGCCTCCGTAGAAGCTTGAAGTGAACCCTGATGGACTTAGAATTTGGATGGTTACCTATTATTTCGGCCACTTTATTTGGATGAAGGTGTATAATCTTGTGTGGTCATTTGAAGACTGGTTTCGTTTTGTCACTGCGTGCTGACTTTGCTACTTGTTTATAGACGGTTTCACCTACCTTGAATTTCATTTCTTCTGTTTCTTGGTTACGTTTAGCAATCACCTGCTCCTTGTTTTTGGACATGTGTGCAGCGATGCACTCTTGAACGGCCTCTGCATTGGCGCGATGCTTAATAACATAGTCCTGGTAAAATTCTTTTGTGTAGTATAACTCTAATGTGTTTCTAGATGCTGTGTGTCCGAATAATAACTCATGAGGTGTATAATCTGTTGCGGAATGGATAGCGTTGTTGTATGCTATTATAGAGTACTTAATGATTAGCTGTATAGGGTCATCTTTGTTGGTCATTCTTTGTATCCTAATCATTTCAGCTAGGGTAGAGTGCAAACGTTCGATAGGGGAGTTAGAATTAGGATTATAGGGCGTTGTGAAGTGTATATGAATGTTATGTAGTGCGCATATTTCTTTAATAACATCGTTGTCGAATTTGGTATCTGAATCTGTGGTTATTTTATCAGGTAAACCTAATACTGAGAAAACGTTTAGTAGTGCCTCGGCTATATGGACACTGCTGCATGCTGTTAGTTGAACCGCCTGGGCGTATTTAGTGAAGTTATCAATGACTGTAAGGAACGTTGCGCCTCCTGTTGAATATAGATCCATAAATATGTTTTCCAAAGGTTTGCGAGGTGTATCGGTTATGGCTAAAGGTGGTTTAAGAGGGTTGCGTTCGTATTTAGATTTTAAACAAGTGTCACATTGATTAACGAAGCTTTGAATAGTAAGGAGCATGTTTGCCCAATGGTAGTTTCTGTGCAACTGCTTGTATGTCTCCTGAATACCGCGGTGAACAGTCTTACCTTCGTGATATTTCTTAATCAATTCTTGTTGTTCAGGTTTATTTTCTACTAGGGTTACTCGTGTTGTGTATTTAAGTAGCTTAGGTCCTCTGTCGTTAAATATTGTTGTGTAAACTTTAGAGAAGGCATGGTATAGTTCTTCATTATTAAAGTAACAATGCAATACACGGTCAGCGATGGTGTGTTCTTTAAAGAATCTAATTATCTGGGACTCTGTATTATTTACTGGGATAAAAACATCTTTTATAACTACTTTTGAGTTAGTGGATCTGTTGTCTACTCTATACGTGGATCCAGGCGTTGACCTAACGTGGAACTGTTTCAACTGCCTATCAATAGTGTCTGCAATTACGGGTATGCCTCTAGTTTCGTTGTCGGGCTGTGTGTGCCTCGTAGACACTAATTCAGGTTCGGCTGACACTATACTCATACTATCTGTGCCTATATGAGATTCGGGAATGCTTGGGTTTTGTGATTGTATATTTTCATTGTGTGCTACTGTGTCTATTTGATTTTCGGCTTCCCTACGTGCATTTTCAAATATTCTATTGATTATCTCATCATCTTCGTTATCATCTAAATTAACAGCTAGGGAGTCGACACTACCGTGGAAGATTTTGACTGGTGATAGAGCCTCTGCGTTAGTGTTTTGACGGCCTTTCTTATATACAACCTTATAGTCATATTCCGAGAGTTTTAAACGCCATCTAGTCGATTTAGAATTAGGATCTTTTAATGACAGCCAGGTGAGGGGCCTGTGGTCTGTGTAGATGATAAACTTTCTACCGTAAAGATAGGGTCTAAAGTATTTAATTGCCCATACTATGGCGAGTAGCTCCTTTTCTATTGTAGAGTAACGAGATTCGGTGTCTTATAGTGTCCGAGATGTAAATGCTACTGGTTTGTCGGATCCTACTATTCCTTGGGATAATACCGCACCTAATGCTACATCTGAAGCATCGGTGGTGAGGATGAACGGCTCATCGAAATTCGGGTACTGTAGTATTGGGGCGTTTGTTAAGATTTGTTTGCATTTATTGAAAGCTTCTAAGAAATCCGGGGAGTGTATAACTTTATTGTTTTTCTTGAGGCACAAAGTCATTGGTTTCGTAAGTTTGGCGAAATCTTTTATGAATTTTCTGTAATAACCGACTAAACCTAGGAAGGCTTTTATTTCCTTCTGAGACTTAGGTAATGGGAAGTTAAGTACAGCTTTTATCTTGTCTTTGTTTGGTTTTAAACCTTCATCTGTTAGTTCGTGTCCTAAGAAGTTGACCTGTTTTTGTAGGAACTGTGAATTATCAAATCAAATCAAATCAAATCATTTATTTGCCAGAATATGGGTACATCAGGTGATAGGTACATACAATGAAAGTTCTTTAAACCATATCCTACCTAAACAGGTGTGCAGATATCTAGTAAAATAAACATAATTCTTGTATTATTCAATTATTTAACTATGACAAATATATTAATAATTTATGAGATTTATTAATTATATCATTTTATACAAATTTAATTAAATTTATCATCCAGACTTTTTTCAGGTAAAATGTCAGTTAATCATAATATCATGAACACACATGCTTCATTTAATGTCAGAGTGTCAAAGAGTAACATGTCAAAGTATAAAAAATAAAAAATTACAATTCAATTAGCATGTCAAAGTATCATTCAGATAGTCGATTAAATTATAATAACATTTATTACATAGCAATTCTTTCAGTTTCTTTTTAAAACCATTTAAATTCAACTCTTTGATTGACTTCGGAATTTTGTTATAAACTTGGGGAGCTATGCAGAATATACTTTTCCACATTAAGGCTGTTCTGGCTCTCCTTCCGCGTAGCATGTCATTCCGCCTGCTACGTTTAACAGTATCAGATAGGTGCGGAAACAAGTGTGCATTCAACTTAACAAATAAGGCACTTTCATAAATATACAAAGACGGCAGTGTTAAAATTTTGTAAGTTTTGAAATATGGTTCACAACTGTCCGTTACTTGAAGTCCAAACATGGCTCTGATGGATCGCTTTTGCGCTTTAAAAGCGGCTTCTCTATTTGTAGAATTACCCCAAAATATAATAGCGTATCTTAATGCAGATGCAACAAGACCATGATAAGCTGTGAGTAGTGCATCTGTGTTAACTGTTGGAGCAAGTTTATACAGGGCATATGATGAACTACTAATTTTCTTACATAGCGCTTCAATGTGATCCTTCCAATTGAGCTGCCTATCAATAATTAAGCCTAGAAATTATCTAATATAATAATTTATCTAATTGGATCTTTAGGTTATGTGTTTTGAATCGATCGAATACTTGCCTTAATTTTTCTACGTGTTGTTGCAATGACGTAGATATTATTATTACGTCATCTAAGTAGGTGTAAACATTATCTATGCCTCTTAATATATGATCCATTAGTCTTTAAAACGTACTTGGTGCATTTTTGAGGCCGAAGGGCATTCTTCTAAGGAAATCATAATGTCCTCGTTCAGTGGTAAATGTTCTGTGTTTGTGTGTGTAATGGTTTTTTCAATATCATTAGGGTGCATTTCCACTTGGTGGTAACCGCTAGCAAGGTCTAGGGTTGTGAAGTATTGCGCTCGTCCTAATCTATCTAGTATGTTGTGTATGTTGGTTCATCTTCAATGCTACGATCGTTGAGTCGTCTGTAATCAATAACGAGTCTCCATTTGACCTTGCCTGCGGAATCGGGTTTTTTGCTGAGCGTATCTACTTGTTTACGAATTTCTTCGCGTTGTTGAGGAGCTTGTCTGTAACTACGTACGAAAACTGGTGTATTATCGCTTAATCTGAGCTCGTGTTTCACAGCGTGTGTAAAAGTGAGTGGTATATCTTCTGCATAGAACAAGTCCCTATTCTGATAACATAACCGGGTTATTTCACGCCTCTCTTCTTCGTTAATATGATCTGTACGGATTTTCTGAAGGTTTTCATTTAGTATTTGGTCAATGTTAGTTTTAACCTGTATGGTGTTAATATCGTGATCATCATTTTTGTTAATCGTGGCAAAGTTCCCTAATTCGATTTACGGGTTAAACGGGATACACTTCTTTTGATCGCTATGATTAATTACCGATGTTTTAAAAGAACCGTTTGAAACGTTCACTAAAGCTGCTGGGGACATTAAACCATATGACCATATTAAGTCGTCGTGAAGGTATTGTCCGTCTAAGTAGTTGGTTTTTACTTTGACTATCTTTTCGCATCTTGGTTTGATACTTATATTTCGGGGTGGAGAACTAAAGTGTATTGGTATTTCCGCGGGGGATGTACGTAAAACATTATTATTTAAATCAATGTTACTCCCTAGTTTTTGCAGAAGGTCAATTCAAATAAGACCTTTATGTTTAGGATCGAAGTCGAATATTAAAAACTTATGTGATATATCGCTATTAAATGCGGGAGGTAAGGGAAGGTAAACTACCTTGTCGTGAACAGATGAACTGTGTGCCGTATTGATTTGAAAGGGTTCTGTTTCTACGCAGTACTCGAATATGGTGCCTGCAACTACGTCAGTTGCTATAGTTGAATGGCTGGCCCCTGTATCTAATAGAAACTTACCGTCAAACTCTGGTAGTATTATGTACGGTCAATATTTCTTGGTCTGGAAATTTATTGAAACTAGGTCTGGCTGTCTCGGTTGGGATCCAAGGTAAAATCCTGGTCACCACCTACCTTTTGTTCAACCATGGTTGCATTCGGCTCGACCGATGTGCCGTTACCGTCTGTGTCATCGTTGTAGAACCCCATATCACTGGGTCCTGGTTGATCTTGAGCGGCCATCTCAATCGGTATGTAGAACAACTGCTGAGCGAACTGTGGTTTTTCTGGCTTACCTGCCGTGCGCATTGTGACGTCTGATGATACTGGTGTGGGAACCGGTGGTTTTGGAATGTTCGGTTGATTCCTAAAGTTATTTGAGCCATTTGGCCTAAAGTTACCTGATGCTGATTTGGCCTTCCAGGGCAATACGGATTGTACCCATTGTTGACGCTGTTCGGGGGTCATATTATTTTGTTGAGGTACATAGTTTTGTGGGGGAATAATAAAGCCAGATGCAAATGGGTTTACTGTATTACGGATGGGGTTATTATTGCCTGGTTGTTTAGATAACTCCCTTGGCTTTGCTTGTGACGTTGAAGGATTATTATTAATGTAATTAGCTCTATTATATGAAATCCTAGCCTCTTCTTGTCTAGCGGCTATGATAGCTGCTTCGAAGGTGTCCGGCTTGGCGATACGAACGCCCAACGAGACGTGAAAGTCTAACTGGTTTATATACTGCTCAATAACCATCTTTTCGTAATAAGATTTATTACTATGCTCGCTTACGGAATACAGAGTATCTAACAGCTTACGGAGGCATTTGCCGAAGCTTTCAGCGTCTTCTGCCTTAGACTTACGCACTCGCGTTAGCTCCTGCATCACTTGTATTTCGTTTTGTGGTTCGCCAAGGCGCCTAATTAACGCGTTCCTAATTGATAGCTATGAGTCTAAATAGCCTTCGTAAGCTATTGCGTCTACCGCTGGACCGCTGAGCCTACTTTTAATTAGGCAGATGAACGCTGGGTGCGACCGGTCTGCCTCAGAGGTTAACTCTAATAAGCTTTCTACTTCCCTAATATAATAGTTGAGTAACTTAGGATTGCCATCATATCTTGGCATTAAATCCGCGATTAGTTTATACGGTTTATAATTAGCATCATAATACCTGAGCGACATTGTTAGCTTGCTTGCCTAGTGGCGCTTGTCGTAAAACAATAGAGGTGTCAAATTAAACACTTGGAATTTACTCGTGGGATACTTAACGCTACTTATTATAATTTTGTGGTTGCCTACGGCGATTTTAGCTTATAGACAGACACACATAGATTAATATAAAATACACAAATTAGAATAAGGCAGGAAATCGAGCAAGGACACTTGGTAAATAAGAGCACTTACCAAAGCAGCCACTGCATCTCCTGTCGAGTCGAGTGTCGGCCAACGCAACTTCCTCCAATTCTCCGGAGTTCTATCCCGATGGCCGTAGAGGTGTCCGACCGCGCGATAGGTTCTTTGTAGATCGCGAAAGAACAATTTGAGAACCGTCGCTCTTAAGATGAAGAGTTGGATTCGATCTTAGAACGTCGCGATCCTACCGACTGCGCCAGTTATGTTTCGGCGGTCGGGATTTTAGTTTAAAAAAATATTTATTTATTACTATATCAATTTAATTATAAAAATACAGGATATTAAGCCGGTGGCTGATGCAAGACTCAATACAATGCAAAGTAAAATAATTCTATTGAATTCCGGTAAATACATAGTTGCAATACGACGTATGCTGACGGCGGCTGCATGCTCAGCGTAAACGCGTGTTACGATGAGTTAACTCGCGTCTAAAGATTTTACGACGCTAAACTTACGTAGTTGATTTCTGAACGAAAATGACAGCTGTCAACTTGACGTAACCCCGAGTACTGAGGAGGCGGCCCCCTGCCAAAAAAATGAAAGATCGCGAAGATGGATCGAAACCGGGAAACCGGCAAGGAGACTGCGAGTTTGGTATTGGTGATGGTGTGGTGGTGGTCTACCCTGGTAGGGCAGTGAGTTGATTGTTCTGCGCTTGCGCCTCACGTACTCGGTGGAACGTCGTTTACCTACATTATTGTTAATTCCCGTACAATTACATCTCCTAGCCCGCAAACCCACGCATAATATGAGACAATAAGACCTCTTCTGATAAAGACGACGTATTGCGTTTACTACCCTACCTACCCTACCTACCCTACCTACCCTACCTACCCTACCTACCCTACCTTCCCTACCTACCCTACCTACCCTACCTACCCTACCTACCCTACCTACCCTACCTACCCTACCTACCCTACCTACCCTACCTACCCTACCTACCCTACCTACCCTACCTACTCTACCTACCCTACCTACCCTACCTACCCTACCTACCCTACCTACCCTACCTACCCTGCCTACCCTACCTACCCTACCTACCCTACCTACCCTACCTACCCTACCTACCCTACCTACTTACCCTACCTACCCTACCTACTTACCCTACCTACCCTTTCTACTTACCCTACCTACCCTACCTACTTACCCTACCTACCCTACCTACTTACCCTACCTACTACCTACCACTTCTATTCACCTACATATGATCCGTGACCCCGGTAAATGACCTCTTCGCTACAGTTCTTTAAGTACAGGTTGCTCCAAAATGGTAATTTAGAAAATTGAAAATAAATCAATAAATAATAACGTTTAATTCGGTTTAATGAAGTTCAAATATTTTCATAAAATGAATACGCGAAATCGTATACATGTATTTCATAAAAATCGGTCAAGCCGTTTTGGAGAAGTATGGCAACTAACACTGTGACACGAGAGTTTTATAAGTATATTAGAAGATTAAGACCGACTTCCGAAATTGAAGTAATTTTTCACCATGTAGTTTTTTTTGGAAGTTGGTTGTTTTTTTTTCTAATAAGAAGCACTTTCCTATTTTAATATTTTTTAATGACTATTCCATGCCTTTGAGTGGGCTATAATGCAATTCAATACAATAAGACCTATAGGCCGGCTAGAGCCAGGACTAATTATGACTCATTTAAGGTTATTGTCATACGACATAAGGGCCAGCCGGTGCTATATTATGGTGTGCACGCAGGCGGCGGGTCGCAGGCGTTGGTGGGCGTGCTGCTGGGCGCGAAGGCGGCGGCGCAGCTGCTGGCGGCGCCGCTGGCGGGTGCCGCCGTGTGCCGCCGTGGCGCCGCGCCTGTACTGCGCGCCGCCACCGCCACACTCGCCGCCGCCGCCATCGGTATCAAACAATCGAGTCAAGATTGACAAAGCGAGATCTCGCGTGCTAAGTTTGGTGTTGAGATTGGCCGTTTGAGATCTCGGCCAGCAATCAGGAGATATCTCGTCGACGTCGATCGTTTTTGAAATTTGTATAATAATGTATTAATTTCAATAAAAAAATCATAAACTTAAGGCGAGAGCTTCAGGGTAGCTCGCGAAATTTTCTTAAAGTTCTGTAAAGCCATATTATTTACGGTCTCGAATCATATTTTAATCAACGTTTAACCTGACGCTGATCTGAGTAAATTGAAAAAACGTAAGAAAACATGAAACGCGGGCTATCTTAGCGCATTCCCCTTAAGTATTTAAAACGAAAGCTACGTAACGCCCAGGCTTCAGTTGTTACCTAAGACTTCTTCAAAATTGTATGGGTTGCCTCAACGCAAAACTCGGGCGCTTGAGTCCTTACCAACTTAAGTTTGAAAATAAAAAAAAAGGACTTTAGAAACAAAATACCTACGTGTGGTGTGTGAGTGTGCGCAGTGTTCACGTGCGTGAGCGGACGCGTGGGGTGGCGCGCGGCGCTGTGCGTGGCGCTGGGCCGCGCGGCACACGGCGCAGGCGCGGCGCTGGCGGGCGTGGCCGGGCTGGCGCTGGCGGCGCGCGCTGTGCCCCAGCAACAGCGTGACCGAGCCATCGGCGCGCTGCTCGGTGCCGTAGCGCTTGGTAGCACACACTGCCTCTCTTTATCACACACACCCACACTCACACTCATCCATTCACACAAATCAAAATAATCAAAATCAAATCAAAAAGGGGTTGGGGTTGAAACCTTAGTAAGTATTTAATGTAAATCAAAAATATTTATCACACCTCACGAAATACATAAGTAAGTACCTACAAACTGCACATGCACCGCAACAACACGGTTTAATTTATCCGATTGATTAATACAAGTAAGTACCTAATGACAAACGGAATACACAGCTGACACAGCGGCTTATTGGTTGATTCTCGCGAATTTACTCGTCCGAAACGGACAAATCGACACTTTTAATTATATTATTTGCGTGTATTCCCGTTCGTCCCACTGCCGTCATCCCACTGGTGTCACTGTCACTGTGGATAAAATTCCCGTTCGTCTTTAGCCCCGCTCGTCCCACTGACTTTATTTATGGGACGAACGGGAATGATTAATAATTATATTTTTAACTAGCTGCCCGCCCCGGTTTCGCACGGCTAGCACTAAGTACTTATCTACGACGTACCTACCCTACCTACCCGACCTACCTACCTACCCTACCTACCCGACCTACCTACCTACCCTGCCCTACCTACCTACCCACCCTGCCCTACCTACCTACCTGCCCTACCCTACCTACCTACCTACCTACCCTATCTACTCTACATACCTACCTACACCTACCTCCCTACACCTACCAAGATATCTACCTACCCAACCAACTTACCCTACCTACCTACCCTACTAACCATTTATTCCAGAAAGCGATTCGCCTATAAATAAATTATTTTCGTGCCAACTTGTTTTGCACAATCCTGTTACCACCTGGCAACGGGAATATTCGCTAGGTGCAAACGGCGAAGTGCACAGAGCACTATTAAATGCGTCTAGCGGCGGCGGCGGCTAAAACAAATGTATAGAAAATAAATGTACTAAACATATCACGCGCCCGTTTCCCGTAGCTAGGCCACAGAATGCTAGGCCATTAGACCCCGTACAAGTGTTCCATAGGTATAAATAGAGTAGATACATAGAGGCACAAGTAGGTATCTATTTGGTATATATTTAAAAGAACATGTAATTTGGGTGATTATACACGTCTTTGAAGTGGTTGTTGGTGTGTTGGGTATGTTGCAGGCGTGTTGGTGGGCTATCCGTTTGGTGGCGCAACGTACGCGCTTTGGTCTCGCGGTGCTCCTTTCCTACTCATCGCCGCCGCACTCATAGCTAACCTCGGTAATCAACGAGCGCTTTTGTATTTGCGTATAGGTACTTATGTCCTTTCAGTCAGTTAACTGTACAATGTTCATTGGTTCCAGCTATGCAATACATGTTCCTGGATAAGGAGGAGTTTAATCGCGTAAGTATGTATTAGTTTTGAACTGCGTTACCAAGTTGCCGACTTAAATAATGTACCTAGCAGAACTTTAGTAAGTAAGTACCTGCAGTATTTTTATCAGAGGCCCATGGGCCGCTTTATAACTCTGACACTAGGTTAGTCATTAACCACACGAAAAGAAGAAGAAGAAGATTTTTATCTCACAAAGCGACGCGCACGGTCACGCACTTCATGCAACAAATGCCCAAGCGCTTCGCAAGTAACGGACGGGGCTACGCACACCTCAAAATGAAATATGGAAAAACTCTTACCTCACATTGTTCATATTTCATACGGCCATACATACTTTCTCTAAAAGGACGAGCATCGGTCCGCATAATATTTCTGTGCAAAAAATTCATTATTATAATTAATTAATATAAAATTGTTCAGCATCAACATTGTCTTAGTTTTATTGAGCGCCAAACAGTGTGTCAAGAGTAGACAATACGTACAGTAGGCTGCATGTCGAGCTTAGTACGGAATTTCAGGTTTCAGTAGAAGAGCTTACAATATCAATAATAAAGTTACCCTGATAGCTGATGTAAGTTGGAAATACACGTACAATACACGTGTGTAAGATGATTTCCAACTGGTGTCGGCTTATACCCTACCTACCCTACCTACCCCACCTTTTTTCTTTTTTTCCGGGTTGGAAAATCCTCATGGATGTCCTCCGCCCTGGGGCGGGCGGAGGGGTCTGTCAGACTCTTACTGACTCAACTGGGGGGTCGCGGGAACGCAAGAATCTTGCGCAACTCCCGACTGGTGCCGGCCCGTCTCTGCGGGCTTCCTCGGGTCAGGGGAGTGAGGTATTTGACTCCCCCCGTGACGTCTAAGAGGGGCGCGCGTGGAACACTACGCGCCGCCACCTCGGGTCCTGATGTGTGGGGGGCGACGGACGTCCCCGAGTCCGTCGCCATTGGACCCATTTAGGGGGGCTGGAAGAGGGCGTTATCCGCCCTGCGCCGACGCCCGGTGCGCCTGCTGCGGGCCGGGTGAGTGGACGAGATCTCCCTCTCCCTTTCCGCAGTAGGAAACCACCGCGTCCCAGGACTCCTCGCTGCCGACCATGGCATTCACTACGGCCGACAACGACAAGTCACTGCCTACTTCTGAGATGAGGGCTCGGCGCGGCTCCTCCCAAGCGGCACACTCTGCCAGCGTATGCCACGCCGTGTCCTCCCGGCAGTCGACGCAGTGGTGGTGGTGAAACCGAGCGTCCGGCTCCCTGTTTATGCGACACAGGTACTTCCCGAAGCAACCATGCCCCGAGAGCACCTGCGTCGACCGAAACGACAGGGAGCCGTGCCTCCTCCCGAGCCAGTGCTCGAGCACCGGCCGGACCGCCTCGATGATGTCGAGGCCGGCGGTAGGGCGTGAAAGCCTGTCCCGCCATTCCGCCACCAGGACCTCGCGAAGCTGAGACCGATGCAGCTCTATGTGTCGCTGCATCGGTTGCTCGCCCCGCGCCATCGCTTCCTCGCGCCACCGGTACGATGACGCGAGTACTTTCGCCTCGAGGTCTCAGGGCGGGGATCCGGCCAGTGCACAAGCCGCCTCGTAGGAGATCGTGCGGTACCCCCTGATGACTCTGACGGCCATCACTCTCTGCGGCTTGCGCAGGCCTGCGATATTACCGGCCGTCAGGTCAGCCGCCCAGGTCGGGGCCCCGTAAAGGGCCATCGACCGCACGATCCCCACGTAGAGCCGCCTACAAGCGGCGCTCGGGCCCCCCAGATTCCAATAGCGCCCATCAACTTGGGCGCCAGGCGTCGGAAGTTGGGCCCGTAGTCCCACCGGCTGCCGAGCACCAATCCCAGGTACTTCATGGTAGACTCGACAGCGATCCAAGCCCCCCCGACCGCGATGTGTGAGCCGGGTGGCGGCGCCCGCCGGGGGCCATGAAACACCATGGCCTCCGACTTGCTGACCACCACCTGTGAGACCGCAGCCGTCGGCAGCAACGCTGCCTCCCTGTGCGAGCTCCCCCGGGCAGTGACCAGCGTGTCATCCACGTAACACGTCAGGTTTACCCCCGGTCCAAGCTCGACCCTCAGCACCCAGTCGTACCCGATGTTCCACAGGAGCGGGCCTACAACCGAGCCCTGTGAAACACCGCACGACATGCGGCGCTGGTTTCCGCCATCACGTCCCATGTAGGTGACACACCTCTCCGACAAAATAAGCCCCAACGATGTGGTGGAGGTAGGGAGGCACCCCATGATACAGCAGTGCCTCCCGAATACAACTCCAGGGCAGAGTGTTGAAGGCGTTGGAGATGTCCAAGGACACCGCCAACATCACCCCGCCCCGGGACACCGCTTCCTCCGCCAGGACTCTAACCCGCGACACAGCGTGTATCGTGGAGCGCCCATGCTGGAACCCGAACTGGTTGTCGTCCAGGTCCGGTCCTTCTCTGCACAAGTGGCCGACGAGGCGGGCTGCGATTATCCGCTCAAACAGCTTGCCCACCTCCTCCAGCAGCACTATGGGCCGGTACGCGGACGGTGAGTCCGCAGGGCGGGGCGGTGGGGCGCCTTTCTGAGCAGGACCAGACGACCAGATTTCCACCAAGTGGGAACCTGGCCCTGCTCAAGGCACGCTGTGTAGAGTCCTCTGAGTTGGGGGTCAAGCTCCTTCAGAGCGAGCTAACACGCAGCCGTGGATCCCGTCGGGCTCCCGAGCCACGTTCTTGGCCCGGAGCCGCATCACCTACCTACCCTACCAACCCTACCTATCCTACCTACCCTACCTACCCTACCTACCCTACCTACCCTACCTACCCTACCTACCCTACCTACCCTACCTACCCTACCTACCCTACCTACCCTACCTACCCTACCTACCCTACCTACCCTACCTACCCTACCTACCCTACCTACCCTACCTACCCTACCTACCCTACCTACCCTACCTACCCTACCTACCCTACCTACCCTACCTACCCTACCTACCCTACCTACCCTACCTACCCTACCTACCCTACCTACCCTACCTACCCTACCTACCCTACCTACCCTACCTACCCTACCTATCCTACCTACCCTACCTACCTACCTACCCTACCTACCCTACCTACCCTACCTACCCTACCTACCCTACCTACCCTACCTACCCTACCTACCCTACCTACCCTACCTACCTACCCTACCTACCCTACCTACTTACCCTACCAACCCTACCTACCCTACCTACCCTACCTACCCTACCTACCCTACCTACCCTACCTACCCTACCTACCTACCCTACCTACCCTACCTACCCTACCTACCCTACCCACCCTACCTACCCTACCCACCCTACCTACCCTACCTACCACGACCGATTCTCCGACCTAACGAATATACAAAATATAAAATTCCATAAAAATTGGCCCAGCCGTTTCGGACTACTAACACTGTGACACGAGAATTTTATATATTAGAAAGAATTTAAAGAACTATTTCTTTCTTTCACTGCGTAGCCGTGCATGGCGGGCGGCGGTGTGTCGTGGCGCGGCGTGGCAGCGCTGGCGCGGCGCGGCGCTGCGGGCGCGTGCGCCGGCACCGTGCTGCTCACCACGTGCGTCATGGCCGCGCTCGAGCCTTGCCTGCCGCTCTGGATCATGAACAAGTTCCACCCGCAGGTATAGTGATGTCATGCGACTCTGTGTGTATGTCGCAGATGGAGCACCGAGTCCGCTGTTTTACATAACAGTACCAGCAGACGCTATGCAACGCAACTGAGCACAGTGTGGCTGTGGCTTCACTCAAACAGTTGAACGACGGTTAGCGAATTTTCCATAATTTACTGAAATAAACGCATAAACGTTTTGCATTTATCAATGTGTCAACGATTAGAGGATAATGTAAAACAGCGTGTTTTTCAAATTGTAGTTTTTAGTTCTTACTTTCGTCTCTCGTGGGGTTAAAGCTTAGAAACGTGCCGCCTCGTTAGGGGGGGGGGGGAAGCATAAATAACCCCCCCCCTCCCCCCCTAGATACATAGTTATATTTTAAGATTTTTTAATACCTACTAATAACTATTATGGAAAGCAGGGAATGCCGTTTACCGGGTAAAGGCGCTCACCTCAATACCTTGATAAAAACAGTGCATAGTAACATATCACGTGACCTTAAGTGCGGGGGGCGATACGTATTAGCAGGCGCCGCCGCCGGTACGACGCGACGTGTGTGATTTGTTACAGGGTTTTTTATGACTCTTGAAGAATAGTCAAGCGGAATAGGTTACTAAATATATCTACGTCTATTGTATTTTATAATAGATTTCCGCAAAGTCACACCTGGCGGCATTACCCATAGCCAGAGGCAATAACGCTCATACCTGTTTTATTTTCATAAGCGTTCCTACTAATAAGTCAAAGATAAATCACGTTTGGTGTTAAAATGTTGATTACCTACTGAATAATTATGAACATATTATGTTTTAAAATTTTGAAGTAAAACTAATATTTAAAAATAATTCCCTCTCCATACCCTACAGACAGATGTCACCTCCAATAAAATAAAACAACAATGACCAGAAAATAGGAAATTGAAGATAATGAAGAACCTTCGATGATGATATGAAGCAATCGTTTAAGGAACGCTTCCTTGGCCGCCTGAAGAAATTATTTAATAGTCTCCTATCAGGCGTAAAAGAGATAAAAGATAATTTATTTGTCAAACATGCGTTTACGTACAAGACGAATATGCCAGTGCCAGTGCCCTATTTATCAAAACTTACAAGCCTTGTATTACCAAATGTCATTTAGCGCACAAGTACTTATATTTTTACACGTTTATTCGTGATTTTGTTTACCTAACAAAAAAATATTTGTAAGTTACAACTTGTAGAAATTCATAACAAATCCTGAGAGTGCCCGGCGACTCTATTCCGTCTTACAAGTTTGCAAGTGTCGTGCTTAGTTAGTACCGCAATAAATGATTAAATTGATTTTCTTTTTTTTTTATGTGGTCTGGACTGAACTAGAAAGCACACATTGAATATACAATTCAATGTACGCTTTTCAGTTCAGTTTTGCGTCTATCATTCATTAGGTACACCATTATAATGGTTAATTTGCTAAGAAAAACCTACATTTAAAATGAGCCCTCCGCGAGGGCTCCCAGCATCCCATATGTGACTAGGTGAGCCCTCCAGCAGTCGTAGCATGAGCACCGTTTTGTCGACGGAAGAGTAGACAAAAATGACGTTTCGTGTAGACAGTACGAAGGCAGCAAAATTGAAAAAGTCAACTACACATTTTACGAAATTCGCTTTTTTACATAATTTGACTCAGAATTCTTTGTTTTTTCATATGATTTTTTTCTGCTTGATTCTCAATTTTTACTGATTAGTCACGTCAACTACAACAATTTTTCTCAAAGTGTCGAAGTACCGTATTTTGGATCAAACAATTTTACAGTAATATTGGCCTTAACTATTTCCTTGGTACTTATAACTAAATAATGCCCTATTAACTAAATGATGTAAAATAGGAGCAGATAGCTTTGTTCTTCTATTAATTATCACAGTTTGCGTTCAAAGCGCTCCCTTGTAAAATCATGATTTTGTAGATGAACCGTTTATACTTTGTGGCCGTCGAGTAGAAAGTTTTCTACTGGTGATTCCAAAATCAAATTGTCTTCACTACCTTAGACAAATATCAGTTGTCAATGTGATTTTGACAGTTTGAGTAGAAAACTTTCTTCCGAAATAGTCTACATATAAAAAGACCTAGACAAAGATCGTTAGAAACTAAAGACAAAATGACAGATAGAAGAAGTATTTCTACGGTGCGATGTCAAAAATGTAGAAACGAAATGTCATTTTGTATAGAAAAAGCTATGTCTATTCTTCGTAGAGATAAAAAGCGTCATGCTACGCGTACTGGAACTTCCCGACACTGAACGTGTTAAAAATATATAAAGTACCCAAGAAACTGTTACCAACTTCGTAGTAAGGGTCGCCCTCGCCGGCCGCTGCCACGGCTCACCGCTCGCTTCTCTCGCACGGCTCGCGCGCTGTTTGTCACAGTTCTAACACTTCTAACATTGGATCTAAACTATACTCCATTTGAAATAAGATTAGACGTATAGATAAGCCTTTTTTACATTCAGTTCAACCGATTTTGAATTCTATTGCGTTGGTGGCATGACAAATGGCAGCCGCAGTAGATAGTTGGTATTGTGTAACTTTTTTTGCTTTTAATGCTATCCTTATGCCTACGGTATAGAAGTCAAAATCGGTTGAACGGACTGTAAAAGGGTTTGTTTTAATGTCTAATCTTATTTCAAATGGGGTATAGCCTAAAGCAATTGGTCTGGGTGCCCTAGCTTAGTTACTGCGAGTGATTCGGCATTAGTAGCCATACCAAAGGCATATTGTGTGACTGCAGATAAAGTGGGTAGCAGTTTTGCAAACGTAACACAAATAAGTAACCCAGCTAAACGTTGCTCAGATGTTTTACTTATCGGAGCCTTTGTGTAAAACAGCTAGCGGTTGTGTAAAACAGCGGATTTGACAACCTATCTGCGACATGTATATGTCTTGTTGTGTCGTCACCATGCGTCGTGTTGCAGCGCTGGGTGACGGGCGCTGTGTTCGTGCCGGACAGCGCGGGCTACCTGCTGGCGGCCAGCCTGCTGGGCGGCGCGGCGCGACGGCTAGGCGCCGAGCGCGTGGCGCTGGTGGGGCAGCTCGCTGTCGCACTCGCCGCTCTCGCCGTGCCACACGCCACCTCCGTCAGTGCGCACACACCCACACCCCATTTATTCACTCGCTCTCTTGCACCCCCCATACGTCGACTCCCTGCACAGAGGTGTACAGGGATCATTTGGCGCGTGGCCAAAATCTGAACTAACGCCGAACGCACCCTATCATCAATTTTGAACGCATTTAGTACATGAGCATTAATGCTAACTGTTAAGGGGATGCGCTAAGGTAGCCCGCGAAATTCAAATTTTCTTAAGTTTTTTGCAATTTTCAGGTCAGTATCAGGTTGTATGTTGATCTAAATATTATTTGCAACCGTAACAAATATTACAGAATTATAAACAATAGAAGTGAGTGCAGTGGTGGCCGAGTGCAGTGGTGGCCCAGTGGTAACGGCCACGACTTACGAGTAGTAGGTCGTACGTTCGCACCCTGACAGGCGCTTTACTTTGTGTAAATTATTTCATCGCCGCTGCTCTCAAAACGGTGAAGGAAAAACATCGTGAGGAAACCGGCATGTCCTAGAACCAAAAATTCGAAGACATGTGACATCTACCAACCCGCACTGGGCCCGCGTGGTGGATTACGGCCCGCTCCCTCTCACAGAGAGGAGGCCTGTGTCCCAGCAGTGGGAACATTATAGGCTGATTATGTAAACAATAGAATCAGCAATACAACTCACTAAGTTCAAGTAAGTGCATTGAATGACGATTTCTGAAATAGTCATTCAATGCACTTACATATTGAAAATGGCGCCATCTAGATGACATCAATTAATGTACTAATTTTTTTTTTAATCATACCATGTTGGGTATCAAATGAAAGGGCTTAATTAGCAAATTTCAAAAATATATATTATATTATAATATCGAAAAAAAAAAAGTTATAAGTAGGTACCTACATAAAACTAAACCCCAACTACGACAAAAAAAAACAATCAACTAAAAAGGTATAAAAAAGACTTGACAGACAGACAAATTAAAAATCGATTTATTTATTATTTATGTTATTTATACCTAACACGTGTGGTGTGACTTGATGATGTCTTGTTTATACCTTTTTAGTTGATTGACTTTTTTGTCGTAGTTGGGTTTTTTTTATAACTTTTTTTTTTTTTTGTGTCAGCTACTGTAAACAGTATTGGCGAGTGTGTGGTGTGTACAGGTGTCCGCACTGGCACTGCCGCACGCACTGCTGGGCGTCGGGCTGGGTGCCGCTGACGCGGCCCTGGTGCCCGCGCTGCTGGCGCGCCACCCGCACCACGCGCCACACGTTGCCGCGCTGCTGCAGGCCGCCTCCAGCGCCGCCTACGCGCTCGGTAACATTATACACCACACCTATCGCGCGCCGCACCTCACATACGAACATATATTCGCCCACATGAGCCACATGCACACCCTCACTTCCTCCCATACACACTCCACTCACCCACACATTCACCTCATCCACACAATGGGTGCTTGCATAAAGATGCGGGTTCCGGTTCCCGGTAAACACAAGTCGGTATCGATCGGTGCGGCTAAAAAGTCGGTTGTTTTTTTTTTTGTAAAAATTTTTATTTTTCACTTTTTAGTTGTGGTACCTACCCCACTCAAATCCGAATACCACTACCTGCTATGTAAATAACAGTGAAGGAGTCAAACAGGATATCGTCTAGATAAACTAAGTGGGAAAAATACGTAATATTGAAGCTAACTCAAAAATTACGCAAGCAAAGTTAATAAAATTTATATGGGACCACCTCGGAAGCATGACCTACCAAACAAAAAAATATAATCATCAAAATCGATTCATAATTGGCGGAGTAATCGCGTAACAAACATACAAAAAAAAAAAAAAAAAAAAAAAAACATACAGACGAATTGAGAACCTCCTCCTTTTTGAAGAAGTCGGTTAAAAATAGCCATAAATGAAAAATAGCCATCATTTTATGTAAATATTTGAATTTCATTAAACATTATTATTTATTGATTTATTTACAATTTTCTAAATTACCATCTTGGAGCAACCTGTTGTGCTATTCTGTAAAAATATCACCGTGAAAACTAAGGTGAAGTGAGCGTGGAGTGAACTGTCACTGCCTTAGCATCAGTAGGTATCGATGACAATGACAGCTCACTCCACGCTTACTTCACCTTAGTTTTCACGGTGAGATGGTTACTGAATAGCAATGCAGTACTTAAAGAACTGTAGCGAAGAGGTCATTTGCCGGAGTCACGGATCAATGTAGGCGAATAGAAGGAAAGCCGCGCAATTTCTTAGAAATTATGCCGACAAAGAATTGTACCGATAGAACGTAAAGGCTCGTGCAAACAGGCGCGATATTGCAGGCATGACCATGGCCTTTTTTTTTTTTTTTTTTGGGTGGGAAATCATCATATGACTTCTCCCGCTCTGGGCGGAGCGGAAGGGCGTGTCAGACTCTTACTGACTAAAACCCACCCGTGTTCCTTCAGTTGCCCGTTGCCAGGGACCCGGTATCCCTTTCGGACCATTCCGCAACCCTGGCAGGCATCGGTCCTAACGGACCCCGTCAGGTGTGCTGACATCTCTTTGAGGCGCGCGTGGAACACGACGCGCCATCGACCCGGGCCTGGTCCTTATCGGACGGCGAGCTACCCATTGCTTGCCGTCCGCAAGCCCGCGCCTATGGTGGCCGGGAATCCACCTGGGATTCCCGACGCCCAGGGTGTCTCCAGCGGCGGTGGTTAGGGGCGTGAGGGCGCAGGCTTTGCCTCTCCCTCACGCGTTCCGCCTCCTCCTTGCCTGTCACGCCTGCGAGTGATCTCATGATTGACTGATGATTGATTTAGTTTGTTTGAAAATTAATATTTTACAGTTAACCAATTATTAGCCCTAGCCACTAGCCCTACCCGTGTGTTAAATTAATGTCGCCATTGTAGCGGCACGTTGTATACTAATATTATAAAATTTATAAAGCTGAAGTCTATACCTAATATATTATTTTATAATAATATTATTATTATTTTTATATGTTTTTACATCTCGGGACCCTGGGATCCCGGACCTTTGGAAGGCGTGCGAGGAGCCGAAGCCAACTCGCAGAGGCCCCTTAGACAATTTTAAATGGAATAAGGACCATCCGACGATTATCCCTGTTCGCACTATGCAAGTGCAGCCAAGGACAACCCCCGGTTGGTGTAGGACTATTGCAGAACATAGAAACAAAAATATTGGATTATGGGCTTGGGTTGCTAAGTGAACTGGTTATCTTGAACTATGGAAAGACTATGGCCCCTGCCTGACCAATGTTTATGAAATACACAGATAAAATGGCAGGGGGTGACTTGCACACTCAATAATGGGCCTCCGAAAACGGTCGCTAGCACATAGTGACGTAGCGACAAGGGGGCAACATGTCCTGAGGTGCTTAAGAGGAGCGGAGAGGTATTCCACGGCTATCAGGACAATCCCGGAAGTACGGTCAAGATCCCTACCAGCATCTTACTGGAATACTTCCGTCCTCCGAGCACGTTTGCTCTTGCGAATCTCCACTCAAGCCGGCCAATCAAGGCAAGAATGAGGTGGGAGCTCTGTTCCCCGTCAGTGCTCACTCCAGCCGGCCAATAAAGGCAAGCCAGAGGTGAGGAACAAGACTTCTCCCGGGAGATAGGGTCCGTGGGGTCGCAACTGCCCAACAGCTCGCCACATGCTGCCCTGCGGGTTTTTGTATCTCTCTTGGTCTGGCTCCTCACTCTAGACCCGTTTCGGCAAAGTAAACTCTACCGGCACAGACCTAGAGTTCGGAGCACGCAAGCCCCACCACGACGTCATATTATTATTATTATTATATTATAAAGCTGAAGAGTTTGTTTGAATGCGCTAATCTCAGGAACTAGGTACTGGTTGGAATTGAAAAAATATTTTTGTATTGGATAGTCCATTTATTGAGGAACGTTATAGGCTATATAACATCACGCTGCGACAAATAGGAGCGGAGCATAAATGAAAAATGTTCCAAAAACGGAGAAAAATATTCCTTTTTGAGAGCTTGCGTTGCGTGCGCTGCGTAAACGGTTTAAGTTACGCAAATATCATTTATGATGGAATTGTTCCTCTTTAAAAGTTCTAAAAAAAAGTCTGCGACAGCATATTATTGTTTTTTTTAAGATTGACTCACTATAACCTTTTTTTATGGTACCTAATCAAATTTGTTCGAAATTAATGCATTATTTGCAAAGGAGTTTTATAAACATAATATTAATTCTTATTCAAATAAATAGTTTTAACATCAAGGGTATTTATGTAGTGGTAAAATACTGTTTAATTCATTCCAATCGGAAATTTTATTTCGAAGTTATCACGAGTATAAAAACGCGAACCGTTCGACGCCGCCGCCGCGCCGCCGCGACATTCGCTACTTTAGAGAGGATAGGATGGGCACATGGGTAGACCATGACCTGGAATAGGACATAGGATACGTTTTATTCCTATATTCCCACGGGATCGAGACCTACGCGGGTGAAACCGTGGGGCACAGCTAGTTTAATATAATATCATTGCACAATACAGGCCAAACACATAACCCTCATTTTTTGGCTTCGCCGCAGTCGGGTAAAAACAAGCATTATAATCTACAACCGAATTTTGATAAGTATCGCAGGCGGGGAAGAACAAAAGTTACACCTTATTTGACGTTATGGTTTGTCCCCCCACCTGCGATAACAAAATTATAATGTAGGTAGATTCTTAGACCAACAAAAAAAAGAGTACATTATAATGCTTGTTTTTCTATTTTCTGCTGTGTTTCTGCAGTCGGGTATTTTTTTCACAATCGTCTTTTTTGTAACATTTTAAAAGTAGGTATCGAAATAAGTACAATACATCATGTACATAGATATAAGAAAGAAGATTTTTTTTATATTTCTTTTAATGTGGCCAAATATAGTTCGTCGTAGAGCGAATACGAAGTTTATAGTTTTTATCGCGACAACGCGACATGAATCTTTGCGCGACAATGTAGCCGTAGCATATGATCACGTACTTTTTAACCGACTTCTTTAAAAAGGAGGAGGTTCTCAATTCGTCTGTATGTTATTTTTTTATATTTTTTTGTGTATATTATTCGATTTCTCCGCCAATTATTTTGATGATTCTTTTTTTGTTTGGTAGGTCATGCTTCAGAGGTGGTCCCATATAAATTTTATTAACTTTGCTAGCGTAGTTTTCGAGTTACCTTCAATATACCTAACGTATTTTTTCCCACTTAGTGTATGTAGATGATATATTGATTGACTCCGTCACTATTATTTACATAGCAGGTAGTAGTAGTTTTTTTTATATTTTATTTTTTTATTATTCATAAAAATAAGTTTACATAAATTTGTTTATAATTTTACCATACCACACAAACCATCGCGGGTTTAACAGCAACAGTATTCGAATTCGTGTGGGGTAGGTATCACACCTAAAAAGTGAAAAATAAAAACTTTTCGGTGTCAAAAAACGAAAATTGAAAAGTAAAGACACCGACTTCCGAAATTAAAGTTATTTTTCACTTTTTTTGTGTTTTTTTTGGAAGTCGGTTGTTTTTTTTTGTAAAAAGTTTTTATGATAGTAGTAAATTATACTATTGGAGGTTGAATGTAAGATGTGTGGCTGTGGCAGGTCCGGTGTTGGGCGGCGCGGTGTCGTGGTGCGTGGGGTTCGAGACGGCTCTGCGCGCGCTCGGCGTGCTCAACCTGCTGTACCTGGCGTGCCTGTACCGCGCGCTTGCACGGTACCCGCTCTCCGAACAGGTGCCGTGTAGCAGCGACTCTAATGCGCTGGATAATTTTATTTATCCGCGACGATGAACCTATGGAAATTTATGCAACCGGAGGATAAAACGACCACGCCACCGTTGCTTGCCGGGACCTTTCTCGCGGCCATTCACGGGCAAAATGTTCGCCGTCTGATGAGTGCTTAATACTTGTGGCAATAGCGCTAATTGCCCTTTTCCTGCTAGCCTGCAACATACTTACCTATCAAGTCTTTGTTTGAAACCAAACATCAAACCAGACATACAACTGTACAAGCGTGTACAAGTAGAAGGATCGCGCGTGGCCATCTTGGTTTTACAAAACCATTTCCACAAATGTTTACCAACAGCATATTAACTATGATATCATTGCCAACAGCCAACAACGGCAACAGGCTGTTGCTGTAATTGTAATTGTAAAAGATCCCAAAGCAGTATCTCTAGGTATTTTGTATCGATTCAGGGTGTTTTTCTTTTATTTTTGAGTATCTGTGAGGTTGTATGACGTGTGCAGTGGGGCGCCATCTCGCCGGACGACGAGAGTGACGAGAGTGACGAAAGAGACGTGCGCGCGGAGGACACACCGCTAGCACCCTTGGCGCCCCGTGTGCCGGCGCAGCTAGCGCCCATGGCGCCCAGGGCGCCAGCGCAGCTAGCGCCCATGGTGCCGCAGGTGCAGCCGCCGCTTCACTAACCTTCTCTATCTCGAATTCTCGACGTACGCTGGTCGCACCGTCTCGTACTTTTTTCTTCACCTTTATAGCTGTACCCAGGGCGAGCGCTACAAGGATTTTTTGGCGCCTGAATGACATTGACACATAGAATTAGAATGTAGGTACTATAATGATCCTTGTAGGTATATTGCATAAAAATAATTCATCAAATCAAATACTTCCTATGACCGTAATGTTGAATTTGGCCTGTTGTAGGACGAACAAGAATAGGTACGCTACGGCGCTACCTAATAGGTCCGTTTTTGAAGTTTAATAGTAGGGCCAAAATTACGGCATTGGAACTACGAGACATTGACAGAGAGGCGTTGATAAACCTCAAGATGGCGGCTTCATGTAAGATTATGAACGCGCCAAAAAAATAAACCTTGTAGAGTTTTGTTTGGAGGAGCAAACATTCAAACCGAATTTTGTCACAAAAAATAAATTATATCTATGATAGGACTTCCTCCATTATGACATAAAATCATTTTCCCTAATTTCATAGGTCATAATCGATCAAGTGTCATAATATTTATTTGCTATATTTTTCATTTTCAATAATGTCGTTTTCCATACCATTTATTCATCACAATATTAATTTGCCCATATTAACACAACAATGCTAGTTCAGTACAAGCGCCTGCAAGTTTGATTAGGGCTTTCAGTCTCGAAACATTTCTGAATCCCGGGAAAAAAATATCGAGACTCGATGCGGTCTCGAAATTCCCGGGAAAAACGAGACTTTCGAGACTATTTAAAAAATAGGTTTCATACGTATAGGCTAGGTGCCATTTAGCCATTTGTGCCATTTAGGCAGTCAAAACAAGATATTTTAATCAAGTAGGTACTGTATTTATAACATTAACAAACTCAAATTATAAAATCAAACATTATTTATGAAAGTATATCCTAACTAATATTATAAATGCGAAAGTGAGTTTGTTTGTTACGCTTTCACGCTAAAACAGCTGAACGGATTTGGATGAAATTTGGTACAGGGGTAGACCATGACGTGAAATGGGACATATGATACTTTTTATCTCGATTTTCCCACGGGATCGAGACTTACGCGGGTGAAACCGCGGGGCGCAGCTAGTAGTTTATGTAGTGGGCACGAAAGAAACGAAGGGTAATATAGTTTAAGACAGAAAGGACCTGATTTTGTTACGTTTGGATCACTGGCATTTGCGGGATAATTGGTATGGTCAGTTCATCAGTTGTAAATTTATTTGACCGTTCGTACAATTCTTTTAAAGACACTGTAACATTTAACGTTTGAAAGCCAAGCATCCAGCTTCTTTTAGAAAAAGCTGAGAAAGGCGGTGCAAGTAATGTACTTGCCAAAATCAGGCTATTTTCCTTATTGCAGATACGCAGTGAATTGGCGAGACTTAGGTGTCAAAGAACTTTGTTATTAGTCTCATTTCTTTAGACAGAAATTTAGTGCAGTGTCTGTTGTTAAGAGTAGCGTCTCGCCTAGACAGTTCTTATAAGGTCACTTTCATGATACCAGGTGAATTTGAGATTGCTTCCAATGTAGTACACTCTGATTCAGTGAACTCTATTCTGGATCCTACATCAAACATACTTTTCGAACGCATATCTATAATTTAAGAAATCGTTCAAGCATTTCCGCCAAACTGGATCATGTCTTCTTTCATTACTTATTAATTTTAATTGTCTGTGAAACTCTTCCTCTATGTATTTCCTTAGTATAGTTTGTTTTGTTGGTGATATATCTGAACAACTTCGCTACTTTTCGGAATTTATTATACAAGTTCATAAATAACTTCTTATTTTTATCGTGACTTAAGTGTCTAAAGTCTCTGTATTCACGGGACTAAGAATATCACTCTCGAGTTTCGAAAATACCAAAAATTCGTCGAGACTCTCGAAAATTTCGAGACCGAGATTCCCGGGATGAAAGCCCTAATTTTGATGTATTGTTAAACTGAATAATTTTGTTATTAACATATTCATAGAAATATGGTTTATGCGAACAAAAGATACAAAAAAAAAAACATGTAGCAGGCGTGGTTTCTGTCACGGTTCCGGCGCTGCAGGGCTCCGGCGGTCCCACGCGAGCTTATCGTCGCAGATGGTTTAACGCTCACCACCGCAGCTTCGGCTTGCTGTGACGAGCGTTACAACCACCTGCTCCTCAACTCGCGGGCAACCTCGCCCCTCCGCGCCTACGCGATTTTAAATTACACTCTAGGGGTAGGGCATGCAAGACTGCGTGGAGTTAGATTTACAGCAATTTTTTTTGGACTAACAATCTATACATAGCTAGGGCTATACAAAAAATATGTACTCCCTACCAATTTTTTGTACAAAACAATAAATGCTTCTTAATTATATTAAATGTTGCTAATGTCAAGTATCGATTATGTAATGTGTTACTTATAGAAAGTAATGATTATGACACATGTTATTATGGCAACTAATTTTATGGCAAATAAAAGTTATGACTAATAAGTTGTTATTAGTATTAATGATAATAGGGCAAATACATATTACGACAGAGGACGATTATGGAAAACAATATTATGGCAAATGAAATTATGGCAAACAAGACAATACCAGTGTGAGTGTTTAGTGTCGCTCTCTGGTGGTACCGGCGTCACACACCGCGGCCAGCGAGTGCGCTTGGGCCGTGGTGGGTGTCACAGTATTATTTTTGCCTCGAAAAACGGACATCCCCTTTTTATTAACCTATCCGATAGAACAGGTTATTTTTAAAGTAAGAGTAAAATACCGATGTGCCAATTTTACACCAAACACGAGTAAAAAATTCTTTTATATATTTTTGAACTTTTCTAAATTAATTAATTACAAAAAAAAATACGCATTATTTTACCCTTTTCTTTATTATTTGTAATAAAACCATATTAAATATATTGGAAAAAAAATCCAAAAGAGTACTAACTAGTACAAATGTAAAGAAATATGCTTTTATTGTGTTTTGAGATTTCGATTTTTCATGGTTGTATCTTTGCTTAGTTGGATTCTATATTTATTGTAAATCACCTGTAGGCCACAACCAATCACTAAAAAAAAAACCAAATCCAAATCTTGCGGTATCTAGGAGTTATTCACTTCTAAAGATTTTTCTGATAATTTTGATTATAGGGTCATCACTTTGTGACGGTCTGTCACTTTCTCTAATTTAATAATAAAATCATATTTATTTTAAAACATGTGGCCCGATTGGAGCCTCTTAGAAACACATTAAATCTTAACTTTATGGTCTGACAGTTTGGCACGTTACCCTAATTAACAAAAGATCCTATTTCTCTAAAACCCTAAAACAATATTGAACCTCTTAAAAGAAACTCATTCCATTTATATTTTATGAGAAGCGAGCTGGCGTTTTCTACAACTTCTAAGAACCGAAAGGCAGGGGTCGGCAACATGCGGTTCTTTCAATGCAAACTTTCGGCTCTCGATATTCATGTTTTCAACTTATAACGACAAGCTATGAGCCAGAATTAATCGAACGTTTAAAAGGCATGCAAGGCCAAAATCTCCCATTCATGAACTATCTATTATCCAATAACTGAAGTTATATTATTGGATTAATTATTTTATTATTCTACCAGTTGACTAATTATTTTACTTTAATAAGTTTGTACTAAACACATTTGGATATGTTATAAATTGATAATAAAATATAATATATAAATTGTAACTTTTGGTCTACCGTCTTATAAGGTTGCCGATCCCTGTAGTTCAGAAAGAACACGTTAGTGCAACCACATCTGGTTATCATAAATGTTCCACGATAGCCGACCCTTTGAGACAATTGAGAAACAATTAAGAGATGAACAAAAAAAGGGCGTTTAAGTCTTTGTTACAAAAACTCGGGAAAGGGGCTGAGCTCGAGGTGGTGTGTTTTAAGAATGCAGGAGGCGGGGATGAAAGGATGGGAGAGGACAGTTGGTTTTGGGACGTGGTCGTAGCTGGTCGGAAGAAGGAGCTACGTCAGAGGCGAAACTGGTAAACCGTGCAGTATTTTGTAAGTGAGTGGTAATCTAATTCTCTCTAAGGAATTATTTGGTAAGTGTCAACTTTAATTAACTTCTATTTCTAGTAGTTGTGTGTACGTTATAGTTACAAACTTATCTCTTATAGGTTAAATTATATTGTTATTTATAGGTAACAGTTAGGCGATACCGCTGTCGAGCTATTAATGATCATTTATTCCAGAAAGGCGAAATTACCCTTATTTAGTACTTACCGTATTTTATAACAAATACCTTTTCGTGTATCACGTGTCAATCTCCTAGTTCGTACCTTGGCAGATAATTGTCATTTGCGGTTGGTTATAGGGAAATGGTGATGGCCTTCCACCATACTTGACACTGAGCACTAACGCTCCTGACTTTTGACTACTATTGAACTTGAGCTGACGCACCACATCTGGAAGGCAGAGCCATAAATACTCATAGCTCATTTAGAACAAGCTAGGCTATAAGGCCGACTTGTAATTGAATTATAAAACAACCAAACGTTAGTGATGATTTCTGTATCCAAAAAGGTCTCGCCACAGAACACTTTGCGTGAGGCATATTGAATGCGCATTTCAGGGAGCGGGGTTAGGCATCACTAAGTATCACAAACTGAATTGATAGTTCGTTCTAAGAAACGCTAGAAATCGTGTCTCGTTAAACCACAACCGGCTTTCGGGCCTCTCACAAATTTATTAGCGAGACACGTCATTGGGATGCCAAATAGAAACGCCCCGTTGCCAGATAAGGACGATCCGCACGGCTGCTGAGTACATTGAAGCATCCTCTAAATGGGGAAGATTAAAGAAATGTGAAGTGACGAAATACCACTTCGGCGTTCACTAAGTACGATCGTAATGTGTTCTGCTAGAGACTGAGTCTACGGTGCGCTTGTGCTAATTTTGTGTTATCCTATAAAAAAAGGGGCTAAGCCGCTGTAAGGGTTTCTTTCACAATAATAAGTACGCGATTAGAACTACTCAATACTTGTCTTGCTCAATAACAGTTGGACTTCGCAGTACTCTGTTATAGGATTGAATAAGACATTTATATAGTGCTTAGGGAACGTGTACCGTTAGAATCGTATTAGTGTCCTCAGAGGTTCTATGCGTTAGGTCTAACCGAACACGTAGAATGAGACAAACGTTGTGAAACGGTTCCCGGTCTCACTGAATTGGGCATATTGTAAACAGACAAATTGAAGTAGCTTTAATTAATGATTATAAGCGCAAGCGTAACGATTCCTTTACCTCTCCACATAATCAAGGTTGTATTGCAGATATTAGTTCCACCTGCGGGAAGGGAGACGTCGGCGTTTCAACATTTATATATTATAAACTTTTGAATGTCCTCTCGTCTTCTTAGCTTCATATTATATTAATATCATTATACTTATGTTTACTAACTGTGGATTCCCAATATTAACTTCCTTGTATTCCCCCCTGTCCCCTAGCCATTTCGGTCGGGACAGTTTAGTTATGGGAATTCATTTCTTATCTCGGTGGGAGAGTGGCCAGTATGGGACGAGCTCTACAGAAAAGCGCGGACGGCGGAGCGCTTTTCTTTCCCCTACGGGGAAACCGACCTAAAACACTAATATTAGCATAAATAGGAAAAACGAAAATTTTATCAGCCTAGGGTAATTTAGGAACAGTCACATGTGGTGCCGTGACCAGGATCCTCGTCATTAAATGTATTGAGTTACTTCAGTACAACGAGGAAGAACTACAGATTGGGTTATTACATTTAAACACAACGTAAATGAAACTAGGTTTTGGCTCGAAAGAAAATGAGTTATTCACGCCGTATCAGTAATGCGTCTAACAATGTGTATGCGGAACATTCCAGGAAAGCATCCAGCGTAGAAATATCGAGACGGCGAGCATATACAGAGCAGATCTACGGGGAACGAGAGTAAGGCCGGAGAAGGTGTTTCCAGCGTCGCGTCCTCAGTAGCAACTGCTCCGGACGCCAGAAGCTGTTTCCAGTGCCGTGGCAGCACGCACGTCAGGCGCAGGCGCGGTGTTAGCGGGCTCAGGTATACCTCTTGAGCTATCGAGGTAAGTCGTTGTTATTCCTATTAGAAGCATGGACCGTCGGGGTCAGAAATCTAAACGCGTTAAGCCTAACAATGTCGATGTTGATGTAATTTGTCGTGATAAAAACCAACATGCCAGTAATACTGAGCCTAACAATCAAATAGAATTACTATCAAAAATATCTGAGAAAATAGATAGTATCTCTAGCCGTTTAGATAAAGTAGAAAACGTCGTGCCTACTGATAAATCGAATGCGGAAGTTATAAATGCTGAGACAGTGATTCAAGAGATAGGTCCACCTACAGCAGGTCCAAGTGGAAGGTCCGCCCTTCGAGCTGAAAACAATAAAGTTAACTCGATGGGGGTATACTTTATAGGATCGGCGCCTGAGAGGCCAAAGTTCAGTGGGGGCCAAGCTAATCCTAATAAGTTTCTTAAGGAACTAGAACGATACATAAAAAGCATTAATGGGGAGGATAGAGCTTTAGACATCGGCTGGCCAACAGTTATAAATAATGAGATCGGGACTTATAATGGCAAAGCTATAGAAATCGCATACAGGTATATGACTAAATGTAAATGGGCTCCCGGAACCGGGTTAGGTAGGTTAAGGAATGGGCGGCTTCATCCCGTCGAGGCAGTTAGATCGCCTATTAACAATTACGAGAAAATCAAAATTATTTTCACTCAAGTTCTCAATCAGTCACCTAAAATAAAAGAAGAGGTCAATCTCCAAGAGTTAGACCAGAGAAATGACGTATTCACTGTTTTTGAAGATTTAGAATCCACTGAAGATGAGGAGGTGAGACCGGGCTCACGGCTAATAGAGATAGTTGCTAGGGTCAAGGATTACCCTTTAAAATGCCTAATCGATACAGGAAGCCAAGTAACCTGCATAGCCGATGCAACCTATATGGGGATTAGGAGTAGGGGTATACTGATACCTGTTATGCCGGTTTCTCCTGTGCAAATTCAAGGAGCAACGAGAGCAAAAAGCAGTAGAGTAGACAAAGCAGCATTGGTACCATTAATAATAAAAGGTATTTGTATAGAGACACCATGCTTAATTATTAAACATTTAGTTCGGGAGATAATTTTGGGGATAGACTGGCTGGACCAATGGGACGCAATAGTAACTTGTGGACCTAAGCGTACGCTACGTTTTAAATATTTTCAAAAGGAAGTAGAAATTATCCTAGGAGAACCAGTTTTAGGACTAGGACAGGGTAGCGAAGGAGTAGATTTCGAAACACATGGGAAGGGAGCGATTATAGAAGAAAGTATCAAAGATATCTCTATTAAGGACAGCCAAATAGAAAGTATAAATATTAACTCCAATACAATCGAAATTTGTTATGAAACCGAAGAGAGCATCGGTCATATCGTAACGGAGTTACAGAAAATGACAAAATATCCGCTTGAAGGGCTTGAGAAAATTCTTGTAAAAAACAAACGAGTATTCTCAGTATACCCAGGGCGCACAGACAAATACCAACACATTATTAAAATGTGCGATGAGGAACCATTCGTAAAGCGATCATATCCGATACCGTTTGCGTATAGGTCAAAGGTTGAAGAAAAGTTGAAAGAACTGCAAGATTTAGGTATAATTAAGAGAGAGGGTACACCGTATTGCAGTCCACTGACATGTACTTTAAAAAAAGATGGATCGATTCGTATTCTTTTGGATGCACGAGAATTAAATAAAAGGATGGTAGGAGAAGTAGAAGCACCACCATTGGTCTCCGATATACTACAATCATTCCATGGAGTCAAATTTATGACGTTAATAGATCTTAATAACGCTTACTTCCAGATTCCATTGCATCCTAATTCTACCAAATATACTGGGTTTACCTTTATGGGGAGAAGTTACACGTATACTGTATTACCCCAGGGTTTAAAGACATCAGTAGGCAGCTTCTCTCGTGCAATGGATATTATCTTAGGGCCAGACGTTAGGGAATTTTGTGTAAATTATCTAGATGACTTGGTAGTGTTCACAAAATTTGGCGACTTTCACACTCATCTAGAACATCTAGACCACGTGTTAAGCTTATTGAAACAAGCTAACATGACTTGTAGTCTCAAAAAGTGTCAATTCATGAAGAGTGAGGTAAAGCTTTTAGGGCATATTGTCTCTCCCAATGGGATAAGGATGGATCCAAACAAAATAGCGGCAATCAAAGAATTTCCTGTGCCGCGTACAATTAAACAATTAAGAGCCTTTTTAGGGCTTATGAATTACTATAGGCGATTCGTTGCAAAGTATAGTCACTTGACAGTACCTTTTTGTCAAATGCTTCAAAAGGGAAAAACTTGGAAGTGGACGACAGAAGACGACAGACAATTCCAAATCATTAAAGACGCTTTTATAGAATCAGTAGTTCTGGTTCATCCGGATCTTAGCAAACTTTATTATCTCCAAACGGACAGTAGTGGTGTAGGAGTAGCCGGATGTCTTTACCAAATAGATGATGAAAATAACGAGCGAGTGATAGGATTCTGTAGTAAAGGTTTGACTCGTCCGGAACAACAATGGACTGTATCAGAACAGGAGCTGTGGGCTATAATCTATAGTCTAAAGAAATTTGAGACATATTTAAGGGGGTCCAAAGTAATTATAAGGACCGACCATAAAAGTTTGTCTTTCATTAATAATTGGAATTTATATAGTGCTAGAGTGACACGTTGGATCTTATACATACAGCAATTCAATTATGAAGTTGAGCATATAAAAGGAAGTAACAACGTAGTCCCGGATATATTATCGCGTTACGGTAACGGGGTAGAGGCAGTACAAGAACTGCGTAAGGTTTGCCTTGAAATAGCAATGTTTACCAGCAGTAAAACTAAAATCGTCAAGAACAAACTTAAAGTCATTACCCAATTACAGAGAGAAGATCCCTTCTGTAGTAAGATCATAGAGGACTTAGTAGGAAATAACCATAACGGGGAAATAAGGCAACGTGGTGGTGTCTTTAAATTAAACAACGATAGATTAATTTATAAAAGTGACCATTCTGGGAAGGAGGTCGTAGTTGTCCCAGAAGCTTTACAAGCGGATGTAATTCAGTCAGTACATGAGGAAGCAGGTCATTTTGGAGAGGCAAGAATTAAAAGATTAGTGAGCGACCGGTTTTACTTTCTTGGTTTGGCTAGGTCAGTCAAAGCAGTGCTACGGCTGTGTGAGCTATGTCAGAAAACAAAACACGCGAATGAGACAACTGTAGGAGCTTGTAAACCGGTGTTAACCACTGATGTTGGGGAAATAGTCATGGCTGATTGGTATGGGCCACTACCTCCGGGGAAATTTGGTATGCAATATATACTGGTTCTGCAGGATGTGTTTAGTAAATTTGTACACCTATATGCTTTGAGGAGAGCTACCACTAAAGCGGCTTTAGCATGTGTAAAGAAATACCGAAATGCAGTTCCCATAAAGAGATTAGTGACGGATAACGGAAGGCAATTCACGTCCAGACTATGGTACGAGGGACTGCACCAATTGGGAATAGAAGTCTCACATACTACGGTGAGAAACCCTAGGCCAAATAGCACAGAACGGGTTAATAAGGAATTAGGACGGCTATTTAGGGCTTATTGCCACAAGTCACACAAAAGTTGGGTTGGTATTCTAACAAATATTGGGCAATGTTATAATAACACTGTACACTCTAGCACAGGATACACACCATGCGAGGTCCTTACCGGTGAGAGTCCTATCTTGTCAATCGATGGGGTCCTACGCGACAATGCTAGGGCTAGGCCAACTCTAAATGTTGACGAAGTAAGAGAGAAAGCTATGGAAAATCTAAATAAGGCAGCAGTCACTAGAAGCGACAAGTATGACAAATGTCACAAACTAGTTACATTTCGGATCGGGGACTTTGTTAAAATAAGAAAGGATAACAGATCTAGTGCAGCCGAAAAAATTTCGAAAAAATTTTCGCTGCTGTATGATGGCCCTTATAAGGTGGCAGGTGTACCGCATGTCAATGCGTATCTGTTAGTAGAACCAACAAGCGGAGATATCGTAGGGACATACAACGCTGTACATATAGAGAGGTATTATATTAATGAAAATTGATTGTTAGGTTAGTTTGATTTATAATTTTAATCATTGTCTATATAAAATATTATATCATTATATATGAAATATTAAATAATAATAAAAAAAAAAAAAAAAAAAACAAAAAAAAATTGTTTGTCATGTCTTGCTCTCCAATCTATAGTGAAAGTTCACCCGCTAAACTGCGTCAAGCGTCTGAATTTCAGAGGGGGGAATGTGACGGTCTGTCACTTTCTCTAATTTAATAATAAAATCATATTTATTTTAAAACATGTGGCCCGATTGGAGCCTCTTAGAAACACATTAAATCTTAACTTTATGGTCTGACAGTTTGGCACGTTACCCTAATTAACAAAAGATCCTATTTCTCTAAAACCCTAAAACAATATTGAACCTCTTAAAAGAAACTCATTCCATTTATATTTTATGAGAAGCGAGCTGGCGTTTTCTACAACTTCTAAGAACCGAAAGGCAGGGGTCGGCAACATGCGGTTCTTTCAATGCAAACTTTCGGCTCTCGATATTCATGTTTTCAACTTATAACGACAAGCTATGAGCCAGAATTAATCGAACGTTTAAAAGGCATGCAAGGCCAAAATCTCCCATTCATGAACTATCTATTATCCAATAACTGAAGTTATATTATTGGATTAATTATTTTATTATTCTACCAGTTGACTAATTATTTTACTTTAATAAGTTTGTACTAAACACATTTGGATATGTTATAAATTGATAATAAAATATAATATATAAATTGTAACTTTTGGTCTACCGTCTTATAAGGTTGCCGATCCCTGTAGTTCAGAAAGAACACGTTAGTGCAACCACATCTGGTTATCATAAATGTTCCACGATAGCCGACCCTTTGAGACAATTGAGAAACAATTAAGAGATGAACAAAAAAAGGGCGTTTAAGTCTTTGTTACAAAAACTCGGGAAAGGGGCTGAGCTCGAGGTGGTGTGTTTTAAGAATGCAGGAGGCGGGGATGAAAGGATGGGAGAGGACAGTTGGTTTTGGGACGTGGTCGTAGCTGGTCGGAAGAAGGAGCTACGTCAGAGGCGAAACTGGTAAACCGTGCAGTATTTTGTAAGTGAGTGGTAATCTAATTCTCTCTAAGGAATTATTTGGTAAGTGTCAACTTTAATTAACTTCTATTTCTAGTAGTTGTGTGTACGTTATAGTTACAAACTTATCTCTTATAGGTTAAATTATATTGTTATTTATAGGTAACAGTTAGGCGATACCGCTGTCGAGCTATTAATGATCATTTATTCCAGAAAGGCGAAATTACCCTTATTTAGTACTTACCGTATTTTATAACAAATACCTTTTCGTGTATCACGTGTCAATCTCCTAGTTCGTACCTTGGCAGATAATTGTCATTTGCGGTTGGTTATAGGGAAATGGTGATGGCCTTCCACCATACTTGACACTGAGCACTAACGCTCCTGACTTTTGACTACTATTGAACTTGAGCTGACGCACCACATCTGGAAGGCAGAGCCATAAATACTCATAGCTCATTTAGAACAAGCTAGGCTATAAGGCCGACTTGTAATTGAATTATAAAACAACCAAACGTTAGTGATGATTTCTGTATCCAAAAAGGTCTCGCCACAGAACACTTTGCGTGAGGCATATTGAATGCGCATTTCAGGGAGCGGGGTTAGGCATCACTAAGTATCACAAACTGAATTGATAGTTCGTTCTAAGAAACGCTAGAAATCGTGTCTCGTTAAACCACAACCGGCTTTCGGGCCTCTCACAAATTTATTAGCGAGACACGTCATTGGGATGCCAAATAGAAACGCCCCGTTGCCAGATAAGGACGATCCGCACGGCTGCTGAGTACATTGAAGCATCCTCTAAATGGGGAAGATTAAAGAAATGTGAAGTGACGAAATACCACTTCGGCGTTCACTAAGTACGATCGTAATGTGTTCTGCTAGAGACTGAGTCTACGGTGCGCTTGTGCTAATTTTGTGTTATCCTATAAAAAAAGGGGCTAAGCCGCTGTAAGGGTTTCTTTCACAATAATAAGTACGCGATTAGAACTACTCAATACTTGTCTTGCTCAATAACAGTTGGACTTCGCAGTACTCTGTTATAGGATTGAATAAGACATTTATATAGTGCTTAGGGAACGTGTACCGTTAGAATCGTATTAGTGTCCTCAGAGGTTCTATGCGTTAGGTCTAACCGAACACGTAGAATGAGACAAACGTTGTGAAACGGTTCCCGGTCTCACTGAATTGGGCATATTGTAAACAGACAAATTGAAGTAGCTTTAATTAATGATTATAAGCGCAAGCGTAACGATTCCTTTACCTCTCCACATAATCAAGGTTGTATTGCAGATATTAGTTCCACCTGCGGGAAGGGAGACGTCGGCGTTTCAACATTTATATATTATAAACTTTTGAATGTCCTCTCGTCTTCTTAGCTTCATATTATATTAATATCATTATACTTATGTTTACTAACTGTGGATTCCCAATATTAACTTCCTTGTATTCCCCCCTGTCCCCTAGCCATTTCGGTCGGGACAGTTTAGTTATGGGAATTCATTTCTTATCTCGGTGGGAGAGTGGCCAGTATGGGACGAGCTCTACAGAAAAGCGCGGACGGCGGAGCGCTTTTCTTTCCCCTACGGGGAAACCGACCTAAAACACTAATATTAGCATAAATAGGAAAAACGAAAATTTTATCAGCCTAGGGTAATTTAGGAACAGTCACAACTTCTTAAAAAATAATATTTATTGTTAATTTGTAGGTTTAATTTTAACGAGGGTGGACCCCTTCCCCGTACCACAAATTGCCCTTCACTAGATAAACGAAAAATTAGTTTATTGTACGTCATCGTATTTAACGTCGTATGATATTAGTAAACTTACAAATATCCAAGAAATATTATCTAAACTGCTAAAATTGTACATTTACAAAACTAGTAGAATTACTAGCATAATTTCGTTTTCATTTTAATTTAATTTACTTTTTTAATGCGGGTACATTAAATATCGTTTATTACAATAAACTTAGGTACTAAAATACACAACAAACTTATAACATCGCGAGAGTCGCGGAGGATGCGTAAGTATATAGTACGTAGGCACGTCTTTACGCCTTATCCCGTCGGTGATCAGAACTAAAAACTCGTCGCTAGCAACAGCGACGGGCTTCTTATAATACTCAGAAAGTAGGTACTTCAAGCGATTCATTACTTTCGGTGTTGTAGCCTGACGACGCGAAGTCCAACATCCCCCACCCGACCTACGGAACAATAGGCGATTTTCTTATCTAGCGAGCGATCTCCATAAGTAGGTGAAACAATAGGAGCGAGCGAGATAGAGAACCGCTGCGCAGTCGTGCTCTTTCTAAGCCGTGGTAAGGCTCGCGAAATAACTTTATTTAGTTTGTTAGAGTTATCGCGTTACACGCGTTACAATTTCCCCCTCTAGCCTAACTAAGTGTCCCCACAGTTTGGCTAGTCTAAATACCTACGTGGCCTACCCCGTTTACGCTTCCCCCTAACTGGAGGTTCTACCTGACCAGCGAACGGCGTGAGGTACGAAACGTGATATTTTCCTATGTTTCTCTCAGTCTGTATATCCTCCAAACCGTACGTGGTTGGGCTTATAACCTTACCTATTTTATATGGGCCGTCGCGGCGTGGGATAAACTTCGCGCTTCGTCCGCGTCCTGCGTCGTTCGGTCCTCGGACCTTAACACACTTAAGGTCTCCCTCTAGAGGGTTCGTCGGACTCCATGTCCTTAATGCGTAGAAGTGGGTGTCGATCCGGCTCAGTTACCGCGTTACGCTTCCGGTAATCAACACATGGCCGTAAACTTCCGCCTTTCTTACCTACCAGTACCACGTTGGTGGTCCAAGGGGACTCGTACTCCTCGATAATGTCATCTTGCAGCAGCTTATAGGGCTCCTTCTGCAAGGCTTCTCTCCTATTCTGTGACATCCTGTATGTTGGACAAGCAATAGGTTCCTGGTGTGGACTCACCTTTATTGGGTGCGTAGCGTACTCAGTGGCCGGTATGCTGCGCGTACGCCGCTGCTTGAGGTTTCTTCATCCGGATGCATGGGTAACTCCGTGGATGCAGCTTGCATGATGTTCGCATCCGTCGGGCTAAGCGTGGAAGAGTACACAAAATCATAAAATTGCTCGGGACTATCCGAGAATGTCCAGATGCTCCGGGCGACATCTATTATCATTTCAGCTCGTGCCAATAAGTCTACACCTAAAAGCGTCCTATTATCACTGCCAGGTAACACTAACAGCTGACACGTCACCTTACGACTTTCAATAATAATATCTACCTCGGCTGTCAACAGGTTTCTCCACCCTTGTGTTCCATCAGCCAGGTGTACGAACCGTTTAGTCTCACTAAACTTAACTCCAGAGTCTACCAAGACTCGGTACAACAGCGGGCTCGCAATTCTATGCGACGCGCCGGTATCTAGAATCGCCAAGCCGCGCCGCTACGGCCCATAACATTAATATTTACCATTGGCTAGGATTCGCGCGTATTTATGTTTGCTACCCGTACGCACGAAGTACCACCCATACTAACGTTATCGTTATAACAAAAATCTAAACCTAAATGCACACTATTGAATGAAGTCTTATTGTCTGATTTCACCGATGTCGTCGCGAAAAAATCACATTTCGACCTCACTACGCCCTCTTTACCACAACCATAACATCGCAAAACCGAAACAGAATTTTTTACCTTATTTTCGTTGTATGCATCCTCTGCAATCCTTGTTTTACACATAAGGTCGTCTAAACTACGAATGGTATCGCGCGGCACTCTTTTTAGCACTCGTCTGTGTAACAACCCGTAACAGACGTCTATTTGTAACACTTCATCAAGCTTATATGGTAGCTTGGCTATTAATGCGCGCACTTTACACAAAAATGTCTCGGCACGTTCGTCGTCGCGTTGCTCGGCGGCGTAAATCTCACGCAGGACCTTGTAGGCGGGCTGCGCCCTTCCGTACATAGCGCGGAGGCTGGCGACCGCGTCGGACCACGTAGTCACCGACGCTTTTATGCCGCGCCACCATACTGCCGCGTCACCTTCCAGCAACATTGGCAATCCTCGGAGGGCATGCTCGTCTCTTACGGATGCGCACTCCTTGAAGATCTCGACGGCGTCCAGGAAAGCTTCCAGGACCTCAGCGTCCTGGGATGACCCGTTGAATCGCGCCGTGCACTTTATAAAGTTTGCACTCGAACAAGCGCTAGCGGCACTTCCGCTGTTCGCGCTCGTCGATGGAGGCACCCTGACTGGGGTGGAAGTACCAAAGTCACCGTTAGACGTCATCAGCGAATTTATAAGACATCTATTCGGTTCTGCTTGCGTGCGCGTGATCGTCTCGATCAGCGTGGACAGGAACTGTTCTGACGCGAAGTCCAACATAACATAACCCGACCTACGGACCAATAGGCGATTTTCTTATCTAGCGAGCGATCTCCATAAGTAGGTGAAACAATAGAAGCGAGCGAGATAGAGAGCCGCTGCGCAGTCGTGCTCTTTCTAAGCCGTGGTAAGGCTCGCGGAACAACTTTATTTAATTTATTTAGTTTGTTAGAGTTCTCGCTTTTTAACTATTTATAAAATAATATGAAAATAGTTGGATTTATCATTAACAAAGTGAAAATCAATGAAATTGTAACTTCTTTCAGATAACCATGTTATTATGTCCTTTATTTATTTTTACACATTTATTTAAATATTTCTTAAAAATAAATATATAAAAAACATTTAAAAATATAAAAAAGAGTAGCGCACCGGTATCGAGAATTAACATTTTCACAAAAAAAAACATTTAAAAAAAATACGGCTTGTGCGAACCCTAGCGCCTAAATTTCAGAATCCTGTAAATTCTAGATAACATAAGATTTGGATATGATATTTTAAATCGGTACTTTTTAGTGCCATAGCAACAGCTTGTATCGATATTGAATCCAAATGCCATTAAATAAGCCCATAAAAAAATAAAATCGAAAATATGTAAAATTCGTTGTAATTCATACACGTTTAACGATAAAAATTTAGCGTTTGCTTGATAATTTACTTAATATAAAGCATCAAGTAATTGCAATCAAAGATATAACAAAAACGGATTGGATCTGAAGCTATTGCGATTTTCCAAATTGCTGGAAAAATAAATATGGATGCGCTACTAGTTGCATATCACGGCTTAGTAGCCTCAATTTTTCGATATAGTATTATTTTTTGGGGCAATTCTACTGATAAAGATATAGTTTTTAAGGCACAAAAAGATGCATAAGATCAATGTGTGGTCTGAAAATTGATGATAGCTGTGTACCATTCTTTAAATCACTGAACATACTGACCTTACCCTCATTATATATTTTTGAAATTTGTGTTTTCGCCAAAACAAACATGAGGTTATTCGAAAAAGTGTCAACGTTAAGAGAGGTTGCGATTCGTAGCCAATACGCAAACTCTTTAAGCAATCAGCGTTGCAAAACTGCCTTAGTGAGAAAGAGTGTTTTAGGCATGGCACCGCGTATTTACAATAAATTACCCGATGTCATAAAAAATTTGAATGTTACACAATTAAAAAAAAAATTAAAACTGTTATTAATTGAGAAATGTTTTTATACTACTGATGATTTTTTTAATGATGAATTAATGTAGACTTATTTATTTACTTGACAGGACATTTTATTTTTTATTAATTTACTGAATATTGTGACAAATTGTAATTTAATAAGATTATTTACTTATGCAGTGACTGTAGAAATTATTCTTATTTCGCATGCAACCAAATATGGTTGCATGCATGCATGTGCGCCTCTTGGCATAACATAGCGACCTATGAACAATAATTTAAGAACTGTATTTACTACCTATGTTACACAAATAAAAAATGATTGATTGATTTCTATGGTTTTTATGGAAACCATAGATAAAAATAGATATCTCCCGATTGGGACAAAATTGTCAAACGGGTATTTTACTCTTACTCTTAAAATAATCTGTTCTATCGGATAAGTTAATAAAAGTGGGATGTCCGTTTTTCGAGGCAAAAATAATACTGTGGGTGGGGGCGTCGGCTTTTATCTGCGGCGGGGTGGGGGGGTCTGAGCGCGCGAACTTGGACAAGCGCGTTCGATCCCAGGTTCGAATCGGTCGAACAAATGTGGCTAATGAACGGCTCAAAAATTGCTATTCGTACAGCATACCGGCCACCATGGCTTGACCTTGTTCTTCTCCTGGACGCCACAACGGATTCGCTTCGGTCACTGGGAAATTGTGACCATTACATATTACTTTTTACATGCTTTATATTAGCTTGCTCTGAGCGTACGTGTTACCGGTTCCTCCAATTGTCATCCATTTTTCAAGAACGACGTGTTTTTAATGGAATTTTTCAGTTTTTGTATGCAAAATAAAGAAAAAAAAAAAGATGTTGAGAATTAGGGGTTTAAGGGTTTTAAAAATCGCGAAAAAAAAACATTGCTGTTCTGTACATTTTGACGAGTTATGCGAATATAAATGTACTGAACAGCTTTATTTTTTCGCGATTTCATATTTGTTCCCCTATTAAAAGTTGTTCATAATGATGAGTACAATGACTCCTTAAGAGGTTGTTGGTGTTATACCAATAACCCTGTATACAACATTAGTTTTTGTTTATGCTAAACCCGAAAAGGGGTCATTGTACTCATAATTTTGAACAACTTTTTCTATGGGACCAACCTTGAAATTGCGAAAAAAAACAGCTGTTCCATACATTTGTGTTCACTTAAATCGACAAAATCTATGGAACAGCTGTTTTTTTTTTTTAAAGAGATTTATTGATAGTCGTTCCAAGTTTCAAGTTTATTAACTTGAAACTTGGCACGAATACCTACTTATCTAAGTACCTAAATGATAAAGTTTGTCATTTTTAGTTTTTCTATACCCCCTAAACGGGAATATAGGGGTGTGTCAAAGGTTGTATGGAAGAATTTTAACGCACGGTAATTAACTCGAAAATCAATTTTAGTATCAGGTAACAATGTATAACAGGGATTTTCGAAAATTCATCTCGGAGAAGGACAAAGACTACTTCTTATCGACATACCACGCGGGCGAAGCCGCGGGTGGAAGCTAGTAAGTGTATAATTGAACAACAACCACACTTAAAATATTCAGTGTGACCAATGGGAAATAAAAATAAAATTAAAAGTAAATCATTCCCGTTCGTCCCACTGAGAAAGTCAGTGGGACGAACGGGAATACACGGTTTTTTAGGGTTCCGTACCCAAAGAGTAAAACGAAAAAATTACTAAGGCTCCGCTGTCTGTCTTGTCTGTCTGTCCGTCTGTCACCAGGCTGTATCTCATGAACCGTGATAGCTAGACAGTTGAAATTTTCACATATGATGTATATCTGTTGCCGCTATAACAACAAATATTAAAAAATCAGAATAAAATAAATATTTTAGGGGGCTCCCATACAACAAACGTGATTTTTTTGCTCGCTTTTGCTCGCTATTGAAAACGACAACGGGTAGACGCTTGAATTATTCACAGAATATTTAGTTACATATTCACTTTTAAAATAAATAATTAAATTAAAATAAAACAAATATTTAAGGTGGGCTCCCATACAACAAACGTCATTTTTTTGCGTTTTTATAGATAATGGTACGGAAACCTTCGTGCGCGAGTCCGACTCGCACTTGGCCGGTTTTTGTCCTCCTTATTATTTATACATTTGGAGATATTTTTTTTATAGCCATTTGTTGGCAATCGACGAAACACATTTTGATTATTTGCTCCTCGTCAGTGTTTGTGTCACCGCTTCGTTCTTCTAAACCAGGTACACAATAGATTTTGATGTCAGTCAGGGTCGCTAGTAGTTACTAAATCGGAGCGAACTTCTGTTTCATTATTTGGATTTGTACTTATTTATTTTACTTATTTATTACCTAACTCATCATCACTATGATTACAGGAATTATATTATATATTATGAGTACTGACCTAGAAATGGAAGCAGGGTGGGACGTACAAGACGTTATTTAACCAACTCCCAAAAAGTTTATAAAGAAAAAGCTCTTTTCTTGCTAATACTTTTAATCCGCACAACTGTACTATTTCACAATCAAACGACGACTGACTCTGCACTACATTTTACCATTTTAAAACGACTTTTGCCCCCACCCAGAAATAACGATAATAATATCACAACCGTTATATCTAAGTGTTGCCAAAGTAAAATAATACATTCAGTTGCCATAATGAAAATACATTTTAAAGTTTCTTACAATATTAGTCATTTGTACTTTGACAGTGTTGCCACAGTGGATATTATAATACGATAATAATATATATTTTTAATTAATTCAATGAAATCACGACTCTCGGCCATCCGCCGGCGTGCTAACTCCGAAGCACGCACTATACAATCACGACACTGACGCAATACATCAAATAGCAAAAATATTCATATTTCTACTCATTTATTTGCGTTCCGCAGGGTACCTAAAACAAGATGTTAACAAAAGGCTAAGAGCCGATGTAGACCTCACCAGGGCACAGCAATAGAGCTTTTTTAGTTAAAAATGTAAGTCGTAGAAATATAAATATTCTAATAAAATTATACATTAAAACTGAATTTCATTACATTAGCATAAAAAGGTCGATAACAATTTATTATGTTTAGAAGTTATAATCTAATGAGAGATCATTATATTTTAAGATTAAAAATTATTAATAAAGAAATGTTTTACGTGTATCAAGTAAGAAATAAGTAACGTAATAATTAAAAAAAATGTTTTAGTCATGGGTCCTCTTATTTATAATAAACTACCGATACACTTAAAAGAATTACCCATCAAACACTTAAAAAAAAAAAAAAAAAAACTGCTACTGGACAAGTGTTACTACACAATTAATGATTTCTATTTCTATTTCAAAACAATAAAAACAAAAAAATAATATAAATACATAAACAAGATTACATTACACATTCGTGACAGGCAATTCTTACCTAGTACCTGTTTAAGAGAGAAACGAGTGTGCACTTCACGTCACTTGTCCTCACGACCGAATCCTCCTCAACGGAGACCGGCCAAGTACGCACGCACAATCTCTCCTGATTGTGCACAAGTGTGCGCGCAAACAGATGCACTCTCTGCTCTTTCTCGGTCCGACGGGACAGCAACCCGACATGACCTGGTAGGGATCAGGCGCAGGACCAACGGCCCCATATGTCCCCCAAGGTAAGATCACATAAGTCCTACGTTAAATTCTGAACTACAGCTCACCTACATGGCTGCATAGGATCACATAAGTGTCTAGGTTAAATTCTGAACTACAGCTCACCTACATGGCTGCATAAGATCACATAAGAGTCTAAGTTAAATTCTGAACTACAGCTCACCTACATGGCTGCATAAGATCACATAAGAGTCTAAGTTAAATTCTGAACTACAGCTCACCTACATGGCTGCATAAGATCACATAAGAGTCTAAGTTAAATTCTGAACTACAGCTCACCTACATGGCTGCATAGGATCACATAAGAGTCTAAGTTAAATTCTGAACTACAGCTCACCTACATGGCTGCATAAGATCACATAAGAGTCTAAGTTAAATTCTGAACTACAGCTCACCTACATGGCTGCATAAGATCACATAAGAGTCTAAGTTAAATTCTGAACTACAGCTCACCTACATGGCTGCATAAGATCACATAAGAGTCTAAGTTAAATTCTGAACTACAGCTCACCTACATGGCTGCATAGGATCACATAAGAGTCTAAGTTAAATTCTGAACTACAGCTCACCTACATGGCTGCATAAGATCACATAAGAGTCTAAGTTAAATTCTGAACTACAGCTCACCTACATGGCTGCATAAGATCACATAAGAGTCTAAGTTAAATTCTGAACTACAGCTCACCTACATGGCTGCATAAGATCACATAAGAGTCTAAGTTAAATTCTGAACTACAGCTCACCTACATGGCTGCATAGGATCACATAAGTGTCTAGGTTAAATTCTGAACTACAGCTCACCTACATGGCTGCATAAGATCACATAAGAGTCTAAGTTAAATTCTGAACTACAGCTCACCTACATGTCTATATAAGATTACATAAGTTAAATTCTGAACTACAGCTCACCTACATGGCTGTATAAGATTACATATATTAAATTCTGAACTACAGCTCACCTACATGGCTGGCTGCATAAGATCACATAAGAGTCTAACTTAAATTCTGAACTACAGCTCACCTACATGGCTGTATAAGATCATATAAGTGTCTAGGTTAAATTCTGAACTACAGCTCACCTACATGGCTGCATAAGATCACATAAGAGTATAAGTTAAATTCTGAACTACAGCTCACCTACATAGCTGCATAAGATCACATAAGTGTCTGGGTTAAATTCTGAACTACAGCTCACCTACATGGCTGCATAAGATCACATAAGTGTCTAGGTTAAATTCTGAACTACAGCTCACCAACATAGCTGCATAAGATCATATAAGTTAAATTCTAAACTACAGCTCACCTACACTACATGGCTGTATAAGATCACATAAGTGTCTAGGTTAAATTCTGAGCTACAGCTCACCTACATGGCTGCTAAGATCACATAAGTGTCTAAGTTAAATTCAAATTCTGAACTACAGCTCACCTACATGGCTGCTAAGATCACATAAGTGTCTAAGTTAAATTCAAATTCTGAACTACAGCTCACCTACGTGGCTGCATAAGATCACACAAGTATCCAAGTTAAATTCTGAACTACAGCTCACCTACATGGCTGAACTAGAGTGTAAGTCTATCTACACTATACTCGTACATCTCTGAACAGCTCACCTACATGACTGATCCCAAGTGCACACCGCATAGGTCTTCTATACTCGTACATCTCTGAACAGCTCACCTACATGGCTGAACCCGAGTGCACGCCGCATAGGGGTGTACACTATACTCGTACATCTCTGAACGGCTCACCTACATGTCCGAACCCGAGTGCACGCCGCATAGGTCTTGTATACTCGTACATCTCTGAACAGCTCACCTACATGGCTGAACCCGAATGCACGCCGCATAGGGGTCTACACTATTCTCGTACATCTCTGAACAGCTCACCTACATGGCTGAACCCGAGTGCACGCCGCATAGGGGATTATAGTATACATTTTATTATATAATAGCTGATATAGTCATTAGATATGGCTCCAATCAACAAAATCTAAGCTACTGCTTAAGCAAACCAACAAACAAACCATATTCAAACCACCATACCGCCACACCATCAACAAACTATAAATAGCTGATCAGGAAATTCAGTGAACGGAAAAGACATATAATATATTCAAATTGAAATCTTGTGGCTAAATACCCAACATTCGCTCGCACAATTTCTAATTTACTTATTCTCCAAGTTGTCCAATGCAATGATAGCTCTATCGAGGAGTTGCCTCGACCAAGAGTACCACGTGCACTGGCCCAACTATTCACTTATTGTTTAAACTGTGGTTAACATACAAATGAATGACGCTATTAAAGCTTTGGGCATTTCTTGGAATCCGCACAGTGATAATTTTGAACTGAAAATGTCTATTGATCGCCTTAATAGTACTATTACTAAAAGAACAGTGTTGTCTATTATCGCTAAAACATTCGACCCACTAGGTTGGCTAGCTCCTGTGGTCATTATGCTTAAAATCTTCATGCAAAGGCTGTGGTTGGCTGGCCTGGACTGGCCTGGACTGGGACGATGTTTTGCCTGATAACTTGCGAGTTGAATGGTGTGCTTTTCACAACAACATAAAACACATGAATACTATACAGCTTCCTCGTTGGCTTGGATTATTACCTGCTAAATTGAATATGGAAATTCTTGAGTTTTGTGATGCTTCTTGTGCTGCATATGCATGTGTTGTTTACCTTAGAGTTCTGGGCGACGATGCTATCACAATGCGGCTAAGTCAAAGGTTGCTCCAGTCAAACAAGTTTCGCTTCCTCGCTTAGAGCTCTGCGGTGCAGTACTTCTGGCTAAGATGTTACTTGATAAACTAGCATACCAATTGAACAAAGTAAGATTTACGCGTGGACTGATTCCACTATAGTGCTGGCTTGGTTACGTAAACATCCTAATTCGTGGACTACTTTTGTTGCTAACCGTACCACTGAGATTTTAAATGTCACTAATAGTACAACCCAGCGGACTTAGCTTCGCGGGGTATGAACCCAAACGAGCTGAAAGAGTCATCACTATGGTGGGAAGGACCGCAATTTTTAAGAACTCAATCTGAGTTTGTGTATTCTGATAACTTATCTGATACTGTTTTAGAGTCTAAGTATAAAATTGCTTCTCATGACACTATTAACAATCAAATTGATGATCCGCACTCACATTTAAATCGCTATTCCAGTTTCACTAAATTAGTACCTAGGCGTTACCGCTTATTGTTTGAGATTTGCGCAGAGGTGTAAAGAAAGGGCTATTAAAATGCTACAAACTGGACAAGCTTTTTAACTGCAAATGAATTGTTAAACGCACGTAATGCATGTATCCGTTTGACAGTGTGTTTTTCAGCCTGAAATTGAATTATTGTCAGCTGGTAACCCACTCTCCAAAACTAGTAAATTGTTTTCCCTTCAGCCTTATATTGATAACCAAAATATATTAAGAGTTGGTGGCCGACTCGCTAATGCTCAGGGTGCATTGGATTTAAATTCACCAGTTATCCTCTCAAGTAAATGCCACTTCACTGAACTTGTCACAGATGCTCACCACCGAACGTTGCATGGTGGATATCAATTAACTCATAATATATTCAATTTTGGTGGTAAAAGACTAATTTAGAGTATTATTCGAAAATTTATTCCGTGTTTTAAACAAAGGGCCGCGCCAAGACCTCCTTTCATGGGAAATTTGCCTCCGTATAGAGTTAAACCAACACGTCCATTTCTATCCTGTGCAGTGGACTTCGCTGCAATCACTCTGGCGACGTTGGCAAGCGGAGTATTTGACTACTTTACAGCATAGATACATATGGAACAAACAACAGCTTGATATTGAAGTGGGTACCATTGTGTTAGTTAAAGACGAACGACTACCTCCGGGCAAATGGCTCTTGAGACGTGTGCTTGAAAAGCATCCAGGTAAAGATGGAGTGACTCGTGTTGTCACTTTAAAGATTAAAGATCATATCACTGAGCGACCAATAACCAAATCGTGCATATTACCCAAATAAGTAGACTTACATGTGTGTTCAATTTATAAGCTTTTTTTTGAAGGACTTGCATCGTCCTTGGCCGCCAGAATTTTCGGTAAAGTTTAGTTCCGCATGGCTCGATAGATGGCGTTGCTCCGTTTAAATTCAAGCTATCATTAGCTTCACGCCAAACCGATTAGTGTTTTTTGAATTATTCAGTTATTTCCGGATTAGCTAAGTGGCCGATCCACTGCTCGTATCCCACAAAGTCGCGTGCAGTGAACTCCCCGCGCGGATCGCAAACTGTTTTTTTAACCCGTTTTCTCTGTGTGTGTACAGGAACCGCCGGTGCCTGTGCAGACACAGGGAAAGCAGCCCCGGGCTGCCCGGCGCGTACGCGCTGTCGCGGTCGCGGAGGGCCACAAACCCCCTTGATGCCGAACCCCGGCAAGCGCGGCTCGCTCGGCCGCGATGCCGGGACCGAGGAGGTGCGCCCGGCGTTGGACCGGGCAATATCGCTGCCCAACTTGGGCGACGTGTTGCCCGGTGCGCCGCCGCTCGGACCACCACCGCTAAGGAAGCCCGAGAAGGAAAAGAAGAAGAGGAGAGAGGGGAAAAAGGAGGGGGGATCGGGGACCGCTGGTGCGACCGGCACACCGACGTCATCGGCGCCTGCGCGCGTTGCGCCTACGCCGTCGACGAGCCGGCAGCACGCGGTCTCCATCCGCCCAGCCGCATTCCGCCCGGTGCCCATCCAGGCCCCGGGGCCCGCTGCGACCCCAAGTCGCGCGCCGCATGCGCGCGCCGCTGCCCCGCTGGCGCGAGTCCCCGCGCCCGCCCAAATGGCAACGCCAATCGCGCGCCACGCCGCGCCGCCCGCGCGCCCCGCGCCGCCCGCGCAGGCCCCTGTGCCGTCCGCGCGCACCCGCGCGCCCCCCGCCCGCACCGCAGCTCCACCGCCGCGGTTCGCCTCGCCGCCGCAAGCTCCGCGCCCGGCCGCTCCGGACCCTCGCCTTTCGCTGACGGGCCCGGGACGGGCTGAGCGAGAGCGCCCAGTAGGTGTAGGCCAGGCCAGGCCAACATCCGCCGCAGCCATGGTGCCCGCCTCGCCGGCACCCCCCCGGACCTCAGCATACGACTCTCCGGCGATGCTGTCGGCATGCTCCTCACGTGTGGGGTCGAGCATGTCGATCGCATCACTGGACTCGGCCGCCTCCGGTCGCGGAGACGTGTCTGGAGACACGACACCGCGATCCGGAGGACGGCCCACCGTTGGACGCGAGGGGCCCGTCGCCGACACACCGATGTCGCCGACCTCACCCACGCCGTCGCTGGACTTTGGGTTCGAGTTCAAACTCGACCCCAAGCCGCAGCGACGACGAAGAAGCTCGGGCGAGACCGTGACGGAGGAAGCGAAACGGTACTGCCCAGACCCGCCGCGACCACAGCGCGATAGCGCGTCGCGGGGTCGGGCGGCACCCGAGTCGCCAACCTTTGCCGACGCGGTCCGCCACACGCCGCCGCCACCATCATCACCAACGACGGCAGGGGTGAGTACCCTCAGTGTTGCTCCCCCCCCTGCCCATACCGCCCCTCTTGCCGCCGCTCCCGGCGCCGCGACGCCGGCTACTCAACCGGCGACGACGAAGAAACAGCCGGGAAAAGGCGGAAAGAAGGCTAAATTCCCACCGCTGGTAGCTGAGAAGCTGCCCAACTGGGCGTCCCACTTCCGGGCCATAGCGGGAAAGTTGGGCCGGCCGCCTAATGCTCGTCCGTACGGGACCGGGGTGAGATTTACCCCGGACACCGAAGACGAGTACCGGCTGGTCCAGCGATACCTCACTGGCCTGGAAAAGGAAAGTGGAGTGTCCTGGTTCGCGTACTTGCTGCCAGCGGAACGCAACCTAAAGATTGCCATTCGGGGTCTACCAGCTGACACCGACCCGAAGGAGATTGAGGAGGAGCTCCGGGAGTTAGGATACCAGCCGGAGTACGTGCGCCACATCAAAGGCGCACAGGGACGACCCGGCTGTGTCTTTCATGCCATAATTAAAAGAACCCCGGACGCCCGATCAATTTATGACACCGACGTTTTCCTCCTGATGCGCGGTGTCAAGATCGAGGCTTGGCGTGGAAAGCGCGGGCCCGCACAGTGCCACCGGTGCCAGCGGTTCAGGCACAGCTCGCACCAATGCCACCGCCCGCTCGCGTGTGTGCGGTGCGGGGGTGAGCACGCGGCACGGGAGTGCCCGCGACCGCGGGAAGAGCCGGCCACCTGCGCAAACTGCGGGGGGCCACATCCCGCAAACAACATCAGATGCCCCGCTTTCCAACGGGAAATGAAAAATAAGCGGGCGGGGACCGTCGCCATTACGGCAACACGCCAGACACTAGCGGTCGCGGAGAGACCGGTAGTGTCGTCAGAGGCATATGCCACAACACTAATGGCGGCGGCGAATGAACCCACCGCAAGAAGCCAAGCCTCACCTCTTTGGCGGAGGCAAAGAAGGAAGAAGAAGCGGGGAGGAAAGGGTAGAAACCCCCCCCCCCCCCCCCTAGCGACACAGGAAGATATCCCGTTGGCCAGCCCTGCCTACATCGCACAGGTTGTACCAAAGCAAACGGGCGAACCTACCACTAGCGCCACGACGGCGCAGCGGACAAGTGGTGTACCAAAGAGGTTCGCCCAACCAACACCAGGCGCCGCTTCGACCGCACCTAGCGCCACCCGGCCACAACGTCGGAATGTGGCAACAAAATCTGCAGGTGCGGCGAAGGTAAACAAACCATTCGAAGAAAACATAAATCAGTTCGCCCAACCGACACCAGACGCCGCTTCGACCGCACCTAGCGCCACCCGACCACAGCGTCGGAATGTGGCAACAAGATCCGCAGGTGCGGCGAACGTAAACAAACCGTTCGAAGAAAAATCGATAAATAAAAATAAGAATACTGATTTCACAACCTGTGCGATCCAGCTCTTGATGGACTTGATTAGAGCCATCAGGCAGGGCCAGGATGTGGAGACGGTCATCCTGGACGGTCTGGCCACTCTACTCACACTTTATAATGGCTAGACCGTTAAGGGTGATCCATTGGAATGCCCGCGGCCTACGGGATAAGGTCGCCCCCCTCCGCCACCTCCTTCGGGAACAAGACGTCGACGTGGCGCTAATCTGCGAGACACACCTGGGACCTGAGGATAGGGTCAGGTTCCCGGGATACCATGTTTACCGGAAGGATGAGAGGTCGGCTCAACACGTCCGCTACCGTGGTCTGGCGGTACTAGTGAGACGAAGAGTCGTCCACCAGGAGCTCCCCTCGCCGTCGCTCCGCACGCTGTATGCGCTGGGTGTGCAGCTGCACGTCGCCGGTGAGGACTTAAACATCTACGCATGCTACAAGCCGCCCGCGACTCACCTAGACCTTCCTGAGTTGCGGGCGCTTGTAAGCGGAGCATCGCATGCTACCATCCTTGCCGGCGACCTTAACTGTAAGCACCCGGCGTGGAACAGCATGCACGCGAATACCGAGGGAAGGCGGCTCTTCGCGGATGCGGAAGCCTTCGGGTATACTGTGGCCGGGCCGGAGGCGCCTACCCACTACCCAGACGCAGCCCGGTACATGCCCGATGTGCTGGACGTCGTAGTCCACAGAGGACTACACCGCCAGATCACGCAACAAGTGATAGACGACGAGTTACAATCGGACCATCAACCGGTACTCGTCGTCCTATCGGGAATGCCGACCTCTATGAAGCCGCTAGCGCCACGCCGACGCACGGATTGGACAGCCTTCGGAGAGATGCTAGACACCACCACGCCAACTCGGCCCATCGTCACCTCCGCGGACGTGGATCAGATGGCGGGTGACGTCACTGCTTGCATACAAAGCGCCCTGGAAGCGGCGACAACGACGATGCCGCAGGGGAGAGGGCTACTGCCGCCCCTGCCGGCATATATCAGCGCGATGATCGCCGTCAAGAGGCGCCTACGTAAGCAGTGGCAACAGCTAAGATGCCCGTCCATCAAAAGGCAGCTCAACCGTCTCGCGGAGAAGGTGAAGGCCGAGCTACAGGCCCACACCGCCGCGGGCTGGGAGGAACGTATCGACGCGACCACTGACAGTTGGCCGTCGGTACACAAACTCTGCCGCCAACTTTCGAATACCCCAGCCCCGGTGCGACCACTACTGGACAGCGGCGGGGCCCTCAAATACACGGCGGACGACCGGGCGGAGGTCTTCGCCATACACCTGGAGCGTCAATTCCAACCGAACCCGACCAGCGACTACGAACATGTCGCAGCAGTCGAGAAACACCTGGGAGACTATTTCGCGAGTCCGATAGCTCCCGAGGAAGAACCTATCTTCTTCCCGCCTGGCGCGGTCAGACGCGCCATCCTAAAAACTAAGTTGAAAAAGGCCCCCGGTGCGGACGGTATCACCAACGCAGCGCTGCGCCACCTGCCGTTCCGTGCAGTAGCGGCACTGGCGCGCCTGTTTACAGCGATACTGCGCACCGGGACCTTCCCCGCCTCCTGGAAGGAAGGGCGCGTCATCATGCTGCCCAAGGCGGGAAAGAATATTCTCAAGCCGGAGAGCTATCGGCCAATCACCCTGCTGCCCACGGTCTCCAAGGTGTTCGAGGTCCTCCTGCTGCGACATCTCCAACCCCACATCGCGCCACGCCCGGAGCAGTTCGGGTTCCGGGCCGAACACAGCACGACGCTCCAGTTGTCGAGGGTACTGCACCACCTCACAACTGCTCAGAACAAGAAGGAGTACGCAGTAGCAGTATTCCTCGACATGGAGAAGGCCTTCGACCGTGTGTGGCATGAGGGCCTATTGTATAAGATGGCCACCACGGACACGCCCCGCCGCGTGGTCAAGGTGGTGTCTAGCTTTCTCTCCCACAGGACCTTCAGGGTGGTGGTCGACGGGGCGCTATCTAGCGCCCGCCCTGTGCGCGCGGGCGTGCCGCAAGGCAGCTGCGTGTCGCCGGCGTGTTACTCACGTTACACCGACGACATTCCCGCCACTCCAGACTCGATGCTCGCGCTGTATGCCGACGACGCCGCGTACATTACGCGGCCGTCAAGATGCAGCGCGCCCTCGACTTACTCCCCGAGTGGCTGTCGAAGTGGCGGCTTTCGGTTAACGTGGGTAAGACGCAGGCGCTAATCACAGGGTTCGCGCCCCTCCCACCACCACTGAAACTACATGGAGCCGACATCGAGTGGTCGCCCCGGGTGAAGTACCTGGGTGTAACCATCGACCGTCGGCTCACAATGGGGCAACATGTCCGCAATATCGTCGCGCAGGGCAGGGTCACCCGCAACCTGCTCAGGCCTGTGCTCTCATCCCGCATCCCGGCGCGCGTCAAGTTGAGCGTGTACAAGCTGTACATACGCCCAATCTTGACGTACGCCGCCCCGGCGTGGTTCGCCCTCACGAGTGAGGGCCACCGCAAGCAACTCCGCACGCAACAAAACTATGCGTTGCGGACCATAGTTGACGCCCCTCGCTTCGTGAGGAACGACATCATCCACCGGGACCTCGGGATCGAGAGCCTGGACGAGTTCGTGCGGCGCCTAGCGACGGGGATGTTCGCGCGTGCCGACGCGTCTGCCTGGTCCCATATCAGGCAGATTGCACCACTGCATGCGCGCCCCCCTGACGCGAGGCGCTTGCCCCGCGACCTGGTTGCGGACACTGCCGCCCCTACCCCGGACTGACGCCTCGAGTGAACCGCATCCAGGTTACACGCGGGTCACTCGTAACAAAAAGACTCCACATATGCACTCACACATATGCTACGTAGTGTGTGCTAAGTTAATATAGGCATACTGCGTAGCTGATAACAGACATCCACCACTAAACAGACGCCTAAACCCTACGCGTGCGGGCGCGATGCGGGTCGCGACGCAAGCAATCAATGAGCGGCGGTACACTACAATACAAGCCGCTCATACACACATAAACCGTTTCTCCCTCAAACCGCGAACGGCTAGACCTGTGACCGGGGAGAGGGGTTACTAGCACCCTTATACTGTAGGAGTGTCGAGTCGGCATCTCAGTCGCAGGTCGCCACCCGCCAGGCCTCTCTTCGGAGTCTCACCTGGCGGTGACAGACCGCCGAGATGTCGTGAAGAAAGCGACGCTATGGAATAGCGTCGTGGCGCGCCTACAGTAAAACACATAGCAATCACTCACACGGACGCGTTATAAATTACGCGTCCGACAAAATACCGCAGGCCGAACTAGGCCAATCAAGCGACGGGCCCACAGTAGTGGGTCACTGTATGGCCTCCGCGGGCAGGGGGCGAAGCCCCGATCCCGCTCGCCACGCCCCCTTGCGGGGACGTAGCGACATCCACCGAGTTATTTCCGGATTGGCTCGTGGCCGTCCACTGAGGTCGCCTAGTTCGCGAGTAGTGCGTGACGTAGTCGTCGCGCCCGTTTGGCGTAAACAAACTACGTCATAGCGCGCGATCGGGTGATTCGGTAGGAACTTTCCGCGCGGACTGCAAAACTTTCCATCCAGTGTTTTTCCCTTGTGTTTGCGCGAGTCGCCGCCGGGTACTGGTGCGCACACAGGGGGGAGCCGGCCGTGCTGCCCGGCGAGAAATCGCCGCAGCAGTCGCGGAGGCCACGTCCGCGTGATGCCGAAGCCCGGCAAGCGCGGCTCATTGGGCCGCGATGCCGGGCCCCCAGCAGAAGGAGGCCGCCCAGCGTTGGACCGGACGACGTCGCTGCCGAATATCGGTAATGCGCCGTCCGGTTCGTCGCTGACCGGACCGACTACCAGGAATGCCACGACCCAGGTGAGTGGGTCAAATATAACACCCGCGAGGGGGGCAAGCACCACTGTTGCTGCCGGCCCATCGACGACCTTGGCGCCTGCGCGCGTTGCGCCAGCGCCGTCGCCGAGCCGCCAGCACGCGGTCGCAATACGCCCGGCCGCGTTTCGTCCCGTGCCGACTCAGGCACCGGGACCAGCGCCTAACACAGGCCGCGCCCCGCACGCGCGCGCCCCCGTGCAGCCCGCGCGCCTAACCGCGCCACCCGCGCACCCCCCCGTGCCATCCGTGCGTCATCGCACACCCCCTCACCCCACCGCACCACCACCGCGGTTTGTGTCGCCGCCCGCGCCCAAAGGCGCGGCGCCTGCGGCGGCACACAGGAATGTCCGCGCTGTGCCAGCTTCGTGCACCGCCACACCCGGCCCCCGCCTCTCGCTGGCGGGTCCGGCGAGTGCGGAGCAGGAGCGGCCAGCCAGTGCCGGCCCGTCATATAGGCCGGCAACTATTATGTCTCGGGTGCCAACGTCACCGGCACCCCCCCGCGCCTCCGCCTATGACTCTCCAGCTGGACTCTCGGCATGCTCGTCTGAAGCCGGATCGAGCATGTCGCTTGCCTCCGCGGAGTCGGCCGCGTCCGATCGCGATGTCGTCTCGATTGACACGACCCCGCGACCCGGACCGCGGACCACCATGGGCGAGACGGCCTTCTCACCGACGTCGCCTCCAGTATTGCTGGGATATGCGCCCGAGTCGCACCTCGGACCCAAGCCCCAGCGGCGCAGGAGGAGCTCCGGTGAGACCGCGTCGGAGGAGGCGAAGCGGTACTGCTCGGACCCGCCGCGGCCACAGCGCGATAGCGCGCCGCGAGGTCGGGTCTCGCCCGCTTCGCCCACATTTGCCGATGCGGCGCGCCGTACGCCGCCAGCATCCCCGGACTCACCAATGGGGGTAAGTCCGACGAACCTACCCCCCCACCCCCCTGTGCCTACCTCACCCCCTGTGACCGCCACCGGTGCCACAAATGCGCCGACGCCGGCGGTCCAAGGGGCGGGGAAGAACAAAAAGGCTAAGAAGCAGCGATACCCACCGCTGGTAGTGGAAAAGCTACCGAATTGGGCCGCTCACTTCCGAGCCATAGCGGCTAAGCTAGGCCGGCCTCCCAGCGCGCGTCCGTATGGGAACGGTGTCCGGTTTAACCCGGACAGCGAGGAGGAATACAGGCTAGTACAAAAATACCTGTCCGGCCTGGAAAAAGAGAGCGGCGTATCATGGTTTGCTTATTCGCTACCAGCGGATAGGAACATGAAGGTCGCTATCAGGGGGCTACCGGCCGATACAGACCCCCAGGAGATAGAGGAGGAATTGAAATCGCTGGGATACCAGCCGGTGTATGTGCGCCACATAAAAGGCGCACAAGGAAGACCCGGTTGCGTGTTCCACGCGATTTTAAAGAAATCACCCGACGTCCGGTCTGTCTATGACACCACCATCTTCATGAATATGCGTGGTGTCAAGATCGAGGCCTGGCGGGGTAAGCGTGGGCCCGCTCAATGCCACCGGTGCCAACGCTTCAGGCACAGCTCGCACCAGTGCCACCGTCCGCTCGCTTGTGTGCGGTGTGGAGGGGAGCACGCGGCACGAGACTGTCCGCGCCCGCGAGAGGAGCCGGCCACCTGCATTAACTGCGGTGGCCCGCACCCCGCATGCAACATCAAGTGCCCTGTGTTCCAGGAAGAAATCCGGAACAAGCGAGCGGGCACGATGGCATCTACGGCCACTCACCGTGCCACACTCAAACGCCGCTCAGCGCTTTAAGTATACCATCGCTTTATAACATTTGGCAACGCTAGACGACGAATGCTCTGTGATTTGCTGAAAGCGCTTTATTATCATAACCGATATTTTGAATTGTACTGACAAAAATGTATAAAAAAAACTGCGCTGGTTGTTTGAATGATTTTAACTGCGAAGAATGCTTGCAATGCTCTATTTGCCACCAATGGTATGAATTGTTGTGTGCTAATGTTCGCGATACGGTGTTTAAAAGCATGAGCATTAAAAAAAAATCAACCTGGAAGTGTCCTAGCTGCGTTAGCAAACAACCTAAGGACGATAATACCAACACACCTGCCAGACCGACGAGACTTGTGAGCCCCACTACAGAGCGGTCCCCGAGATCGCTATCACCCCCGGGTACCAATGTCACTGTTCGCAATAAGTCCAAACAGTCACAAAGTCACTCACCAGTTCAAGCAAATGATGACACCATAATTGAGTTTTCTAGAGGCACGTTACGTGAAATTATTAAGCAAGAAATACAGAGTGCGCTTAAAGATGTAGTATCCGACCAGTTCAAAAAAATTAACGAGTTGGTCGCAGGTTTCAACGAGTCACTTTCTTTCTACAACGAAAAGTACGAAGAGATGAAGGCCATGCTGGAAGATAAATCTGATAGGATACAGAAGCTTGAAAAAGACAATTGTGGCTTACGGGATACCATGCAACAACTTAGTCAGCGTCTAAACATGGTAGAACAAAATTCCAGGTCTGCCAACATCGAGCTTCAGTGCGTACCAGAAAACAAGGCTGAAAATCTGGTTACCACCGTGCTGCAACTGGGTAAGGTAATTAGTTGTGATTTTAAAGACCCCGATATACTACACTGTACAAGAATTGCTAAGAAAGACACACAAAGCACCAGACCCCGTTCTATTCTTATCAAATTCAATAGTCCACGTCTGCGTGACAGTTTCCTTGCCGCTTCAATGAAATATAACAGAAACAACGCCCAAGAGAAACTGAACACTAGTCACCTGGGTATCGCAGCGGAGAGACCTCAACCCATTTACGTCACGGAACATCTTTCTACTGCAAATAAAGCTATCCATGCCGCTGCTCGGATCCGCGGCAAAGAACTTGGTTTTAAGTTTGTTTGGGTTCGGGACGGCAAGGTCTTCATGAAAAAAGACGAGTCTTCACAAAGAATTGTTATTAATAGCCTAGATAAGATAAAATCGTTAGCATAATTTTATTAACTAATGTCATAAGTTGCAAGTTCCTGTTGTTATTATACTCACATTCAATTGTCCACTTCAAGTGTACTATCAAAATGTACGAGGCTTAAAAACCAAAACTATTAACTTTTACCATAACATATCGATACATAATTATGACATTGTAGTGCTTGCAGTGCAGAGACTTGGTTGAACAGCGGCGTCTACGACTCTGAGTTGTTCGATGATAGATATGTAGTTTATAGGCGCGATCGTGAGTCAAGTAGATATAAAACTCGTAAAGATGGCGGAGGGGTTTTGATCGCTGTTTTGAAAACGTTGAAATCGAGTAGATTGTCACACTTTGAAAGCAACATTGAAGATTTATGGATAACTGTTGATATCAGTTCATCTAAAAAAAAATACAATAAAATGTATGTCGGCGGAGTTTACCTGCCTCCACCCATTCATCGAGATACACTGGAGTTATTTACCCAAAACGTTAATCAGTTATTTATTGATAATGAGCAAATTTTGATTTTAGGAGACTTTAACCTCGCTAATATTAGATGGCTTGCTAATAATGACACCATATACTTATACCCAGAACCCAGCAACTCTGATTTAAGTGCGATACTCTCCGAGTTCTTGACTTTGAATGGCCTAAATCAATACAATAATATCTTAAACAACAAGTCTAAAATATTGGATTTAATACTCTGTAACACCCCAATTACGAACATCACTCGTTCTAACCACAGTTTATCGAAAGAGGACCCTTTACATCCCCCATTTGAGTTTAGTCTACCAGTGCTCGCAGAGTGTTTTATTGAAGCTAAAAATGTGCAAAAACCAAACTTTTCTCGAGCAGATTATGAAAACGTCCAACGTCGTTTGTTGGCAATAGAATGGGAACGTGAGTTCAAAAACTGTTCATCTGTTAACGATATGGTGGGCGTTTTTTATAACTTATTAAGACATACTATTAAAGAATGTATCCCTATGAAAAAAACATCCAGCAATAAATATCCACCTTGGTACTCACGGGATCTTATACAACTTCTAAAAGAAAAGTACAAATACCACGTTCGTTTTAAAAAGTACAAGAATCCGTTAGACCGGGAGCACTTCAAGAGTTTACGGGATGCATGCAATGTTCTAAGTTCTACATGCTACAAGAAATATATCTCTAATATTGAAAACAACATAACAAAAAACCCGAAAACATTCTGGGCTTTTATAAAAAATAAAAGAAAAGGTAGCAGTACATATCCGGTACAAATGTCTCATAACAATAAAATTGCATCAGGTGGAAGCGATGTTTGCAACATGTTTAGTAAACATTTCGCAAGTACCTTTAGTACCCCTACAGATAGTCCAAATCTCACTAACATTGGTTTTTCTCTCATGTCTGCAGCACTGTGTAATTTAGAATTTGATAGCAAAGAATTGTACCGTGAATTAATTGGATTAGATGAAACTAAAGGCGCGGGTAGCGATGGTATTCCTCCTATATTTATCAAAAGATGTGCAAAAGTTTTAGTATTGCCCCTACAAATAATCTTTAATAAATCTTTGCACGATGGTATCTTTCCCGACATCTGGAAAGAAGCTCTTGTCATACCCATATTTAAGTCTGGAGTAAAGCATTTAGTGGATAATTATAGACCAATCTCATTACTAATAACATTTGGAAAAGTATTCGAAAAACTTGTTAGCAGACATCTGATGTGGTACCTTAAAGAACACATTACTGAATGTCAGCATGGTTTCATTAAATCTAGATCGACCAATACTAACCTACTATGTTTTACGTCGGCTTTGTCTAAATGCCTTGACAATCGCATACCAGTGGACGCAATCTATACTGATTTTAGCAAGGCATTTGATAAAGTAGACCACCGTCTTCTTATTGATAAATTGGCTCAACTGGGTGTGGGTGGAACGTTGATAGGGTGGTTTAAATCTTACCTGGAGAAGAGAAAATCAAAAGTGGTAGTGAACGGTCATTTCTCTGAAAGCTATCTAGCAACCTCTGGAATCCCGCAAGGATCGCATTTGGGGCCGATTCTTTTCAATGTTTTCATCAATGACATAACTAAGTGCTTCAAACACTCCCGTGTTTATTTGTTTGCGGACGATTTAAAGATAATGAAGCCAATCCAGAGTAACTTTGACTCCAAATTGCTACAGGACGACATCAACAGACTTGTAGAATGGTGCAAATTAAACAAAATGCTTTTAAATATAAGTAAATGTCATTACATCCAGTTTACTCGTAATAAAAAAGTGCTCGAGAACAAATACTACATAGACTCGATCGTGGTTAAGAAACTAAGCAACATTCGCGACCTGGGTGTTCAACTCGATCAAGCGCTAAAGTTCGATGTGCACATACTAAATATTGTCTCAAGATCTTTCAAGGTACTGGGATTTGTTTTGCGTAATAGTAAGGAATTTAAAAGGCCCGCTACAAAGATAAAGCTTTTCAACACTTTAGTCCGTCCAATCCTAGAATATAGTTCCGTGGTATGGAATCCGCATTACGAGGTTTATTCCAAGCGATTGGAGAGTGTCCAAAAGCGGTTCCTTTACCATTTGTGCTACGGAGATCACTTGGCTAAACAACTCACTAGCTACACTGACAGGTTGAGGCACTATCACATGAACACACTAGCCAGTCGTAGGAAGAAACTGGACTGCATCATCCTTCACAAGTTATTGAGTGGAACGATAGATTGCAGCGAACTTTTGAGCTCATTAGAGATTAAAGTTCCGTCTCGGATTCCCAGGCATAACACGTATAATTTATTTTACATTCCTGGCTCAAAAACGAACCTCGGTCATTTCGCCGCTGTGCCAAGACTTTGTAGGCAATATAACATGTTGGCTAAAACTACGAACTTAGACATCTGCGAGTCTCTGTCCAAATATAAACAGTGTTTATTAGATTTAATTTAATTTAAGTACCTCTAAATGTTAGATTTTCTTAATTAGCCCGTGGCTACACGGTGTCCGGCCCAGAGACGCCGACACACTACCCAGACTTCGCAGGGCATATGCCTGATGTGCTGGACGTAGTAGTCCACCAAGGGCTACACTGCCAAGTCACACAACAAGTAATAGACGACGAGTTACAGTCGGATCATCAACCTGTACTCGTCGTACTATCGGGTATGCCGACCCGACTGAAGCCACTAGCGCCACGCCGAACACTGGACTGGGACACCTTCCAGGAGAAAGTGGAGATCACCACGCCGACTCGGCCTATCGCCGACTCCGCGGACGTAGATCGTATGGCGGCCGACGTCACTGCTTGTATACAGGGCGCCCTAGAGGCGGCGACTGTAGTACAGCCGGAGGGGAGAGGGCAATTGCCGCCCCTACCGGCTAACTTAGCCAAGAAAATCGCCAAGAAGAGGCGACTACGCAAGCAGTGGCAACAAACAAGATGCCCCACGCTCAAGACAGAGCTTAACCGTCTCGCGGAAAAGGTGAAGGCCGAGCTCCAGGCACACTCCGCCGCGGGCTGGGAAGAACGAATCGACGCCGCAACAGACAGTTGGCCGTCGGTTCACAAGTTATGCCGCCAACTCACGAACACCCCAGCCCCGGTACGTCCGCTGTTAAACAGCGACGGGGCGCTAAGATATGTAGCGGAGGACAGGGCGGAGGTCTTCGTTGAACACCTGGAGCGTCAGTTCCACCCTAACGCGACCGACGACAGGGAGCATGTCGCAGCGGTTGAGAAGCACCTCGGAGACTACTTCACGTCACCGATAGCCCCCGATGAAGACCCAATCTTCTTCTCGCCTGGCGCTGTAAAGCGCGCCATCCAGCGCACGAAGCCTAAAAAGGCCCCCGGTGCCGACGGTATCACCAACGCGGCGCTGCGCCACCTGCCCTTCCGCATGGTAGCGGCGCTGGCGCGCCTGTACACGGCGATACTGCGCACGGGGACCTTTCCTGCTTCGTGGAAGGAAGGGCGCGTTATTATGCTGCCCAAGGCTGGGAAGAACATATTGAAGCCGGAGAGCTATCGGCCTATAACACTATTGCCGACGGTCTCCAAGGTGTTCGAGGCACTCCTGCTGCGACACTTATTACCGCACATTGGGCCTCGCCCCGAACAATTCGGTTTCAGGGCGGAACATAGCACGACGCTACAATTGTCGAGGGTACTGCACCTTCTTGCAGCCTCTTTAAACAAGAAGGAACATCCCATAGCAGTATTCCTCGACATGGAGAAGGCCTTCGACCGCGTATGGCATGAGGGCCTAATCTACAAACTGGCCACCTCCGACGCGCCCCGTCGCGTTGTAAAGGTGATCTCCACTTTCCTCACAGGGAGGACAGTCAGGGTGGTGGTCGACGGCGCGATGTCTAGCGCCCGACCGGTACTGGCAGGCGTACCACAGGGCAGCTGTATATCGCCGGCGTGTTACTCACGCTACACCGACGATATCCCCACCACTTCAGACGCGACGCTCGCGCTGTACGCAGATGACGCCGCGTATATTACCACCTCGCTCAATGCGAAGCACGCGGCGGTCAAGATGCAGCGCGCACTCGACTTGCTTCCCGAGTGGCTGTCTAAGTGGCGGCTATCGGTGAATGTGGGTAAGACGCAGGCGATTGTCATAGGACACGCGCGCCTCCCACCATCTCTGACACTACAGGGAGCCGATGTCGGTTGGTCGCCCCAGGTCACATACCTGGGTGTTAAGATAGACCGCCGGCTCACCATGGGCCCACACGTCCGCTCGGTCGCTGCAAAAGGTAGGGTCGCCCGCAACCTACTCGGCCCGGTGCTCAGATCTCGAATCCCGACGCGCGTCAAGCTGGGCGTGTACAAAACGTATGTACGCCCCATCCTGACATACGCCGCCCCCGCTTGGTTCGCCCTCGCTAGCGAGACAAACAAAAAGCTCCTCCGCGCGCAACAAAGTCTTGCTCTGCGCGCAATAGTAGACGCCCCTCGCTACGTGAGGAACGACGTCATCTCACGGGATCTCGAGATCGAGAGCCTGGATGAGTTCGTGCGGCGTCTCGCGGAAAGGATGTTCGCGCGTGCCGACGCATCCGATTGGCCCCACGTCAAACAGATTGCGCCCTGGCATACGCGCCCCCCTGACGCGAGACGACCCCTGCCCCGCGACCTGATAGCGGACGTAGACGCCACCTAAAATTGAATCCTCGAGTGAGTCACACTCAGGTTACACGTGACTCACTCGATCAAAATACGACTCCACAGTGTACACACACACTGTTGTGTAACGTGTACTAAGTTAATATAGGCATGTTGCGCAGCTAAAACAGACAGCCACCACTCCACATATGCATCTCACAACGAGTGCGATGACGCGGCGCGGGCGTGCCTACGTCTCGCACAGACACTAGGCGGTGTTACAAAACAATACAAACCGCCTACACACACACGACAGCCCTTCCCCCGAACTGTAAACGGCTAGCTCTGTGAGCAGGGAGGGGGGGGACTACACCCCGCCCCGTGGGCGCGCCGAGTCGACATCTTCCGATGCTGGTTAATCTCCTGCTGGGCCTCAGTTTAGCAATAAACTGTCTCACCTAGTAGGGACGGACCGCCGAGATGTCGTGAAGATAGCGACGCTACTATTAGCGTCGCGACGCGCCTACGGAATAACACATTGCAATCTAACACACGAGCGCGACCTAAACGCGCTCATTACCATCGCCGCTTAGGCACCCATAAGGAGGGGCCCATAGTTATGGGCCACAGTATAGCCTCCGCGGGCAAGGGGCGAAGCCCCGACCCCGCCAGCCACACCCCCCTGACGGGGGTGTAGCGACTTCTACACGGAGTTATTTCCGGGAGTTAACGTGGGTAAGACGCAGGCGCTAATCACAGGGTTCGTGCCCCTCCCACCACCACTGAAACTACATGGAGCCGACATCGAGTGGTCGCCCCGGGTGAAGTACCTGGGTGTAACCATCGACCGTCGGCTCACAATGGGGCAACATGTCCGCAATGTCGTCGCGCAGGGCAGGGTTACCCGCAACCTGCTCAGGCCTGTGCTCTCATCCCGCATCCCGGCGCGCGTCAAGTTGAGCGTGTACAAGCTGTACATACGCCCAATCTTGACGTACGCCGCCCCGGCGTGGTTCGCCCTCACGAGTGAGGGCCACCGCAAGCAACTCCGCACGCAACAGAACTATGCGTTGCGGACCATAGTGGACGCCCCTCGCTTCGTGAGGAACGATATCATCCACCGGGACCTCGGGATCGAGAGCCTGGACGAGTTTGTGCGGCGCCTAGCGACGGGGATGTTCGCGCGTGCCGACGCGTTTGCCTGGTCCCATATCAGGCAGATCGCACCACTGCATGCGCGCCCCCCTGACGCGACGCGCTTGCCCCGCGACCTGGTTGCGGACACTGCCGCCCCTACCCCGGACTGACGCCTCGAGTGAACCGCATCCAGGTTACACGCGGGTCACTCGTAACAAAAAGACTCCACAAATGTACTCATACATATGCTACGTAGTGTGTGCTAAGTTAATATAGGCATACTGCGTAGCTGATAACAGACACCCACTACCAAACAGACGCCTAAACTCTACGCGTGCGGGCGCGATGCGGGTCGCGACGCAAGCAATCAATGAGCGGCGGTACACTACAATACAAGCCGCTCATACACACATAAACCGTTTCTCCCTCAAACCGCGAACGGCTAGACCTGTGACCGGGGAGAGGGGTTACTAGCACCCTTATACTGTAGGAGTGTCGAGTCGGCATCTCAGTCGCGGGTCGCCACCCGCCAGGCCTCTCTGCGGAGTCTCACCTGGCGGTGACAGACCGCCGAGATGTCGTGAAGAAAGCGACGCTATGGAATAGCGTCGTGGCGCGCCTACAGTAAAACACATAGCAATCACTCACACGGACGCGTTAAAATTACGCGTCCGACAAATAAGCCACAGGCCGAACTAGGCCAATCTAGTGACGGGCCCACAGTAGTGGGTCACTGTATGGCCTCCGCGGGCAGGGGGCGAAGCCCCGATCCCGCTCGCCACGCCCCCTTACGGGGACGTAGCGACATCCACCGTGTTATTTCCGGGATTAGCTAAGTGGCCGATCCACTGCTCACACCCTACACGTCGCGAGTAGTGCACTCCCCGCGCGGAGTGCTCTTTCGCGGCAGCACGCGGTCTCCATCCACCCAGCCGCATTCCGCCCGGTGCCCATCCAGGCCCCGGGGCCCGCTGCGACCCCAAGTCGCGCGCCGCATGCGCGCGCCGCTGCCCCGCTGGCGCGTGTCCCCGCGCCCGTCCAAATGGCAACGCCTGCCGCGCGACACGCCGCGCCACTCGCGCGCCCCACGCGACCCGCGCAGGCCCCTGTGCCGTCCGCGCGCACTCGCGCGCCCCCCGCCCGCACCGCAGCTCCACCGCCGCGGTTCGCCTCGCCGCCGCAAGCTCCGCGCCCGGCCGCTCCGGACCCTCGCCTCTCGCTGACGGGTCCGGGACGGGCTGAGCGAGAGCGCCCAGTAGGCGCAGGCCAAGTCAGGCCAACCACCGCCGCAGCCACGGTGCCCGCCTCGCCGGCACCCCCCCGGACCTCAGCTTACGACTCTCCGGCGATGCTGTCGGCATGCTCCTCACGTGTGGGGTCGAGCATGTCGATCGCATCGATGGACTCGGCCGCCTCCGGTCGCGGAGACGTGTCTCCAGACAAGTCTCCGCGACCGTCATCCTGGACGGTCTGGCCACCCTACTAACTTTATACAATGGCTAGACCGTTAAGGGTGATTCACTGGAATGCCCGCGGCCTACGGGATAATGTCGCTCCCCTCCGCCACCTCCTTCGGGAACAAGACGTCGACGTGGCGCTAATTTGCAAGACACACCTGGGACCTGAGGATAGGGTCAGGTTCCTGGGATACCATGTCTACCGGAAGGATGAGAGGTCGGCTCAACACGTCCGCTACCGTGGTCTGGCGGTATTAGTGAGACGAAGAGTCGTCCATCAGGAGCTCCCCTTACCGTCGCTTCGCACGCTGTATGCGCTGGGTGTGCAGCTGCACGTCGCCGGCGAGGACATTGACATCTACGCATGAATTAAGTAAGCGACAACGGAAGAGTTTAAAAATAAACTTTATTTGATCCCAGTTACAGCAAGACAGTAATTACCTAATTCTACAAAATGTTGATCTTATATACTAATCTTATTGCTAACCAATCATCTCTGCTAATGACGCATGTCCTAGATATTATATGCTGACATATAGCTGTTATTCTAATATAATATAATTATTGGCTGATGAAGCTAATATTGGGGGATTGGGGTTCCTTAACTCCTCCCTCCCTAAGAGAGAAATTATCCGAAGGCGTCGCAGATGACTTCGGAGAATTTCGGCAAAAACGAAAAACATTTAATTTGTATGAGATGACGACAATAATTATTATGATAATGATATACTCTAAAATGGTCCATACGCTAATTTCTATTGTCACTATTTGGGTTGTATCGTCACTTTCACTAAATTTGGCACTTTGTAACAATTCTTTCACGTCACTAAAGTCCACGTTTCTTAGGTCGACCTTCTCCGTCCTTGTCTGTATGTCTTGTTGAAGCTCTGGCATCTCGACCAATGGGAGCTTGAAACTGGAAATTGTAGTGTTTGTGGCGGCACCAACAATTACTCCTCCTATTTGCGCCTCGCATTGTTGACTCAGTGTCACGATATAGGTCCCAAAGATGTTGTATTTGCGGATTTCCTCATTGCAGTTTTCGGTAATGATCAGGTTGTCCTCTGTGTAGACCAACCATTGGCTATCCGTTATCTTCTGCACCTTAGGCTTTTCTATCTTGATACGATTCTTTACGCAGCTATTGTAGTTATTCTTCATCAACATAATTTGTTCTATACAGGTCTCGACTGGATTCTGAGCTAAATTACTTTCATCACAAAGAAATCTGTCATTTTCAATTTCAGTACATGAGTTTACCACGGGCATGTATTTCAATCGATTCACCATTAGGTAAGGGTATTTGGGAATAATGGTAAAAGTGTCTGGAGAATGGAAAATAGGAATAGGAATAACCTTATAATAATTATATGTTTCGTTGTCTATTAGAGGGACTTCTAACACAAATACTAATCTATTGTTATTTAAATATGATTTGACTATGATATTACGTTCTAGTTTTATTAAATTACTTTTACTAACTGGATATATTGTCCTAGCATGTTTACTAATTGTTTCTAAACTGCTGTACAGTTCTGTGCTATTTATAATAGACTGGTGCAAAACATTTAGTTTGCTAAAGGCGATTGCGGACTCTATTTCTTGTATGTTCTCATAACAAGTTCGAAAGTTGCTTAAAATTTGGTACATAGTATCTATTATTCGTAGTAACTTGTTAAATTTGAATTCATTTTCAGCTAGTTTTTCTATGCCATTAGTGTGTGAGCCTAATCTTTTAATATTTGAATTTATGATTTCTGAGTCATTAACTAATTTATCGAAAGCTTTTTGCATTGATGACACTTTACGTTCGACTGCATGTTCTCTATTCTGGAGTAAAACGATTTCCTTATCATATTTAATTGCATCGTCTTCATCTAAATTACCAGATATAGCTTTTACAAATGAGCCCAGAGGGTTGAACAAAGCTCGTTTGTTTCTATGATTAAGGGGTAAAATTTGATATAATTTATCTTTAGTAAGTCTTATTAAATACTCGATTTGGTTTTCTATACCTAAAGTTTCATTACTTAATTTGCTTTCTATAATTTTCGATTTCATATTGCTAAAATCGCGAATATTATTATCTATTTGTAAGCTTAAGGATTCTAAATCTAAAATCTTAAATATAGTCCAATAATTATTCTTCTTCACCGCTACTCCCATCTTCAACGACGCTATCCCCGGATTCCGAGTGAAGTTCTGGAGTTCCAGCGTGAATCCTGACATCACTAGTACCAGAAGTACTAGGCATGACCTGTGGAGGACGTTTTACATTTTTTATCGCCACTCTAGTTGGTCTTTTATTTAATTCTACAGGCACTATATTACGTTCGGTTTCACCAGTGATTTCGGCTTTTTCATAGCGAGGTTTTTCCTTAGCTTTCCTAGTCCTAGTATTCTTCATGTAAATAGTATCTCCTGTCTTAAGGACTGGTGTTTCTTCACCTCCTTTCCTATCTCTTACCTTAAGTTTATCTGTGTTTAATTTATCTGTTACAAATTCGTATAGTACTTTGAGACGTTTCCTATGATCTAATAATAATTTCTGAGTTAAATTTTTCTCCCTATCGACATTAAATACATTTCCGGCATCGGTATGCCCAAAGACTAGTTCAAAAGGCGTAAAATCTGTCGCTGAGTGTATGGTGTTATTATATGCCATTATAGCATACGTCATAACGGAAGCTGCATCTAAATCGTTTTTTTCATATTTTGCTAATCGGTAAATTTCGATGATAGTAGAATGGAATCTCTCGACTATTGCCATAGAACTGGGATTGTTTGGAGTCCCTATGTGCAATTCTATTTTGTATAGACTTAACATTTCCTTAATTAACATGTTATTAAATTCTGTCCCTGAATCACAACTTATTCTACTGGGCAATCCATAAATACTAAAATATTTAATTAATGCTCTAACTATCTCTGGTGTACTCCTATTAGGTACCTCTATTGCCTGTGCTAATTTACTAAAAGCATCTACAATAGTTAAATAATATTTTCCTTCAATGTATAATAGATCCATAAAAGCTTCTTGGAATGGACTATTCTGAGTTTGGGTTAACTGAATTTGAGGTTTAATGGGCTTTCTATCGTACTTCATTTTTCTACACATTTCGCAGCTGTTAATAACTGTTGTAACTATTTCTTTCATGTTTGGCCACCAATAATATCTCTTAAGTTTAGCTAAAGTTTCCCTAATGCCTCTATGACAGGTTTTCCCGTCGTGGTATTTCATAATAACTTCTTTCTGATCCTCTTCTGACTCTGTCAAATTGGTCACTCTTTCTGTACATTCTGTTAACTTAACTGAACCCTTTTTAAACAAGTTAATAACCATGTTTGAAAAAGATTTTCTAAACGATGGATGTTCAAAATAAATATGATATTTATGTTTAGGATCTATATATTCTTTTAGAAAGTCTTTAACTAATTTGTCATTATTTTTTGGTAAGTGAACTTCAAAAATTTTCTGTTTATTATTAGAAATATCCTTTACTGTCAATTTATCTTTAAACCATGAGTGAACTAAAATTTGTCTAGCTTTAGTATCTACAGCTTCATTTAAAATAGGAATACCTTCATGTTCCCTATTTGAAACTGAATTAGCTGTGACGCCATCATCAGAATCCGAAAGTTCTATCGTTTCTATGGGCGTTTCGTCAAATTGCAGCTCTTCATCTATAATTTTTTGTATTCGCTCTTTCCTATCACCTACGTTAACAAATATCGAATCTAAATCGTCGTTAATTGCATTAATTTTAATCCTAGATAAGGCATCTGCATTTGTATTTTGAGGCCCTTTCTTGTACTTAACCTCGTAGTCATATTCCTCTAAGCGTAAACGCCAACGCGTGAGCTTACTGTTGGGTTCTTTTAATGAATACAGCCATGCTAATGGTCTATGGTCTGTAAAGATAATAAATTTATTGCCATATAGATAAGGCCTAAAATGCTTAACTGCCCATATTATGGCTAAAAGCTCCTTCTCAATAGTACTGTATTTTACTTCTGTGTCACTCAGAGTCCTGCTAGCATATGCTACTGGCTTGTCTGAGCCTATTGATCCTTGTGACAATACAGCCCCAATTGCAAAATTCGATGCGTCGGTAGTTAAAATAAAACTTTTACTAAAATCGGGATACTGTAATAAAGGTGCGTTTGTTAAAAGTTTTTTACATGTTTCAAAACATTCCCTATACTCATCATTAATAATTATTTTACGACCTTTCTTTAAACAAGCTGTTAAAGGTCTAGTTATTTTTGCAAAATCTTTGATGAATTTCCTATAATAACCAATGAGTCCTAAAAAGCTTTTTATTTGTGTAACTGTTTCTGGAATAGGATATCTTAAGATTGCATCAATTTTATCATTATTTGGCTTCAATCCTTCACTTGTAATAGTGTGCCCTAAGTAAAGAACTTCCTTTCTAAGAAAATGTGATTTGTCGAGTTGTATTTTTAAATTTGTCGCCCGAAAACGATCAAAAACTGCTCTAAGTTTTTCTACATGCTGAGTCAGCGATTTAGAAAAAATTATGACGTCATCAAGGTATACCAGGCAATGTAAGCCCTGGAGACCTCTTAGAACGTTATCCATAGCCCTCTGAAATGTTGCAGGTGCTGTTTTTAACCCAAACGGCATCCTGTTAAATTCATAATGTCCTGAAGGTGTACTGAAAGCTGTTTTCGCCCTATCTTCTTTCTGGACCTCGATTTGATGGTATCCACTAGCTAAATCTAAGGTAGTAAAATAGGTACTATTGCCTAGCATATCAAATAAATCATTTATGTTGGGCAAAGGGTATTTGTCATCGGTAGTAATTTCATTGAGACGTCTATAATCAACTACCATCCTCCATTTTTGCTGTCCTGATGAATCTAATTTTTTTGGCACTAAATGTACGGGAGCACTCCAGGGGGAGTGTGATTCCTGGATGATATTGTCCCTTAACATTTTATCTACCTGATTCCTAATTTCTTTCGATTGAATGGGAGGTAACCTATGTGCTTTAATATTTATAGGATCTTCATTCCTTGTTCTAATTCTATGTTTTACTTGATTTGTAAACGTTAATGGAATATTCTCACAATAAAATATGTCCTTATACTCATTACATAGCCCTTCGATGGTTTTACGTTCCTCAGAATTCATGTGGTCTAACTGTAATTTTTTTAAATTATCTGTTAGCATCCTATCTATTTCTATGTTATTTTCTGTAAAATTAATGTGAACAGATGGGTTCTGCCTGTAAGGTTCGACCGTAAAAGGTCCTGTTACCACTAAGGTTCTGGTTTCATCCGTATAATTCTGAATAACGGTTGATGCGTAACCTTTAATACACTTAACTAATGCGGTGGGCATTCGAATCCCTTCCGAAAATTGTTTAAATTGTAGTATAGCTTCCCCGTCTAGTAAGTTGACTGGCAATCTAACTCTTAATTCACTACGAGATGGCAATTGATATACCTCTCTCATAGGTGGTGCGTATATTATTGGAATATTCGCATTTTTTAAATGCAAAACTTGACTTTCCATGTTTATTTTTGCCTGTAACTGTTTAAGTAGGTTACTACCTATTAACCCATCATACCTATCATCAACACTGTAAACATAAAATTTATGAAATTCCTTACTGCAAAACGTAGCTGGTAAAGGAATAAATGCCGTTTCGCTATGAACACTCGATGCGTGAGTACTAACAACTTCGAAGGGTTCATATTGCAACCGATCCCTAAAGTACTTGTTTGCAATGTGTGGGCTTATGAAAGACCTAACACTGCCTGTATCTATCATAAACACTGCATTTAATTCTGGTACAACTATGTGTGGTAAGTTAAGACGTTTATTGCAATTAATTTTTATTCGCTCTCTAGGGTAGAGGCGGTTATACAAAAATTTCCCTGTCTGGGATCTTCAGGAATTTCCTGGAACTCATTATTTGAGTTGTCAAAACTTGGTTCGTTATAGCTATGATTATTAGTGTAATTAACACGGCGTGAACTTGCAGTGCGCATAGTAACGTCAGTGTTCGACTTTGAACCCGGCGGAGATGCTTGCGCTGCAAAAGGTGACGTTCGCGGTGCATATGCCGTGGACTGTTGGCTTTGTTGCGCCATCGGAAACTGTGACCTACTTGTCCTATTGTTATGATCATTATTATTTGTCCGATTGAAATTATTTTGATTATAATGTTGCCTATAATTCCTAAACTGCTGCGAATTGTTCATCGTAATTGAACTACTCGTGGCGTTATTCAGTGCAACTGCACTGGATAGGCTCTGCGAATTATACTTCGCACTATTGAAATCGGAAAAAATATTTTTATTAGATCTATTATAATTGCGGTGATCGTTTGTTTTAGAATTATAGACTGATTGAAAGTTCTGTTCTTCTAAAACAATTTTCAACGCGTCTTCCAATGTCGAAACGTCGCGTAAACGAACTAACCTAACTAGGAATGGCGGTAAATTGAATAGAAAAACATTCATCGCCCTATTACTGTAGATTATCTGCTTAGCCTTCCGTAAAGAGTCATCAGCAATAGTCTCTGATATTTTGGAAAATAAAATGCTTCTCATATGCTGTATCCTATGACACAAATCTAAGTAACTTTCACCTTTGTTAATTTTACAGGATTCTAACTCCATTGCTAGACAATCTTCAGTACGTGGGTCGCCAAAGTGTTGATTTAACAGCATTTTTAGCTCATCCCACGTATTTATAGAGTCCCTTTCGCCTACCAAACTAGCTGCTTCGCCTGTTAATCTACTTGTTACTACATGAAATAAATAATTGTTTTGTACAACGCTCCCTTGGAATGTTGTTAAAATGTATTCACATTTTTAAATAAATAAGGGTAACGCTCTAACATCGCCATTAAATACTGGAATTATGTTTACCATCTCTTGCGGAACACGGTTTATACCTTCCATTATGCAGTGAAATAACGAAGCTTCACAAAAAGTAAGCACAAAAATTAATAAATTATCCCTAACTATTTACTACAACTAACAATCTATAAAATATTATTACGGCGTTGACCAATCCCTAATAATACACACAACATAGATTAATACAAGGTTGGGATGCAAATGGAAGAGCTGGGAGGAAGGTGAAAAGATTTACTCACAATTCCGCAGCTATCTTCATGATCCCTGAATTACTGCTTGGCTCCTGGTCCTCTCCTGGCTTGATGTGGCTTCTTAATGTATTTGTTTGTTCGGTGATCTCTGCTGAACCGTTGAAACGGACGTCGGCTGCTTCCCGTAGATGTGGATACGTGACAGACTGACTACAGAGATCCTACCGGCTGCGCCAATTAAGTAAGCGACAACGGAAGAGTTTAAAAATAAACTTTATTTGATCCCAGTTACAGCAAGACAGTAATTACCTAATTCTACAAAATGTTGATCTTATATACTAATCTTATTGCTAACCAATCATCTCTGCTAATGACGCATGTCCTAGATATTATATGCTGACATATAGCTGTTATTCTAATATAATATAATTATTGGCTGATGAAGCTAATATTGGGGGATTGGGGTTCCTTAACTCATGCTACAAGCCGCCCGCGACCCACCTAGACCTTCTCGAGTTGCGGGCGCTTGTAAGCGGATCACCGCGTGCAACTATCCTTGCCGGCGACCTTAACTGTAAGCACCCGGCGTGGAACAGTATGCAGGTGAACACCGGGTGAAGGCGGCTCTTCGCGGACGCGGAAGCCTTCGGGTACACTGTGGCCGGGCCGGAGGCGCCTACCCATTACCCAGACGCAGCCCGGTACATGCCCGATGTGCTGGACGTCGTAGTCCACCGAGACCTACACTGCCAGATCACCCAACAAGTGATAGACGACGAGTTACAGTCGGACCATCAACCTGTACTCGTCATCCTATCGGGAATGCCGACCTCATTGAAGCCGCTAGCGCCACGTCGACGTACGGACTGGACAGCCTTCGGAGAGATACTAGACACCGACACCTCGCTTCGTGAGGAATGATGTAATCCACCGGGACCTCGGGATCGAGAGCCTGGACGAGTTCGTGCGGCGCCTAGCGACGGGGATGTTCGCGCGTGCCGACGCGTCTGCCTGGTCCCATATCAGGCAGATCGCACCACTGCATGCGCGCCCCCCAGACGCGAGGCGCTTGCCCCGCGACCTGGTTGCGGACACTGCCGCCCCTACCCCGGATTGACGCCCCGAGTGAATCGCACCCAGGTTACACGCGGGTCACTCGAGACAGTAAGACTTCACATATGTACTCATACATATGCTACGTAGTGTGTGCTAAGTTAATATAGGCATACTGCGTAGCTGACTACAGACCACTAAACAGACGCCTAAACACTACGCGTGTGGGCGCGACGCGGGCCGCGACGCACGCAATCAATGAGCGGCGGTACACAACAAGCCGCTCATACACACATAACCGTTTCTCCCTCAAACCGCGAACGGCTAGATCTGTGACCGGGGAGAGGGGTTACTAACACCCTTATACTGTAGGAGTGTCGAGTCGACATCTCAGTCGCAGGTCGCCATCCGCCGGGCCTCTCTTCGGAGTCTCACCTGGCGGTGACAGACCGCCGAGATGTCGTGAAGAAAGCGACGCTATGATATAGCGTAGTGGCGCGCCTACAGTAAAACACATAGCAATCACTCACACGGACGCGTTAAAATACGCGTCCGACTAATACCATACGCCGTACTAGGCAAACAAAGAGATGGGCCCGCAGTCGCGGGTCACAGTATGGCCTCCGCGGGCAGGGGGCGAAGCCCCGATCCCGCTCGCCACGCCCCCTTACGGGGACGTAGCGACATCCACCGAGTTATTTCCGGATTGGCTCGTGGCCGTCCACTGAGGTCGCCTAGTTCGCGAGTAGCGCGTGACTTAGTCGTCCGCGCCCGCGAGAGGAGCCGGCCACCTGCATTAACTGCGGTGGCCCGCACCCCGCATGCAACATCAAGTGCCCTGTGTTCCAGGAAGAAATCCGGAACAAGCGAGCGGGCACGATGGCATCTACGGCCACTCACCGGCCAAAGTTGGCCGTAGAGTAGTTGAGGCAGACGGGCCGACGCTTATGGCGCCGGCAAACGAGCCCACTCCAAGGACTCAAGCCTCCTCCTCTAGGCGGAGGAAGAGAAACCGCGGAAAGAAGGGGAAGAAAACCCCCCTCCCCCCGGCGACACAGGAAGTCACCCCTCTGGCCGTTTCTGCCCCCGCACACACAGTGCGAGCGCAGGTGGTTACAGGCGAGTGCACCCAAAAAAGTAGCGAACCTACTACTAGCGCCATTGCTGTGCAGCGGCAAAGCGCGGAAACGCGTAGGCTCGCTACAAGACCGCCAGGCACTGCCACCGTCGCGACTAGCGCCGCGCGCTCACAGCGGCAGAATGTTGAACGAACAAAGTTCACCGGCTCTGCGAGCGGCGGCGCTAGCATCGCGGCGCAGCATACAAAACATCAACACAAAAAGGAGTTTACCACCTGCGCCATTAAACTACTGATGGACCTAATAAAGGCCATCAAACAGGGGCAGGACGTAGAGACGGTCATCCTTGACGGCCTGGCTACGTTACTGACTTTGTACCATGGCTAGGCCGCTAAGGGTGGTCCACTGGAACGCCCGTGGCCTTAGGGGTAAGTTCGCCCCCCTCCGCCATCTCCTGTGAGAGCAGGATATCGATGTGGCGCTTATAAATGAGACATTACTGGGACCTTCGGACAGGATTAAGTTCCCGGGATATCTCATTTACAGGAAGGACGAACGGTCGGACATAAGTACATACCGCGGCTTGGCAGTAGACGTAGACGAAGGGTCGTCCATCAAGAACTACCCCCGCCGATACTTAACACTTTTTATGCGCTGGGTGTTCAGCTACACATAGCAGGCGAGGACATGGACATTTACGCTTGTTACAAGCCGCCCGCAGCACACCTGGACCTGACAGAGCTGTGGGCCTTGTTAACTCGTTCCGGACACGCTACCTTCCTCGCCGAGGATTTAAATTGTAAACACCCAGCGTGGAATTCGAATATCGTGAACACCGAGGGGAGACGACTCTGCGGATGCGGAAGCCCGTGGCTACACGGTGTCCGGCCCAGAGACGCCGACACACTACCCAGACTTCACAGGGCATATGCCTGATGTGCTGGACGTAGTAGTCCACCAAGGGCTACACTGCCAAGTCACACAACAAGTAATAGACGACGAGTTACAGTCGGATCATCAACCTGTACTCGTCGTACTATCGGGTATGCCGACCCGACTGAAGCCACTAGCGCCACGCCGAACACTGGACTGGGACACCTTCCAGGAGAAAGTGGAGATCACCACGCCGACTCGGCCTATCACCGACTCCGTGGACGTAGATCTTATGGCGGCCGACGTCACTGCTTGTATACAGGGCGCCCTAGAGGCGGCGACTGTAGTACAGCCGGAGGGGAGAGGGCAGTTGCCACCCCTACCGGCTAACATAGCTAAGGAAATCGCCAAAAAGAGGCGACTACGCAAGCAATGGCAACAAACAAGATGCCCCACGCTCAAGACAGAGCTTAACCGTCTCGCGGAAAAGGTGAAAGGCCGAGCTCCAGGCACACACCGCCGCGGGTTGGGAAGAACGAATCAACGCCGCGACAGACAGCTGGCCGTCGGTTCACAAGTTATGCCGCCAACTCACGAACACCCCAGCCCCGGTACGCCCGTTGTTAAACAGCGACGGGGCGCTAAGATATGTAACGGAGGACAGGGTGGAGGTCTTCGTTGAACACCTGGAGCGTCAGTTCCGCCCTAACCCGACCGACGACAGGGAGCATGTCGCAGCGGTAGAGAAGCACCTCGGAGACGCGGAGCTGCGCCACCTGCCCTTCCGCATGGTAGCGGCGCTGGCGCGCCTGTACACGGCGATACTGCGCACGGGGACCTCTCCTGCTTCGTGGAAGGAAGGGCGCGTTATTATGCTGCCTAAGGCGGGGAAGAACATATTGAAGCCGGAGAGCTATCGGCCTATAACATTATTGCCGACGGTCTCCAAGGTGTTCGAGGCACTCCTGCTGCGACACTTATTACCGCACATTGTGCCTCGCCCCGAAAAATTCGGTTTCAGGGCGGAACCTAGCACGACGCTACAATTGTCGAGGGTACTGCACTTTCTTACAGCCTCTTTAAACAAGAAGGAACATCCCATAGCAGTATTCCTCGACATGGAGAAGGCCTTCGACCATGTATGGCATGAGGGCCTAATTTACAAACTGGCCACCTCCGACGCGCCTTGTCGCGTTGTAAAGGTGATTTCCACTTTCCTTACATGGAGGACAGTCAGGGTGGTGGTCGACGGCGCGATGTCTAGCGCCCGACCGGTACTGGCAGGCGTGTAGAAGTCGCTACACCCCCGTCAGGGGGGTGTGGCTGGCGGGGTCGGGGCTTCGCCCCTTGCCCGCGGAGGCTATACTGTGGCCCATAACTATGGGCCCCTCCTTATGGGTGCCTAAGCGGCGGTGGTAATGAGCGCGTTTAGGTCGCGCTCGTGTGTTAGATTGCAATGTGTTATTCCGTAGGCGCGTCGCGACGCTAATAGTAGCGTCGCTATCTTCACGACATCTCTGCGGTCCGTCCCTACTAGGTGAGACAGTTTATTACTAAACTGAGGCCCAGCAGGAGATAACCAGCATCGGAAGATGTCGACTCGGCGCGCCCACGGGGCGGGGTGTAGTCCCCCCCCTCCCTGCTCACAGAGCTAGCCGTTTACAGTTCGGGGGAAGGGCTGTCGTGTGTGTATAGGCGGCTTGTATTGTTATGTAACACCGCCTTGTGTCTGTGCGAGACGTAGGCACGCCCGCGCCGCGTCATCGCACTCGTTTTGAGATGCATATGTCGAGTGGTGGCTGTCTGTTTTAGTTGCGCAACATGCCTATATTAACTTAGTACACGTTACACAACAGTGTGTGTGTACACTGTGGAGTCGTATTTTGATCGAGTGAGTCACGTGTAACCTGAGTGTGACTCACTCGAGGATTCAATTTTAGGTGGCGTCTACGTCCGCCATCAGGTCGCGGGGCAGGGGTCGTCTCGCGTCAGGGGGGCGCGTATGCCAGGGCGCAATCTGTTTGACGTGGGGCCAATCAGATGCGTCGGCACGCGCGAACATCCTTTCCGCGAGACGCCGCACGAACTCATCCAGGCTCTCGATCTCGAGATCCCATGAGATGACGTCGTTCCTCACGTAGCGAGGGGCGTCTACTATTGCGCGCAGAGCAAGACTTTGTTGTGCGCGGAGGAGCTTTTTGTTTGTCTCGCTAGCGAGGGCGAACCAAGCGGGGGCGGCGTATGTCAAGATGGGGCGTACATACGTTTTGTACACGCCCAGCTTGACGCGCGTCGGGATTCGAGATCTGAGCACCGGGCCGAGTAGGTTGCGGGCGACCCTACCTTTTGCAGCGACCGAGCGGACGTGTGGGCCCATGGTGAGCCGGCGGTCTATCTTAACACCCAGGTATGTGACCTGGGGCGACCAACCGACATCGGCTCCCTGTAGTGTCAGAGATGGTGGGAGGCGCGCGTGTCCTATGACAATCGCCTGCGTCTTACCCACATTCACCGATAGCCGCCACTTAGACAGCCACTCGGGAAGCAAGTCGAGTGCGCGCTGCATCTTGACCGCCGCGTGCTTCGCATTGAGCGAGGTGGTAATATACGCGGCATCATCTGCGTACAGCGCGAGCGTCGCGTCTGAAGTGGTGGGGATATCGTCGGTGTAGCGTGAGTAACACGCCGGCGATATACAGCTGCCCTGTGGTACGCCTGCCAGTACCGGTCGGGCGCTAGACATCGCGCCGTCGACCACCACCCTGACTGTCCTCCCTGTGAGGAAAGTGGAGATCACCTTTACAACGCGACGGGGCGCGTCGGAGGTGGCCAGTTTGTAAATTAAGCCCTCATGCCATACGCGGTCGAAGGCCTTCTCCATGTCGAGGAATACTGCTATGGGATGTTCCTTCTTGTTTAGAGAGGCTGCAAGAAGGTGCAGTACCCTCGACAATTGTAGCGTCGTGCTATGTTCCGCCCTGAAACCGAATTGTTCGGGGCGAGGCCCAATGTGCGGTAATAAGTGTCGCAGCAGGAGTGCCTCGAACACCTTGGAGACCGTCGGCAATAATGTTATAGGCCGATAGCTCTCCGGCTTCAATATGTTCTTCCCAGCCTTGGGCAGCATAATAACGCGCCCTTCCTTCCACGAAGCAGGAAAGGTCCCCGTGCGCAGTATCGCCGTGTACAGGCGCGCCAGCGCCGCTACCATGCGGAAGGGCAGGTGGCGCAGCGCCGCGTTGGTGATACCGTCGGCACCGGGGGCCTTTTTAGGCTTCGTGCGCTGGATGGCGCGCTTTACAGCGCCAGGCGAGAAGAAGATTGGGTCTTCATCGGGGGCTATCGGTGACGTGAAGTAGTCTCCGAGGTGCTTCTCAACCGCTGCGACATGCTCCCTGTCGTCGGTCGCGTTAGGGCGGAACTGACGCTCCAGGTGTTCAACGAAGACCTCCGCCCTGTCCTCCGCTACATATCTTAGCGCCCCGTCGCTGTTTAACAGCGGACGTACCGGGGCTGGGGTGTTCGTGAGTTGGCGGCATAACTTGTGAACCGACGGCCAACTGTCTGTTGCGGCGTCGATTCGTTCTTCCCAGCCCGCGGCGGAGTGTGCCTGGAGCTCGGCCTTCACCTTTTCCGCGAGACGGTTAAGCTCTGTCTTGAGCGTGGGGCATCTTGTTTGTTGCCACTGCTTGCGTAGTCGCCTCTTCTTGGCGATTTTCTTGGCTAAGTTAGCCGGTAGGGGCGGCAATTGCCCTCTCCCCTCCGGCTGTACTACAGTCGCCGCCTCTAGGGCGCCCTGTATACAAGCAGTGACGTCGGCCGCCATAAGATCAACGTCCGCGGAGTCGGCGATAGGCCGAGTCGGCGTGGTGATCTCCACTTTCTCCTGGAAGGTGTCCCAGTCCAGTGTTCGGCGTGGCGCTAGTGGCTTCAGTCGGGTCGGCATACCCGATAGTACGACGAGTACAGGTTGATGATACGACTGTAACTCGTCGTCTATTACTTGTTGTGTGACTTGGCAGTGTAGCCCTTGGTGGACTACTACGTCCAGCACATCAGGCATATGCCCTGCGAAGTCTGGGTAGTGTGTCGGCGTCTCTGGGCCGGACACCGTGTAGCCACGGGCTTCCGCATCCGCAAAGAGTCGTCTCCCCTCGGTGTTCACAATGATTGAATTCCACGCTGGGTGTTTACAATTTAAATCCCCGGCGAGGAAGGTAGCGTGTCCGGAACAAGTTAACAAGGCCCACAGCTCTGTCAGGTCCAGGTGTGCTGCGGGCGGCTTGTAACAAGCGTAAATGTCCATGTCCTCGCCTGCTATGTGTAGCTGGACACCCAGCGCGTAAAAAGTGGGCTGGCGTGGGCTCGTTAGCCGGCGCCATAAGCGTCGGTCCGTCTGCCTCAACGTGCCGCTCCTGGGTGGGCACCTCTGCGGCCGACTTTGGCCGGTGAGTGGCCGTAGATGCCATCGTGCCCGCTCGCTTGTTCCGGATTTCTTCCTGGAACACAGGGCATTTGATGTTGCATGCGGGGTGCGGGCCACCGCAGTTAATGCAGGTGGCCGGCTCCTCTCGCGGGCGCGGACAGTCTCGTGCCGCGTGCTCCCCTCCACACCGCACACAAGCGAGCGGACGGTGGCACTGGTGCGAGCTGTGCCTGAAGCGTTGGCACCGGTGGCATTGAGCGGGCCCACGCTTACCCTGCCAGGCCTCGATCTTGACACCACGCATATTCATGAAGATGGTGGTGTCATAGACAGACAGAACGTCGGGTGATTTCTTTAAAAAAAAAACACGCAACCGGGTCTTCCTTGTGCGCCTTTTATGTGGCGCACATACACCGGCTGGTATCCCAGCGATTTCAGTTCCTCCTCTATCTCCTGGGGTTCTGTATCGGCCGGTAGCCCCCTGATAGCGACCTTCATGTTCTTATCCGCTGGTAGCGAATAAGCAAACCATGATACGCCGCTCTCTTTTTCCAGGCCGGACAGGTATTTCTGTACTAGCCTGTATTCCTCCTCGCTGTCCGGGTTAGGCCGTCTCGCCCATGGTTGTCCGCGGTCCGGGTCGCGGGGTCGTGTCAATCGAGACGACATCGCGATTGGACGCGGCCGACTCCGCGGAGGCAAGCGACATGCTCGATCCGGCTTCAGACGAGCATGCCGAGAGTCCAGCTGGAGAGTCATAGGCGGAGGCGCGGGGGGGTGCCGGTGACGTTGGCACCCAAGACATAATAGTTGCCGGCCTATATGACGGGCCGGCACTGGCTGGCCGCTCCTGCTCCGCACTCGCCGGACCCGCCAGCGAGAGGCGGGGGCCGGGTGTGGCGGTGCACGAAGCTGGCACAGCGCGGACATTCCTGTGTGCCGCCGCAGGCGCCGCGCCTTTAGGCGCGGGCGGCGGCTGGATATCGCGTTTCGGCTGCCCCACGAACGTCGTTACAGATCGTGGGGGGCAATTTGAATCGGCCCTATTTTGCCACTTATCGCAAATAGCCGGTTTTCAACATAAAAGGACGACGGCCTATCATCCAGCCTGTAATGGGCTTGTGGAGAGGTTTCATCGGCAGCTTAAAGCCGCTATAACCTGCCACGCTGACAGCAGCTGGGTCGAGTCTCTTCCCCTGGTACTATTAGGGGTACGCAGCACCTTCAAAGAGGACAGTAAGGCAACACCAGCTGAACTGGTGTATGGGGAATCACTCCGCTTACCAGGAGACTTTTTCAGCCCAAAGGACCAAGGAGACCCAGACGTCACCAGTTACATTACGCGCCTACGGAGCTTCGCAAATAATTTGCAACCTACTCCAGCGTCACGACATAGTGGATGTCGCTCACCCTTCGTTTACAAGGATTTGGCCACATCCACACACGTCTTCCTTCGTGATGACACTGTGGCCGGATCATTGAAGCCTGCCTACACTGGTCCTTATGAGGTCATACAACGGGGAGACAAAGCGTTCAAGCTATGGGTGAAAGGTAAGATGGTCACCGTATCGATCGACAGAATAAAACCTGCCTACATACTGCGTGATCCTGACACCACAACACACTCAAGACAACCCCCACTACCTCATACTTCTACTCACACACACGCCCCAATCACTAACTCAACCCAAAATTACACTCATACTCACACTCGGAATACAAGTCACGATGTCTTACCTGACGCCGCCGCCGGAGAGAGCACGGTCAGATTAACACGTTCGGGACGCAGAGTGAGATTCCCAGATTATTATCGCCCGTAGGACGGTCTCTGGAGGGGGTGGTGTAGCGTAGCTACTTTTTCAATTGTAATGTATTTAAATTAAAAGGTATCTTTAGTGAAGTTAGTCAGTATTGTACAAACAAACAAACAAATAGTAGTATTTACACAAATTTATACATTATATAACTATATGCTTTACACACTTAAATATAATATATACAGCTAAAAACTTAAGTATAAACTTAATACTATATTATTATAACTTCCGTTAAGACATAAATTAGTATTAGTAGTACAAACAGATAATTTTCTTATTAGATATTTTTTATGTAGCTATGTGGAATGCGGACCGGTTACCTGAGCGAGCGCCCGCACCTTGTCTATCTATCCGTTTCTAACTCGCGGCGCTCGTAGGCCTCACCAGTCGAGAATCGTCACTGGTCGTAAGCGCGCCCTCACTCGTAACCGGTAAACATTCGGCACTCGAGATCTAGTGTTTAGATTTTAAGGCTTATACCTAGATGTGCTATATAGTGTGGAACTTTTAACTGTGCCTATCGCTTTCTTTCTGTGCTCTTCATTTCTCCTTCTATCGTGTTATCTGTGTCCTGTTAACTACATAAACTATTCGGACAATATATTTCTTCCTTTCCGTAAGCTGTGTGTTTGCTTATTTATCGCAACCCTATACAGCTTCAGAAGCATGATCAAAATCTATCACATAATTATATTTTATCCGTCGTTGCCTCATTTTTTACTAGGTAATTTTTTTTATTTTTTACCAATTGTGGTACCTAAAGTAATTTTATTCTAGGTGCATCGTCTTCTCATATACTCGTACTAATACCAACCTTCACATCGACAAAAATTGTGTTTTATTATGGTTCGGTAATCAACAAGGAACCCAGTTTCGCCGTGACCGTCTGTCTGTCTGTCCGCGGCTTAGCTCAGAGACTTAGGCCTAGCGCGCACTGCCGTGCGTTTTGCTACCGCAAAATCTGTGAAGTATGGAATGTCTAGGCTTAGCGCGCATTGGCGGTGCGGTATTTTGCTGCGCTTGCGATATCTGCAGTAGGTAAGTATAATTTTGTCCAAATTGAGTTAAACAGATCCGGAAGCAGCTCAATGAGCTGTACAATTTCATCCATTTTAATATCTTATTATTAATTAATTAATTTTTAATAAGGATAACGGCAGTATAATCGCAGTAATTATGAGTTACTCATCGAGTTACCTCGATGTGTAACTCATAATTACTGCGATTATATAAAGCAATTGATTCGGCCGTGAAACTAAGCGGACGTGTTTTTTGTGTTGATTATTGATTTAAGTAATTACGAATAATGTTACTGCAATAATTTGCAGAGTCAGTTTATTGTGTAAGTGACGAGTGTGACTAACAATTATTGGTTTCGTTGTGAAAGATGAACTCAATAGTTTTATAGACAATCAGAGTTTTCGGTGTTAGTAGTATGTCTAACCCAGGAGATAGCCCCTTCGGCCGTAGCCACTTGGTACGACGAAGTCCCCCACCGACGCCATCGCCTGCCGGTCAAAACCAGACAAGAGAACCAGCGCCGCCAGCAGCCACGGAGAACGAATTACCGACTGAAGTTGTCTCTACGTCGGAGATTCAGAAATGGCTTGGGTCCATCGACACAATCTTGAGCGAAATTTGCTCGATTGTGGCGGAGGGAAAAATGAATTCCGACCAAAAACTCCGTGTCACCAATCTCTGTCGTAAAGTGAACCATGGGTCGTCTCAGATGGCCGTGTTGTACCAATCCCTGAAGCAGAAGTCCATCCAGGCGCACACAACCATCCAGCACCTTCAAGTACAGCAGAATGTTGCGGAATCCCTTTGCCATTTTAAAGAAGTCGTGGAAACGAAGATGAGCCGAATCGAACCAGAGAGTACCTCCTTCGCTAACATAGTAAAGAAAGGCTCTGACCAATTTATTCGCCCAGCAAACCTTAGATCGGTCGCTATATATCCCTGCGATAAAACCAAAAGCAGTGACGACACCAAGTCGTTGGTCCAAAAAATTATCTCGCCTGAAGAATTAAAACTCCATGTCCGCGGGCTAAGGAAAATTAGAAACGGAGGCGTCATCATTAGGACGGATAACAAAGACGACATACATAAATTAAAAAGCTCACAGAAGCTAGTTTCCTCAGGCCTTACAGTGGAAGAACCATCCAAACGCCGTCCTAGGATTGCAGTCATTGGTGTCCCCGTAGCCCTGACTGAAAAAGAGGTATTTGATTGCATTTACGGCCAAAACTTGACAGATAAATTGCCGAACATTACTCGTGAGTCCTTTTTAAAAAGTATAAAATTGAGCCATAAGTCAGGACAGAAAGATCGTCCTACTTGCAATTATATATTGGAAGTCCCGGGTAATATCAGGAAAATTATGATGGACCAAGGCCGACTTTTTATAAATTGGACATCATGTCCAGTGAAAGATTTCACTATTGTGACCAGGTGTTTTAACTGCCAGCAGTTCGGACACGCAGCCAAATTTTGCAGAGAATCGAGCCCTACTTGCAACCTCTGTGGCGAAACAGGACATTCTTTCAAGGAATGCAATAATAAAGGTTCTCCGCCTCAATGTGCGACCTGCAAACGCTTCAAGCGGAAACATGATCATCCAACTGGTGATGTAAATTGCCCAGCACGTAAATATGCAGAAGACAATTATATTAATTCCATTGACTATGAAGGCGCCTAGGAGCGCCGCCGACTACCTAGTTAATTAAGCACATAGATAGTAGGTTAACAGTTATATTTAAATTGTTATTATGGCCAATCAGCTAATCTCTGATCTAGATGAGTTTTCCGTGTCGAGTTGAGGAGTGCAAAAACATAGTCTATACTGGGGATAAAACATTGACTTTACTTACACAAAATATACGCAGTATAACCCGAAATTTTAACGGATTCCAAGTTTTGTTACAAAATCTTGATATATGCTGCGATGTTATAGTTCTGACAGAATGTTGGTTATCCAAACAAACGGCCAATATACCATCTCTGAATGGCTTTAATCTTCACAAAAGCGATAGAACATTCAACCAGAATGATGGCATAGTGGTTTATATTAAAAATAATTTAACAACACTAGTAGATGAACCCCATTTTCTAGACTGCAACTGCTTAGTAATTAAAATTATTCCCGATACAGTAATTATGGCTATTTATAGGCCACCTTCACAAAGTATTGATGGGTTTTTGGATTCGCTTAACAGTAACTTAGAAAAATTATCTTCGTTTAAAAATATCGTACTGGTAGGTGATATCAACATAAACATTGCTGCCGAAAAATTCGATACTCATTCACATAATTACCTCAATATTTGCTCATTCCATGGACTATTACCTGCACATTATCATCCAACCCACCAGAGCGGGTCTTGTCTAGACCATATTCTTATAAAATCTAAAAGTCCATCCAAAACATTGGTTACTAATTCGTCACTTACCGATCATCAAGCTGTTTTACTAACATTGCAAATATATTCACCTAGAAATAACTGCATGCGCACCTATACTAAACTCAATATGACGAGTCTGGAAAATGACTTTCGCGGCATTAATTTTGACCCCGTTTACAATTCACATGAACCAAATGTTTCTCTACAATATTTTGTGGATTTGTTACAATTCACGATAAGGAAAAATACATTTACTAAAGTAACACCGAGAAAGTATAGTAATATCAAACCATGGATTACGCCCGGCCTCGTGCGCTGTATCAGACATAGAGATAAACTTCACCTAAAATCCAAAAATGCACCGGATAATAAACCAATATTAATTACTTACAAACGATATAGGAATTTCTGTAATAATCTGTTGAAAAAGCTAAAACAACAATATGATCAAAGTCAACTACAGAAAGCAGGTAAAAACAGTAAACTTATATGGAAATTCATAAAAACTAACACTATTATGTCAAAAAATTCCGAACCTGCGCTTGATCTTTTATCTTCTGAGCTAAGCCCTACCGAAGCAGCAAACAAAGCTAATAACTTCTACATTAACGTAGGAAAAGACTTAGCAGAAAAATCCTTATCATCTGATAGATGTTTTCCCACCCAAAGCCAAGCTAAGACATTTGCGACACGAAACTCTTTTGTCTTATTAGATACTGATGTTAATGAGGTAGTAAGGATAATAGACGGATTAAAGGAAATGTGTGCCATAGGATGTGACGACATACCTAATAGCATACTCAAAAGATTTAAATACGTCATTGCTCCTCCCTTGACTCACATTTTTCAGTTATGCTTAACAAAAGGAATTTTTCCTAAAATGCTTAAAAAAGCCGTAGTCACCCCTGTGTTTAAAGCTGGAGACAAAAATTGTGTAAATAACTACAGGCCAATTTCAGTTTTAACAGGCCTCTCAAAGATTTTGGAAAAAATTATAAACAGTAGATTAGTACAATATCTTGAAAGTAATAAATTACTCTCTGATCATCAATTTGGTTTTAGGCCTAAAAGATCAACAAGCCAAGCAGTTCACCATCTGACAAATTTTATAAGCACAAACCTGGATAACGGCATGCACACCCTAGGGATATTTTTAGACCTAGCCAAGGCTTTTGACACAATTTCTTGTAGTTTGCTTGTGTACAAGCTGGAAATGATGGGAATACGGGGAGTACAATTGCAATTATTATCTGATTACCTTAGCGACCGCCATCAGTGTGTAAAAATAGGTCGGTGCATGAGTTCTGAAGTTAAGAATAGCTGTTATGGAATCCCACAAGGTAGTATTTTGGGTCCTACGTTATTTTTAATCTATATTAATGACCTGTGCAATTTGACACTCCAAAATGGTGTAATTATGTCATATGCGGATGACACAGCCCTACTATTTGCAGCTAAATCAAAAGCCGAGGTCTATGAGGTAGCACAGAATGGCTTTAATGCGGTGTCTAATTGGCTTCATGAAAATCTCTTAACATTAAATACAGATAAAACCAAGTACCTATTGTTTACAATGAGAAATACTAATCCAACGCTTACTAATCTGAACATTCAAGCGCATAACAATTGTAATTTACATTATGCTGACATTGCATGCACTTGTCCCACTTTAACTAAAACCGACCACATTAAATATCTAGGCGTCACGATTGACACAAATCTGAATTTCCGCAAACACATCGATTTATTATGCACCAGAGTGCGTAAACTAATATACATTTTTAAAAATTTACGTAACATTGCCGACTTTAAATTAATTAGACAAGTTTATTTGGCGTTGTGTCAATCTATTATTACCTACTGCATAACGTCCTGGGGTGGAGCCGCTAAATCAATTTTACTGCACCTAGAACGCGCCCAAAGAGCAGTTTTAAAGGTTGCTACTTTTCGTCCATTTAGATTTCCCACACACCAGCTTTTTATGGCATGTAAGGTGCTTACGGTACGTCAATTATTTGTTTTGAATGTAGTTTTATTCCAACACACTGAACTTTATTATAACCCAGTACCTTCAGATAGGAGAAGAAAAGATTTGGTTTGTGCTAACTCTCAGACTAAACATGCTTTTGCTAATCGATTTTATTTATTTTTAGGACCCTACTTGTATAACCAGTTTAACAGAGTGCTAAAAATTTATAGTTTAAGTTATAATAGGTGTAAGTCACTAGTACAGGAATATTTGGCAAAACTGAATTACGCAGACACGGAAAAACTACTAGAAATTTTAAAATAAAACTTCTTTCCTTTACCTACTTTAGTCTCCACTTTATCTGCTTTAATATTATTCAGTAATTTTATTTAAACATAATCTAGTTTTAAAATAAGTAATATAGGCACTCAAATAGTTACTCTTCAATTCATTGAAAATGTTATTGTCTTCTTTTGATTTAGCTTCTAGTAAATTAATTGTTGCCTTCTTTTTAAAATGTTTGATGTAAATTGACGGCCTGAAACACAGGTTTTCATAAACCTAGCTCAGGCAAGTCTACATTACAGTTAGAATTAATTTTTCTTCGATTGTAATTAATGTAAATCATAGTTATACTTTATACTTGAATAAATTTTATTTATTTATTATTTATTTATAATTCATACTAAAGTTGTTAAACCCGTACTAGGTGTAAAGAGGTACATACATAGTTTTTTGTCATTTAAAAGTATTTTAATAGAAATAGCTAGGTACGTATTTAATGCAATAATACTTTACTTAGCCTACACATTTCAAAAACTAGAATACAAATAAGTTTATAAAACAAGTCAGAAAAGGTAAATATGTGACGAAAAACGTTGAGCGTTGTAAGTACTTGAAACTATGCAAAACGTAGGTACTTACTGCACTTACCGCTAACGCGGCAGTATTTGTGTCGTAGATAAAAAAATGTACGCATTGTTTCATTAAAATAATAGAGTAAATTATTTAAATACGTAAAAACACCACTAGGCCCTATGACAATAGACAACGTGTACTTTGTCAACAAAGGTACCGCTGCCTGTCGCGCCCGCGATATCGCGTCTGTTTGCACGAGCCTTAACGTTAAGAGCCATAGTTTCCTCACTGACCTTGAGCATGTGGGCGGAGCTAAAGTCCCTACTCCCCGAATACGTAAAACGCGTGCGGTGGCGCGCTAAACTAAAACGGCGATCAAAGAAAATACAAGGGCGCAGAGTTGCGCGCATAGGACGCCTATTTTGCCTACGATTCCAGAAAGGAATGGCGGAGATGCAAGGCTGACATTTGTATAGATAGATACATAAGTTACGTAAATTTTAAGTTTATACTGGATATTATTTTATAGCATGTCTTTGGATGAAAATAAAAGGTGTATCTTTTTATACACGTGATACTTTATGTTCGCATAGCTCGTCAAAATGTAGAACAGCTGATTATTTTTTTGCGATTTCAGGGTTGGTCCCATAAACACACGGCTACACATCATGCTACACATTTCCAGTTTATGCAGATCTCGCATTGTATAGAATTTCCGTACAACGCGAGTAGCCGTGTGTACAATGACCCCTTAAAATATTTCCTACCTACTTACTTAACTAAATATATACCTAGAATACCTACCTACATATCTACCTACATATACCTACATACTTTTATATCTACATGTTGTACTTAGTAAACGCTAAAACTCCAGCACCTACATAACATAGATTTTTTTGTTGCATTTAGAATACGCGTCATAGTGGCAACCTATTCTTACCATTGCATTGCTAAAATTCGCGTAAAATTAACATGCATTAGCAGCCGTAAGGTATAAGCAATGGATCCGCAGTCGAAGAGGTACGGGATCGAATCCGAATCGATTTTTGTTTTTTGAAACCATCATAATTATTTATAAGTATTCTAAGCAACAATGTTAGTTATTATTTTAACTATTTATGTTTATTTATAATCTATTCATTCTTATTTTTTATTTTTTATGAAGTTTAATATTTGTTGTTGTATTATTATTTAACTATTTATAGATATCAGTATTCAGCAGACTTTATTGAAAACTAATAATATGATTTAGACTTTATGCATGTTTTTTTTTTAATGTAACGTATCGTATGAACACAATGAAGTCGAGCACGATACAGCCAGAGCGTGTATGAGAGATGTCTCAATATTCCACAGATAACATACACATAATGAACTGTCGTCGTACTACGCAAAATATAACGACGTCGTACTATGCAAAATACAGGGTGTAAGGGTGAACGACCACCGTTGTCACTCAAACCATGGGTAGTTGACTTAAGGAAGCTGTTACATTTTGAACTCGCTCAAGTTTAGGTATCTGCATCGCAATACAACGACATTACCCGCACGCACACATTGAAACCGCTGTCCGCTCGGTTTTATACGTAACTTAACTAATCTTGGTGCTTGATAGTATTATTTTTTAATTTTACTGATAATGATTGAGTAAAGTTAGTTGGAAGTTTGCAATCGAATTTGGTAACTTTTCTAAGTACTATCTGCGTAATATATTCATGTTTTTAGTATTTTTGAAGTGCATCAGTCATTACGTACATTACGTAGGTACCCAAAAATGTCAACCGCTGGCTATATGGATTAAATACCATATTCTTACGGAAACTAGCGACTTTGAAATTTTACTGTTACAAGGAAGACCTACGATTATCCCAGGCTGCTTTGAAAGGATCTAACGACATACTTATAAATATTATTTTTACTGACAATTGTTGGAGCATTACATAATAAAATACTAGCTTGGGAGTTTATCATAATCTTTCGTTGAGATATTTAAAAATAATCACGCCAGTAAATACTTATAAAAAAGTAAGATTTACTGACTGGGCCGCGTGTTATACGGATTGGCTGCTCAAAAAGGTAATCGATCTCGATTATTCTTCTACTTTCTGGCTTATATTCTTTTATCACGCATTCCTGCTCCTGAAAATAAAAAAGACAACACCTGTAGGTACTATAGAACGTATTTTATGGCCCTTCTTTTAAGTCTTCCTATTGTTAAACCGGATTTTTAGACGTTCCCAATATAACAATGGTAATTAGATAATTAACTTATTTTACCGCAGTTGCGACATCAATAAACAAAAGGCTCTGATAATATTAGGTCTTTACCTATGAAATTGCCGTTCTGCAGTACTGGTCATTTCAAATCAAAATAATTTTTGTTTGGCTAAGAATTCTAATTTCAAATTAATTTTATTTTAAAAACATGGATTTTTTTTTCCAAAAGTAGTCATTTCTTTATTGATTAGTGTTACATTTTCATCGCATTTCAATCTTTTTCGTCATCATGGATACGTTAAAAATTCGAGTAATTATGGAATATGAGTTCTGTCGTGGCAGCAACGCGGCACAAGCGGCACGCAACATCAACGACGTTTACGGAGCTAACACTACAAACCAACGCACCACCTGTTATTGGTTTGCTCGCTTCCGTTCTGGAAATTTCGACCTGAAAAATGAACCTCGCGGTCGTCCGAAGACTTTGGTCGACAATGACGAATTAAAGGCGATTGTGGAAGCTGATGATACACAATCTACGGCTGAATTAGCAGCAGCTTTCGACGTTAGCGTCAAAACAATATTGGTCCATTTGCGTCAAATTGGCAAGGTAAAAAAGCTTGACAAATGGGTGCCCCACGAACTCAATGATCGCCAGCGCGAAGTACGCGTCGAGACGTGCCTTGCACTGCTCAACAGACACACAAATGAAGGAATTTTGAACCGCATTGTTACCTGCGATGAAAAATGGATTCTGTTTGATAACCGCAAGCGCTCAGCAAGTTGGTTGGATCCTGGTTCAGCACCTAAACAATGCCCTAAACGAAAACTTACCCCTAGAAAAGTGATGGTCACTGTTTGGTGGTCTAGCGCCGGTGTGATTCATCACAGCTTCTTACCAAACGGGGTGAGCATTACTGCAGATGTGTACTGTGAAGAACTGAACACAATGATGGAGAAGCTGGCGCATCTCCAACCAGCATTGGTCAATCGCTCGTCTCCGCTGCTCCTGCACGACAACGCGCGACCTCATACTGCACAGCAGACGGTCTCCAAGTTGCAAGAACTGGGGTTGGAAGCTCTCCGTCATCCGCCCTACTCACCAGACCTTGCGCCTACAGACTACTACTTTTTCCAGAATTTGGATAACTTCTTGGCGGGAAAAAAATTCATTACCCGAGAGGCAGTACAAAATGCCTTTGAAGAATTTGTTGTCTCCCGTCCAGCTGATTTCTTTAAGAAGGGCATCAATAAACTGCCACTGTGATGGCAAAGATGCATTGATTGCATGGGTGATTACTTCGATTAATACAAATAAAAAATTCATGAAAAAAATTCGTTTAAATTTTTTCATACAAAACGGCAATTTCATAGGTAAAGACCTATTATTATATAAACAGCGGCAACTAATTGTAAAGAAAAAGATACCTTTATCAATTTCTAAACAATGTATTAGTATTACGTAACTTGCTTCTTTTCTTTTATGACACATATTATGGTCAAAACGCATGCATCGGGCGATCGAACCGTGAGCCGTGCCATGTGATTATCGACTATACCCCATTTGAAATAAGATTAGACATTTAAATAAGCCTTTTTTACAGTCCGTTCAACCGATTTTGACTTCTATTGCGTTGGTGGCATGACAAATGGCAGCTGCAGTAGAGAGTTGGTATTGTGTAATCTTTTTAACTTTTAATGCCATCCTTATGTCTACGGTATAGAAGTCAAAATCGGTTGAACGGACTGTAAAAAGGTTTGTTTAAATGTCTTATTTCAAATGGACTATAGGTGAACATGCGGAAGCTTAGCTGATAGTACTTTCCTAAGGTAACTAACCACACTAAAAATAAAGAACCTAAGGTAAATCAAATAGAACAAATTACCAAGAGAGGTTGACAAACTTTCACTTGTAAGTGAAATTTCCATTGGTTAATCATCGCCTACGGAGACATCCAAGCTTCTGTCCCTGTTAAATAAAAAAACCTACTATATTTTCTAATACAAGACATAACAAAACTCTAGAGTAGATTTGTGATTTCTGAATGAAAATACTTACAATCTCGTTACTTTTGTTTACTGCTACGTGTGCAGTTTTTCTTGTCTTTTGTCCGAATTTCCGAACTCGTGGCTTCTATAATAACAAATATAAATATTTTAACAATGCACAAAACAAAGAAAAATCCTTCTCGGTGTCGAAAGTTATAACCATGCGCCTGTTTGATTTTCAAACGCTACTACTCTACTATTCTGGATTTATGAATTTGGCAACTTAGTCGAATTATCAAAAAAATATTACATCTTGAATCAAAAATAAGATGGTACATTCGTAATCACCACCTTCAAGCCCAACACAATTGACAAAAACGTCTTTGAATTAAAATAATGGCCTAATCTATATAAATAAACCTATTCGTAATCACCACCCTAACACCCAAAAATCGACAATTGAACCGAATTTCTCAAAAAAAAATGTTTTCATATAATTATTCGTAATCTTTATCTTTATCCGTAATCTACATCCACATAAAATAATCGTACTTACTTTCACGAGCGCGGTTCAGCGCGGACTGGCACATCGCAAGATGAAAATGTATGAAGAAATTTGAGAGTGTTTTTTAATTTTCTCATAAATTAAGAAGTTATTTATTTAGGTACCTAATATTTACATCACGTATTAAGGACTATATAAGCCACAATTTCTTATTATTTTGAAGTCATAATATGTATTGGGTCTAGATATACGGGTACCTATTCATACCCCATATTCTTTCAATTTTGCGCGATTATTGTGGTGGTGAAAACGTATTTGTGAGAAAATTTAATATGAGGCTATACCATTTATATGAGGGCATTCTGGATATGAATAAATTATCTTTAATTTGAGACCATGAAATCCTCGCAGTCATGATTCCTAATCCCTGTACAGGGTACCGAAAAAACAGTGATATTTGGAGAAAAGTGTTGATGCGTCCTTAAATATATAAATAAATGACCGAGTAACAACAAAAATAACGTTACCTTCATTAAAAAAAAAAGTTGCTGTCCGACACCGTGCTCGGAATCGAAACAGCTGACGGAGGGAGGTGCCGCGCTCGCGGCCGGTCAGGTCACGTCCCGCGACCCCCACCCTTGTTGAGACGCAAGTTTGTTGCCCTAGCGCATAGGTGAAAGGGTGAAATACTCTACTGGTAAAATGTAAAGTAAGAAAAAAAAAAACTTAATTTTCCATTGATTTTACGTTCTATTATTTTACGTTCGCGGCCCCTTCCTCCGTCAGTCAGCTGTTTCGATTTCGAGCACGGTGTCGGATAGTAACTTTAAAAAAAAAAAATGAATGTAACGTTTTTTTTGTTGTTTTTCGGTCATTTATTTATATATTTAAGTCAACTACCCATGGTTTGAGTGACAACGGTGTTCGTTCACCCTTACACCCTGTATTGTGCATAGTACGGCGACGTTATATTTTGCGTAGTACGACGACAGTTCATTATGTGTGTGTTATCTGTGGAATGTTGAGACATCACTCATACACGCTCTGGCTGTATCCTGCTCGACTTCATTGTGTTCATACGATACGTTACATTAAAAAAAAAACATGCATAAAGTCTAAATCATATTATTAGTTTTCAATAAAGTCTGCTGAATACTGATATCTATAAATAGTTAAATAATAATACAACAACAAATATTAAACTTCACAAAAAATAAAAAATAAGAATGAATAAGTAGGGTAATATTGGGCATTCTATGCCACTGTCGGCAAGTAGCTCGGCTAGTGCGCCTCGCTACGCGCCAGTGGCATAGTATGCCCAATATTGAACGATCGACTCGACTGTGTAGTATATTACTGTACTCACCTAGAGATCATGTGAGTTGTACCACTGGCCGTCAGTAGCTCCTCGCTGCGAACGATGGTATGGATCATTTTGACATGCGTTTCGTTGTTAGAAACGACTTGATGATTAGTGATATGCGCTTCAAATGGTGGAAACGACTTGTAATGCGCTTCAGCAATGGAAACAACTTGATGAATTGGGCACGTTCAGTATTAGAAACGGCTGGTATTACTGTACTCATAAAAAGATCATGCGAGTTATACGACTGGCCGCCAGTAGCTAGGCGAGTTTGCTTCTCTTCGGACATTGGTGACAACTATCGACACGATCAATGATTAAGATTTAATTTAGTCATTATGAAATGCGTTTCCTGGTTAGAAACGACTTGATGATTTTTGATATGCGCTTCAACAATGGAAACGACTTGATGATTTGGTCATGCATTTCAGTATTAGAAACAACTAGGTTTTTGTAATGCGCTTCGTGGGTGGAAACGACTTGGTGTTTTTGACATGCGTCTCAATATTAGAAACGACTTGTTGGTTTTTGTAATGCGCTTCAACAATGGAAACGACTTGGTGTTTTTGACATGCGTCTCAATATTAGAAACGACTTGTTGGTTTTTGTAATGCGCTTCAACAATGGAAACGACTTGGTGTTTTTGACATGCGTCTCAATATTAGAAACGACTTGGTTTTTGTAATGCGCTTCAACAATGGAAACGACTTGGTGTTTTTGACATGCGTCTCAATATTAGAAACGACTTGGTTTTTGTAATGCGCTTCAACAATGGAAACGACTTGGTGTTTTTGACATGCGTCTCAATATTAGAAACGACTTGGTTTTTGTAATGCGCTTCGTGGGTGGAAACGACTTGGTGTTTTTGACATGCGTCTCAATATTAGAAACGACTTGGTTTTTGTAATGCGCTTCAACAATGGAAACGACTTGGTGTTTTTGACATGCGTCTCAATATTAGAAACGACTTGGTTTTTGTAATGCGCTTCGTGGGTGGAAACGACTTGGTGTTTTTGACATGCGTCTCAATATTAGAAACGACTCTCTGACTCACTGCTGGATCTGCATAATAAACAAGGTACAAATTATATTTGGTATATTTTTCGTAAAACATTGGTTTTTCAAGGAATAAAGTATCTACCGAGCGCACTAACTCTTGTAGTTTTCGCCATTGACACGAATCCGCGTCGGTCTGGACCTTGAGTCGCACAAGCGCCTTCTTCCACAGCTCCAGGGAGTCGGTGTGGCGCGCGTCGTCAGTCTTGTACACCTTGCAGTCGATGTAGTACTCTCCGTTGATGCTCGCTGCTCGCCGCTCGCAGCCGTTGGCGACTCGGTTAACGAAGAATGATGATAGACACGTACTCGATGAATCGTCTTTTGGCACGGTGTCAGACCCATAGTTCTTACTGATACCAAATACGTCATTATCAGTATTGTTTTTTTTACTGAAACAACAACGAAAGCTTCTATTAGTTCATCATATACTTACAGGTTACATTTACCGTTTAGATATGCACAGGAAAAAAATACACTCAGTCAAAATAGGTACCTGCAGAACATGAGAGAGAGACATACGAATAAAAATGACTGATGATTTCAAACTGGTATGGCGAACTAAATTATTGAATAGTTTGTTTACCTGGTACGAATTAAATTCGTTGATGGTGGGTGCGACTTGCGTTTCCTATTGTTGTCTGCAGACGGTTTGCGGCTGCGTTTGGTTTTCTGATCGGTGATCGGAGCTTCTTGAAAGTACTCGCTCTCAGAATCAGAACTGAAATAAAGATACAACAAAATAATAGTCAAACATAAGGATTACAATAAGTACATCGGGTCAGATCTCTGAACTATGACCAAGTGGAATGTTTTATACTTACATTTTCCAATTATCTCCAATCGATATGGCAGGCTGGCAGGCGTAGTGACTGACGGCAGCAGGCAGCGGTTAGCTATCAACACTGATATTGATAGGATAACGCAGCAGGATCGCAGTACACTTCTTGAAGATTACTTCCACACTTGTAGACTTCAGTTAGTTTGTAGCGAGTACTTCGAAAACATGTAGCTTATAAATCGGAAAACGAACGATAATTCACTATGTTAAAAATGACTGCAACCGTTCATATAATGTAGTGTAATACAAACTTTTTTCCTTAGACGCATTATAGGTTGACCAAAAAGTGAAGACTAAGGATGTTTCAGGTAGCATCGAATGACGACACAGCGAAACGACTTAGGGTTGACAAAACGGTAACCAGTAGATAAGTTATCAATAACGTTTATAGGGAATGTTCTTGAGGGGTAATTTAATTATTTTTTGGCAATCTAGAGACAATCGTAAGATTAGTGTTTACCATGTTATACATCCAAGTTTTACTTGTAATACTTTTATGCTCGAGTGAAGTAGGTACAGGAAATAAGTTAACTGAACCATAAGTTAACTCAATTTTAAATGAACTTAATTTTTAATTCTATTCTTAAGGTTAGAAACCTATATACTTACTACATTTTATTTATTTTGTGATAATGTACCTAGTTTCAGATACTTATCCTTACCTTAATATGTATGCGTGACAACCTTAGGTAAAATAGCTTACTGTTGCGAATGCAACTTAGCTAACGAAAAAAAAGCGGCCAAGTGAGAGTCGGACTCGTCCATGAAGGGTTCCGTAGCAGCAAGTAACATAATATAAAAGTTCTTGTAGTTCGTTAAAGGTAAATTACGGTTTACGATTAATGACGTATTAAAAGACGAGACGAGAGAAACCTCAATATCATTTTTGAAGACCTATCCATAGATACCCCACACGTATGGGTTAATTGAAAAAAAAATTGTTTCATCTACTTACCAAGTTTCAACAGTATAGTTCTTATAGTTTCGGAAATAAATGGCTGTGACATACGAACGGAAAGACAGACAGATAGACATGACGAATCCTTATGGATTCGTCATGTCTATCTGTCTGTCCTAAACTCCTAAATCTCTAAATGTAGGAAGGTAATAATTTTTCATATTTTCCATACAAAAAGTGAAAATGCGGCGAGGCAGCTAAATCTGCGCGCCTCCGGCTCAAAAAAAATTCACAGGTTGTCAACGTAGAGTCGCGATTGTCAAATTCGATTTTAGTTGTCTCAAAATAATTTTTATATTTAGAGAATTTTGTTTTCAGAATAGCTTTAAGATTCTCATAGCCAAAAATAAGGAATTTTAGTGATAGTTAGTCGAAATAAACCAAAATTATGACTGGTAAACTCAAACTCAAACTCAAACTCAAAGCATTTATTTCAATTAAACCATTTACAGGCACTTTTGAATTGTCAAGGAGTCAGTCAGTCAGAAATATGAAGCTAGTTGCCCATTCCAAAGCGTAGTAGGTACCTATGGAGAAGAACGGGCAAGAAACTCCATGGACACTCTTTTAAATCAAAATATTGTTACAATATAATGGTTACATTATTCATGTTGAAATTATACATGTGAGAACAATGTAGAAAGCACGTTAAAAGCGTCCGCAATTACAAAATAAGCACAATTCAAAAATTAAAATAAGCCATGGCAGCTAAGAAATGACCAGTCACAACTGACGGCGCCCTTCGTTCACGAACATGACGCATGGATCAGCACCATTCAGCTCAACCATTTTGAAGGGAGCTAAATGATCCAACACATACGCCACCACCAGCGAGACATTTGAGTGAGCATGACATTCCCAGCCGCCAGGGCACATTCAAGTCAATGAAAGACAAAATACCCGGTAAATGGTAGCTCTATAGTACATAGTACTCACACCTGTGCAATTATAAAATAATTATAATTAAATAATTATAATTATTATTATCATTTATTCCTTTTTCAAAACATAATTTTTACATTTTTAAATATTTTTATAAAAAAACATAAAAAATAAAAAAAACATTTAAAAATATAAAAACTAGTAGCCCATCGGCACCAGGATCAGGGTCAAAGCTGCCGGTGGTCAGGGCTCTAGAGAGAGGAACCTCCTCACTATGCGTGCGGTGTCCAGGAGTACTGCTTTCTGAATCAAGCCCTTGACCCAGCCGCGCAATGAGAGCCTCCTGAGATGTTGGTCGAGGCTCTTCGCTATTAAGCCATTGACCGTAACGATTATCGGTACAATGATTGCAGAGTCCACGTCCCACATGTCGACAATCTCGTGTGCTAAGTCAAGATACTTGATTTTTTTATCTTTCTCAGCTTTCACGAGATTCTCGTCATGAGGGACAGCGATATCAACAATCATTGCACGGCGCTCTCGTCGATCTATCACCACAATATCAGGCTTATTGGCTACAATAGTCCTGTCAGTGATGATAGATCGATCCCAGTACAATGTGGCGTGACCATTTTCGAGAACTGGGTCGGGCACATACCTGTAGTATGGTACTTCATACTCCACAAGGTTGTACTGCAAGGCAAGTTGCTGGTGGATAATCCTAGCTACTAGGTTGTGTCTGTGCAAGTACTCGCCGTTAGCAAGACGAGAACAACCGGAAACAATATGTCGGATTGATTCACCGGGACAGTGGCATGCCCGACAGATGTCAACCGTACCGTCCTTGACAATATATTTCCGGTAATTATTCGTCATGATAACTTCATCCATAATTGCACAGACAAAACCTTCGGTTTCCCCGAAAAGGTCGCCGAAGCGTAGCCAGGATACAGACGCCAGAAAGTCTACTTCAGGCCCATGGAGAGCCCGGAAAAAGCGTCCGTGTAGCTCTTTGCCTTGCCATACTTCCTTACGGTCGTTAGTATCAAGTACTGTAGGTTTGCGCCAGTTCTCTTTCGCCAAGGAGAGCGGGGTAAGGCCCTTGTCTACTGCAACCACATCTCGGTGCATCTCCACGTCAGTTTGAAGGAAATATTCCCTGAGACTGCAAATCTCGCGGTTGTGGAGGGTCTTGGCATTTAAGAAACCACGACCCCCACACTTCCGCGGGATGTACAGTCTCATCACTGATGACCGTGGGTGATGCATCCGATTTGCTGTCAGTAGTGTTCGGACCTTCCTATCCAGGGCGTCAAGTTCCGTCTGAGTCCATTTGAGTATGCTAAAAGAATACATCAAAACCGGCATGACCCAACCGTTTCCGCCTGATAAAAGACTATTTAACACTTTATTCAGGCGGCCAAAGAAGCGCTCCCTCAACGATTGTTTCATGTCGGCAACATTGATGCCTAATGCTTCCGACATACCCAAATACTTGTAGGTTTCGGTTGAGGAGAGGGATCTAAGGTGTATGGAATCCGAGAGTTGGGTTCCCACGGATTCCATAATCCCCCCTCGCTTTACATGCATGACTGCACATTTGTCCACACCAAATTCCATCCTGATGGCGCTACTGAATGTTTCTGTTACCTTCAGTAGCTCCATCAGTCGCAAATTGTTGGGGGCGAAGAGTTTCAGATCATCCATGTAAAGGAGGTGAGATATCACCTGACCGCCCCTTCTCAACCGATAGCCTAGACCTGAATCCTCCAGCAGTGTGCTTAGAGGATTCAAGGCTAAGCAAAACCAAAGTGGACTCAAACTATCGCCCTGGAATATTCCCCGCTCAATCCTGATCGGTTCATCGATCCCCCGTATCTGTCGACATCCTGGATAGAGAAGGGTTGTTCTCCATTGCCCCATACACGACATCAAAAAGGTACGTAGAGTTGCGTCTATTTTGTACAACTCCAGCACCCTAATGAGCCATGTATGTGGCACCGAATCATAGGCCTTCTTATAATCTATCCAACATGTCGACAAATCCTTCCGGGATCTACGCACCTGTTGGCTTATGGCCATGTCTATAAGGAGCAGCTCCTTAGTACCGCGGGACCCATTCTTACATCCATTCTGAGACACAGACATAATTGAGTTGCTATAAATATGTTGTGCAATTTTTGCTCTAAGAATGGATGTAAGAACTTTATAGACCGTCGGTAAACATGTAATTGGTCTATAGTTTTTAGGTTCCGCAGTACTACCCGATTTGTGGAGCAGGTGGGTAACTCCTGTCGTAAAGAACAGTGGTAGCGACCCAGTCTCTAGAGATGACTGGAATTGCGAAGCTAAGCAGGCGTGTGATCTTTGTAGCCATTTAATCCCGAAATTGTGCAGTCCGTCCGGTCCTGGAGATTTCCAGTTAGGCAACGGACGGACTGCACGGGCCACATCCAGGGGACTGATGGTAATGGCCTGCATGTCCGGTATTGAATCACACGCCCGCTCAACAGCACGCATCCAATCACCTTCAGTGTGACTGACGGGCACCGACCAGATGCTTCGCCAAAAAGCACTCATGGTCTCATTATCTGGTGGGCGCGCGTCAGTCAAACCTTGAGTGGGAATGGGTCGCTCCCATGCTCTGTATACCCACCTTTCATCGCTCTGGAACATACGGTTCTGAGTGTACCGGTCCACTCTTCGCCTATACCGACGGATACGGTTTGCCCATGCATAAACTTTCTGCTTCAGGAAGTCGATGCGCTCTGTGACACAGGAAACATATTCTCGAGGACTGATACTAGTTCCCGAGAACGCCCGTCTCACAAAGCGCATCACCCTTGGGCGTGTATTGCCCTCCCTGAAGCAGATGAGCTTCCCGATGAGTACCCTGGCCTCATTAATACGACGCTCAATCCTGCACTGCCAGGCTGGTGCGGCAGGTTTCGGTCGGACAGCTCTGTCAGTGTTTGGAAATTTGACACGAGCAATACGACATGCCGCAACAGCCGTGCAATACAAGATCGAGTGTGTATCGCAAAGGTCTGCGCTGCCTTCAATAAAATTTGGTAACAGTGCATCCAGAGCACACACCAGCGCTCTGTTTCTTTTATTCATGGGCAAACGTGGTAGCCGCGGTCTAAGGTCAGGTGATGTGAACCGGTACTCACGGATCGCATCCTCCAGTGCGGTCCCTAATTCCACATTGCATAGGTTATCTGCAGATATAGCCCTGGCGTCCTCCTCCTCATCATGTTGGTTTTCCCGCAGTGGAGCTTCGACAGGGGCATGCATGACATTCTGGGATGGAGGAGGGTTGCTAGCAGAGCTACTCTGCATTTCCGAGCGTAGCCGATCAAGTGTAGCGTTATCCAGTCTATGATTGTTTAGAATGACGCGCACAATCGTTGGGTCGAGACATTAACGGCAGGTTCAAGCACCTGAAACAGAGAGAGCATCCGACCTCGGTACGCTGTAAGGTTAATTCCTCCCTCAGTAGCCCCATAATATGCGCTCATCACATTTTCATTAATGGACTGGGTCCATCGCATGCGCGACACATTTCCACCGGCAGCGGGGACCCTGGTCGGGGCCTGTTGGCCTCGAGGTCCCAAGCCCGCTGGTGGCCGTCCTCTTCCTCGCCGTTGTGGTGGTATTGGTGACGACGGTGGGGAGAAAAACTCGTCGCTCGAGCTCGACGCAGCTGCAGCGACCGGTGACACGGCGCTCACGGTTGCGGCGCGTACCGGCCGTTGCGAGGCGGAGCTGAGCGACAAGTCCGGAGATGGTGGGTGTGCCTGTTGTCGTGCTCTGGCTCTGGTCTGCATTCTACATACTCACATGAGACTGACATTTATATTATAGTCTATTATTTTGGATATTTTTATGGTTCGGTTTGGTTTGGTTTTCATCTTTATTTCCATATGGTATTAGTTTTGTGGTTTTTAATTGTTAATTGGATCTGGGCTGTGAAATTCTTGCTATGTTTTATGTAAAAAATGTTGAGCGTAAAAAATTTTTCGTGCTGACTTTGACAGATGCCATAGAGTATTATTATTTTTATTATTATTAGTGCTTGTAAAATTCCACCATCTTAGTTTTGTACTGGATAGGGCTACTTTGCACACGGTCTACTATGCGCTGGTTGACTCGCTACTTTCATATGGACTGGCATGTTATGGTAACACATTCAAAACATATTTAGATAAAATAAAATTATTACAAATCAGATTTATGAAACTTTTAGTTGATAGAAACACAAAAACACGTTGTAAAAGTAGTGATTATGAAGAATTATTCTTAGAGTGTAAGATGTTGCCAGTTCATCGAAAGGTGGTATTGTTATTGGCTGTAGAGAACTATTGCAAGGATGAGTTTAAAATCGAGACGGTATGCATAAGACCTAAAAGGAATAAATGTATCAGAAGATTTGTGGTACCCACTTGTACTAATTATTATGGGCAACGATGTAGAAAATGCTTAGTGCCAACAATTTTTAACGACATACCTTCCGATTTAGAACATAGCTGTACCACGAAAGTATCTTTTAAAAACAAAATGGGGAAGTTTCTTTTTAGCACCTTTTGTCAAAACTTCATGACTGGAGATGTGTAGATTCCGTTTATGATTGTTTGTTGCTGTTTTAATTTATGTCATACTATCTGATTTTTGCGGCTTCGCCGTTGTGATTTTAAATTCTGTTGCGCAACTTAAAATGTTTTAACTTTACGCTTATAATCAACCTTTGTTTAAAATAAGTGTGTTTAGTTTTAGGTAAAAGTTGTTATTGATATAATACTAACAAATAGTTACATCAATATTAAAATTGTATATGGGAGCTACATCTGCCAACAAACTGTTTTACAGTTTGGCAGAAGTAAAATATTTTGTAGTACGGATGTAACAACGAATAAACGCTTTTTCATTTTTTTTTTTTTTTTTTTTTTTTTTTTTTTTCATATAATACAAAGGAGAGATTGAGTTTATACAATGCAAAGATAGTCTTACAATCTTCAGCAGCTCCAACAGCATTTTCGAATGTTAATTAGTTAGTTGTGGTTGTGGAGCAGGACCAGCATTAAGCCAAGCATTTTTATCAGAGATGTAATCCTCCAACTTATAATATGCCTGCCTACATAGTGTGCGTTTTATACAAGTTTTGAATTTCGTCTCATTCAGTTGAAGTACGTGGGGAGGGATTTTATTGTAACATTTTAAACAGTACCCCATGAAAGATGAGTCTACTTTAGCCAGTCTGAAACCTGGTTGAACTAATAAGTCCCTATTTCTAGTACTATAATTATGTCTATCGCCTCTTTTACTAAAAAGATGTAAATTTTTTCTTACGTGCAAGATGTTTTCATATATATATTGACAAGGTACCGTCATGATGTTAATATCCTTAAATAGTTCCCTTAAAGAATCGCGCCTGCGTAGATTATAAATGGCTCTGATCGCTCTTTTCTGCAGAATAAAGATAGACTCGATGTCTGCAGCCCGTCCCCATAGTAAAATACCGTAAGACATTATGCTATGAAAGTAACTAAAATAGACTAGCCTCGCGGTATCTACATCAGTAAATTGACGGATTTTTCTGACAGCATATGCTGCTGAACTCAGCCGTCCTGCAAGAGATGTTAAATGAGGACCCCATTGTAGCCTTGAGTCGAGCGTGATCCCCAGGAAAACAGTTTTATCGACGAATTCTAGTTTCTCTTGATTCAATATAATCTCACAATCCCTACTTTTGACATTTGGTAAAGAAAATTTTATGCACTTAGTCTTTTTTCCATTTAATATTAAATTATTAGCAGTGAACCAATTTTGGACCTGCAGTAGGGCGTTATTTACTTCGTCAAAATTTGTAGCACGTCTATCTACCTTAAAAATTAAGGAAGTATCGTCAGCAAATAACACCATGTGTGGCTGATTTTTTAATAAATGGAGTAGATCATTAATGTACACTAAAAAGAGGAAAGGACCCAAAATCGAGCCTTGTGGAACACCCATTTTTACTTTTAAACCTAGTGAGTTGATACCGTTTATTTGAACTTGCTGTTGTCTATCATTTAAATAAGATTTTACTAAACTGAGCGCAAGTTTACCTAGTCCGTAATGCTCAAGTTTCAAGAGTAAGGTTTCGTGATCGACGCAATCAAATACCTTGGAGAGGTCACAAAAGATTCCTATGGCGTCTTGGGCTTCTTCCCACGCGTTAAAAATGTGTCTTAATAAGGTTACACCGGCGTCAGTCGTACAACGTCCTTTGGTGAAACCGTACTGTTGGTCGTGAAGGATTTTATTTGTGTTAAAATGATTGAGCATTTGATTCAGCATTACCTTTTCAAACACCTTGCTGATAACCGGCAGCACGGATACCTGCTGGCCTATAATTATTGGAGTCTTTACTGTCCCCGGATTTGAAAAGTGGTATTACCTTACTGTATTTCATTAAATCCGGGAAGACTCCTTGATCCATATAATTTTGATAATTTGTGTGTAATTAATTATTAAGGCTAAGTAAGGCGCTATGGTCTCAATTATGGAGGTACAGACTTTAATGGACATTCCCCAAAGATCCTCGGTCAATTTGATCTTGATTTGCTTAAAAGCTTTTATTACTGTAACGGGGTTAATATGCTTAAAGTTAAAATCAATCAGGCAGGCTGGAACGTTCGCCCTTACTAAATCAAAAGAGAGCGATGGCGAGGAGTTTAAGGTTTCAGTAGTTTTAAGTGGGATACTGGTAAATAAATGTACAAATTCTTGAGCCACTTCTTTGCTATCGCAAATGAGACCACCACTTGACGTCTCCAGTGTGTAATCGGAATTATGCTTTTTGCTCCTATTCGTTTCATTATTGATAATTTTCCAAACCGTCTGTATTTTATTGTCCGCTGATTTAACTTTGTTGCTAATGTATAAGGCTTTAGCTGCCTTACAAGTGCTCTTAAAAGTTCTAGAATAAGTAGCAACATACTTATTAAAACTTTCCGTGTTAATATAAGGCTTAAGGCCATACAGTTCGAAAAGTCTTTCCCTACTTTTCCTGAGTCCTTTAGTTGCCCAATCACTAAATAAAAACTTAGGGCTGATAGTTTTAGTGCTTTTCTTAAAAGTATTATTGAACTCGGTTTGGACTACCGAAAAGAATTCTTTATACAGAATATTGACATTGTTTATTGAAAGGTCCTGATTACTTAATTTACAAACTAAAGTGCTATTAAATTTATTTAAATTAACAGCGGTAACTGGTCTGAATTGTATCTGCACTTTTTTTATGGGTAAGTTGGATTCAAAAGTTACTGTTTGCCCACTGTGATCAAAAGGGAGATAATTAACGATGGCTTTATCTAAATAGTCGCAGGAACAAAACACATTATCAATACATGTAGCAGTAGTCGTAGTTATTCGGGTTGGCTCTACAAACTCACGGGTACTATCAGGTACTGGATCCAGGGTAGTTATTAGGTCTGCCAGGGTTGCGGGAAAGTCCGAAAGGGATACCGGGACCCTTGGCAACAGGCAACTGAAGGAACACGGGTGGGTTTTAGTCAGTAAAAGTCTGACACACCCTCCCGCTCCGCCCAGAGCGGGAGAAATTAATTGATGATTACCCACTATCAACAGAAAAAAAAAGGTACTGGTTCAGTTGCACATAACGAAAAAAAGAACGTAATGTTTATTTGCTGTGTGGACTGGTCCTGATTTTCCATTGAAAGTAGGAAGGATAAAGATGATGTTTTTGGCAGGATTATAATTATGCTTCCAAAATTGACTCGGTTTTACCAAGATTGCGTATTGACAGAAATCATAGAGACCCTAGAAAGGCAAGATTAATGCCATTTCGACAAATATTCATTTGACTTAAATGATAATCCTTATTACTACTTGACAGTGTTGCTGTTAATTTTTATTTTATACTATACATAACATATATTTGTTCAGGGCCGTAGGCAGGGGGGGGGGTGGGTTGGGGGTTCAAACCCCCCCCCGAAATGCGAGAAACCAGAATTTCAATCCAAAGATCGAGCCCCTAGGGTACCTCCTTATACAGATAATTGTAATCTATTTCGCATAGGCGTACTTTATAATCTACAATACCAGTAAAAGTATGCTTAAATACTGTATTTTTATCGACTCTGACTTTGTATTTTCTGAGATAATCTAACCTCCCCCAGCCTCTCAGTAAGAGTATGCTACAATACTGTATTTTTATCGACTCTGGCTTTGTATTGAATAAATTCCTGCAACTTCAGCATTTTCTGAGATATACTAACCTCCCCCAGCCTCTCTCAGGCGGGGTGCTCATCTTTTTTGCGTCATCCTTCTAAAACTTTTCTGCATATTAAGTCAGGCGGGTTGGCAGGCATACAAAAATCGCCTGCGGCAATGGTTCGTGGCAAACGATATTTCCAAAAATAACGACGCAGCGGGTTCAAGACGGCGAGCAATCTTACTGAGCGCACTCGCGGATGGTACCTACCAGCTCGCAGCCGGCATGGCTTTGCCAAAACAGCTGGAGGAGGTGCAAGTAGAAGATATCTATCAGCTCCTTGACACTCACTTTTCCCTGACAAAGTGTGGATTCGGTGAGCGGTACGCATTTTACGCGGCAACGCAGCAAACGGGTGAAACGCATGCGCAGTGGGCGGCAAGTCTGCGTGGCCTCACGAAATATTGCAAGTTCGCTAACGTAGAGGAGGCATTGCGAGACCGTTTCGTGATGGGCATGTTGGCCGGTCCCGAGAGGGACAAACTGTTCACAAAGGACACAGATACCTTGACCCTGGGTAAGGCAGTGGAGTTGGCGCAGAGCGTCCGATGCGCGCGGGCAGGTGCCGCCGCCGGCGCTTCCACGACGGCGTCGATCACACATTCAGTGTTCAAGGTGCAGGGCAAGAGTGCGGTTTCTGATAAGGAACCGGTATTGGAGAAGTGTTCCGTGTGCGGTCGAAAGACCATGCATCGTCTCAGTGCCGATTCGCGAACTTTACGTGTAGGAAGTGTAATACAAAGGGTCACTTACGTAGGATGTGCAAAGTAAAGTGTGTGGTGACCGGTGACGTGAGTGAGGAGGAGGACGACGACGGTGAGTTTTTATGTGGTAACATCACTTCAGAGCGGGGAGAACCCATGACAGAAATCGTATCCATAAATGGCTCACAAATCAAAGAGATTGATAGTGGATCTGCAGTAACGGTAATTTCCGAGAAGTTATACAACAAATGTTTTAGCAGTTTGCCCTTGTTACCACCTAACAAAAAGCTATTTACCTACACGGGCAGTAACATTGTGTGTCGGTATTATTCGCCTACCGGTCACTTATAGGCTCAGCACACACACATTAGATGCTAACGTGGTACGCAGCGAAGGCCCGCCATTGCTCGGAAGAGATTTTTTATCTATATTTAAGTTACAACTAGCACCCTGTAATTTTATAAATAATGAAGCAAAAACAATTGGTGACTTGCATAATAGATTCAGAGACGTATTTTCAGATAAATTAGGTAAATTCAATAAATTCGAGGGCAAATTACGTTTCAAAGATGATGCCGTTCCAATATTTTTCAAAGCGCGTCCCATCGCTTTTGCATTGCGAGACAAGGTAGATAAAGAGATAGTTCGCCTTGTAAACCTAGGGATATAGACTATTCTGTAACCATAAATAAACAATTAGTTGTAGGACAATACCCGTTGCCCACAGTCCACGAGCTGTTTTCAAAATTGCACGGAGGTCAACACTCAACAGTTCTCAAAGTTAGATCTGTCCATGGCCTATAATCAATTTGTTTTAGACGAAGAATCGCAAAAGATTACATGCATAAATACTCATCGCGGGTTGTTTCAGTACACACGTATGGTCTTTGTGTTAACCAGCGCACCGTCTATTTTTCAGCGCGCAATGGAAAACTTATTGTCTGGTATGGACGCTGTGTTATGTCTTTTAGACGATGTTCTTATCACAGCCCATGGACCGGGGTTACATTTAAAACAAACGGCTAACGGCAGGGTTACAGAGACTGCAAGATGCAGGACTAACCTTGCAAAAAGAAAAGTGCGAATTTTTTTAAAACGAAATGAATTATTTAGGCTATGTTATTAAGAAAGACGGGTTAAAACATCATCTGATAAAGTAGTAGCAATTGAGAAATCCCCTGTGCCCACAGATATAGGCAAACTTCAATCATTTTTAGGATTAGTAAATTATTACCGCAATTTCGTACCTATTCCCCATTTGAAATAAGATTAGACATTAAAACAAACCCTTTTACAGTCCGTTCAACCGATTTTGACTTCTATACCGTAGGCATAAGGATAGCATTAAAAGCAAAAAAAGTTACACAATACCAACTATTTTTATTATTTATTTATTTTACATCATGATACACTCATCAGGAAACTATACCACTATGGTATGAGGGACAACGCTCTCGAACTTCTGACTTCTTATCTGTATAACAGAATTCAGAGGGTCGATGTTAATGGCTAGAGATCTGCAGGATCTGCGGTCACTATGGGCGTTCCACAGGGTTCAATTCTAGGTCCTTTCTTATTTCTAATTTATATAAATGACTTACCTTATCATATAAGGGATAATAACAAAATCGTATTATTCGCAGATGACACTTCGCTCATTTTTAAAATCAAACGTCAATTAGTCAAATTTGAACAAGTTAACGATGCACTCTCTAAAGTTGTGCATTGGTTTAATGTAAATAATCTTCTCCTTAACGAAAAAAAGACAAAACTGATTAAATTTTCAACGCCAAATGTCAGACAGCTAACTACCAATGTTCAAGTCAATGGAATAGAGTTGGACCCTGTTGATTCAACGGTTTTTCTTGGAATAACTATTGACGGCAAATTACAATGGGGCCCACACATAGAAAAACTGTCAGGAAGGCTTAGTTCGGCCGCCTATGCTGTTAAAAAAATTAGACAGATAACTGACGTAGATACAGCCAGAATTGTTTATTTTAGTTATTTTCATAGTCTTATGTCATATGGAATTCTTCTCTGGGGAACCTGTGCGGACATTAATACTATCTTTGTTTTACAGAAAAGGGCTGTTCGAGCCATTTACAACCTAGGTCCTAGAGATTCCCTTAGAGAAAAATTCAAAGAAGTAGATATTCTGACTGTAGCCTCACAATATATATTTGAAAACCTGTTGTATGTACACAAAGATATATCAAATTTTAAGAAAATGTCCATATTCATAGTATAAATACCAGGAACAAACACAATCTTGCTGTACATCGCACTCGTCTCCACAGAGTAGGCAACTCGTTCATGGGTCAATGTATACGCTTTTACAACAAACTTCCCATTGATATTAGAAATTTACCCATTAAACGATTTAAAGGCTGTATTAAAACCAAATTTTGTAAAAAAGGGTACTATAAAATTGCGGATTATTTAGAAGACAAAAAAGCATGGGATTGAGCTGCTCGCTCTGCTAAAACCTTAGAACTTGACATTTTAATTATTATCTAAAATCATTACAATATACCAGTTTTATAAACTTACAAATTGACATTGTTGAATATTTTGTACAAAATGACATTATTACTTTGTAAAGTATTATTTTATTTTAATTATTGTGAATGTGAGGACTATGTGGATCATTTTTATTATCTCTTTTCTCTCTTTCTTTAGTTTTAATCTGGCAGTTTGAGTACTTTTAGCGGCCTACCCAAATGTCCTTTTTTTGGTATTGTTCGTCGAATCGTTGAGCTCCTTAAGCTCTGAGTTGAGCTCCTCGGTTACTGACAAATGCTTGCACTGACTGGACAGGTCCACTCAAATCTGTGTGGTTCTTTCCTCAAAAGACCATTTCAGAATCTAATCTACATGGTCCTCATATGGCCTGACCAAGATTATGTCTGGACCTTAAAAGAGACTGCGACCTCTGAGTTTGTTTCGGCCTTTCTTCTCAGAGTAGTCAGATAGGAAACGCCGACCTCATCGAGCTTATTTTATTTTTTTAAATATGACGTGTAAAAGTGATTCTGATATCCTATTTACAGAATAAACAATTTCATTTCATTTCATTTCATTTCATTTCATTTCATTTCATTTCATTTCATTTCATTTCATTAAAACTTTATGCAAAAGTAAAAAAAATACTGTACAAAGGCGGATTTAATGCCTGAGGCATTTTCTACCAGTCAACCTTAGGGTGATGCAGAGACAAACATGGCAGGTGCAACATACGGGATAGATAATTCGAAAAAGGATAAATAGTACTTAATACACATATACTTAAATACATACATATAAACGGAATAAACGTTGTCAGGAGAAATAATGATAGGTGAAGGAGATAACAAGCCCAGCAAATCAGCGCCGCATTGATTCTGCCAGCTTCTCACGAATATGTTCACGAGCCGCTACTCTGAAAGATAACCGACTCACCGCCATCCTGATATTCAGAGGGAGCGTATTCCAAAGAAACAACCGCGAAATACCGCCTGGACAAAGAAAGAAGAGTGAATAAAACCAGAGCGATGAGAAGGATCGTAGAAGAAGATTGTTGGTAGAGCGAATATTTTTACTATGGGCAGAGCATAGGTATTGAACATGGCAAGTCAGATAAAAAGGAGAAGTAGGTTTGTCGAGTATAGAATACAACATAGACAGCGCCCTCAAGTCTCTGCGCTGACGTATGGGTAACCATTTTAAAAGCAAACGGTGCGCAGACACATGATCGTACTTACGAAGATTGAAAACGAATCGAATGCAGTTATTTAGAAGGCGGTCAAGTTTATTGAGTAGATCTGCATTCAGATCGTAGTAACACACATCACGATAGTCTATTATGGGAAAGATTAGGGACTGTACAAGCATTGCCTTTACGCATGATGATAGATCATTTTTCAACCGATAGAGCGAACGCAGTCGACGAGTCGTGACGTGCTTTCGCCAGTCGGGACATGTGTCGACATTCAGACCAAGATTCTTAACAGCGGAGCTAAACGGGATGACTGAGTTGTCAAACATTATAGGTGGCAAAGATATGCCATTCAGTTTCCTTATACTGTGGGGGCTCCCTACAATAATAGCCTGGCACTTGGTAGGATGGACCGCCACCCCAAATTGATCAGAACAGTTTTTAATTGCACCTAAATCCCGGTTTAGCTCCTCAATCGTATCGCCTATCTTGTCCACACTTGCCTGGCAGTAAAGCTGGAAATCGTCAGCATAAAGATGATACGCAGTACGAAGTTCGGTAACTATCTACTGCGGCTGCCATTTGTCATGCCACCAACGCAATAGTCAGAATCAAAATCGGTTGAACGGAATGTAAAAAAGGCCTATCTATACGTCTAATCTTATTTCAAATGGAGTATAAGGCGTCCGAAATCTTAAGTCCCTTATACGATCTTTTAAGGAAAGGTGTTAAGAGCGATAGTTTCCTCACTGACCTTGAGCATGTGGGCGGAACTAAACTCCCTACTTCCCGAATACGTAAAACCCGCGCGGTGGCGCGCTAAACTAAAACGGCGATCAAAGAAAATACAAGGGCGCAGAGTTGCGCGCATAGGACGCCTATTTTGCCTACGATTCCAGAAAGGAATGGCGGAGATGCAAGGCTGACATTTGTACTGGATATTATTTTTTAGCATGTCTTTGGATGAAAATAAAAGGTGTATCTTTTTATACACGTGATACTTATGGGGAATGTTGAGACATCACTCATACACGCTCTGGCTGTATCGTGCTCGACTTCATTGTGTTCATACGATACGTTACATTAAAAAAAAAACATGCATAAAGTCTAAATCATATTATTAGTTTTCAATAAAGTCTGCTGAATACTGATATCTATAAATAGTTAAATAATAATACAATAACGAATATTAAACTTCACAAAAAATAAAAAATAAGAATGAATAGATTATAAATAAACATAAATAGTTAAAATAATAACTAACATTGTTGCTTAGAATATTTATAAATAATTATTATGGTTTCAAAAAACAAAAATCGCTTCGGATTCGATCCCGGACCTCTTCGATTGCGTATCCATTGCTTATCCCTTACAGCTACAAATACATGTTAAATTTACGCGAATTTTAGCAATGCAATGGTAAGAATAGGTTGCCACTATAACGCGTATTCTAAATGCAACAGAAAAACCTATGTTATGTAGGTCTGTGCTGGAGTTTTAAGCGTTTACTAAGTACAACATGTAGATATAAAAGTGTGTAGGTATATGTAGGTATGTAGGTAGGTATTCTAGGTATGTAGGTAGGTATTCTAGGTATGTATGTAGGTAGGTATATAGTTAGGTATGTAGGTAGGAAATATTTTAATGGGTCATTGTACACACGGCTACACTTCAAGCTATAGGTACATTGCCAGTATAAGCTGACCTCGCGTTGTACGGAAATTCTATACAATGCGAGATCAGTATAAACTGGAAATGTATAGCTTGATGTGTAGCCGTGTGCATATGGGACCAACGCTGAAATCGCGAAAAAAGAGTCAGCTGTTCTACATTTTGACGAGCTATGCGAACATAAAGTAAAGTGATTTCAGGCTTGGTCCCATAGTGAAAGCTGTTCATGATGATGAGTACAATGACCCCTTAAAATATTTCGTGTATAAAAAGATATACCTTTTATTTTCGTCCAGTTTTGGATATGTGAAAAAATTCACGGCAGTAGTATATAATGTATGACGAAATTAAAAGGAAAACTATCACAGCTATACCAGGTTCTACAAGTTAACGAGTAGGTAGGTAATAATCTACCAACTTAAATTTGCAGTTACAAAAACATGTTCTCCCGTACATTTCGTATGGGAAAACATGATTTCAACTACAATGTTAAGTTTGTTCTTGGCATAAATTCATTCCAACTACGGAAACCTTCATTGGTGCCGATTCTCTTGTACACCGAACTAAACTAACTAAACTATCACTAAAATTCCTTACTTTTGACTATGGGAATCTTGGAGCTATTCTGCCAAATAAATTCTCTAAATTTAAAACTTATTTTGACACAACTAAAATCGAATTTGACAACCGCGCGCCTCCACTTGGTACTTGTTTTCCCTAACCCGTGTTTTTTTAGAGCTAGAGGCGCGCATGCACGACAGCCTCGACGTGTTTTTAATGGAATTTTTCAGCTTTTGTATGGAAAATAACGAAAAAAAATTAAAAATAATTACCAACATGTTGAGAATTAAGGGCTTAAGGGTTTAAGGACATTAAGGGCTTCCTAAAGGGGGTCGAAATTTTCATTAATTTTGCGATAGGACACACCGTTTTCGAGATATAAGCAAAATAAAATAAAAAAATACAGTACTGTTTTTGTAACTGAAGTTGAGGTGTTGGTTTGAATTTTAGTTCATGACATCTCAGTTTATTCCACACATTTTTAATCGCGATATATATATATATATATATATATATAGTCAGATTTAGTTAGAGGATTTTAGATATAGGACAAATTTTTAGTTTAAATCGTCAAATTCAGAATAGCATTTTCACTAAACTAATCTCAGTGCCATCTTAGTGCTGTCAAACTAAATTATAGTTAAGTTGTGTCATTTAAAGTCTATTTCAGAATGAGTTTGATCGTTTGACAGGACTAAACAAAATTTTAGTGATTTTTTGTTTAGCTTAGAGAATTTTGTGACAAGAGAATCGGCACCATTATGTGTACTGGCAAAATGTGAGGTACTAACTAAAGGTACACCTTTGCCGAACCCTTCGGGGAATACAGGCGTGATGTTATGTTACATTAACATTTTTTTTTGGTCTACTTATATTATAAATTTGTATGTAAATTATGTGAATGTAAATAAAAAAAGTATTAATAAGTAATTGCAAATTTAAAAAAAACTCAGCGAGCTAGTCTATAAACGCACATTGATACAATTCGTTCGTAAATATTTGCACTAACACACGCAAACGTGCATAGTCGGTCGATAGCCGGGGCGGAGCAGCGAGCGAAACAGCCATCCCGTAGCAATGCTAACTCGCGACTGCCGCTCGCGCCCCGCGCAGAGCACCTCTGAACCTCTCTCTCTAAGTGGGGTAATATTCTTAAAAATATTGATTAATTTACATTTATGGTACGAACAATCTGTAGTACCTCTAACCATAAATTTTTCAGTATAAAAATATTTCCAAACATCAAAGCCGTTTAGTAGTAGTATGGAAATATTAGCCAACAAGTGGATATTTTTTTAAGGCAAAAGTATTAGTCTTACGAAAAAAACTGCTCGAATAAAATGTTGTACATGAATCTATGGCAAACATATTTTTTTTCAGATCTTTTATCCAAGCCGTTAATGAGGAGTAGGCTTTTTAAATTGACCATGTTACGGTACTAAACGGGACCAAGCGCCTTAAATGGCATTGGGCCGCCGGCGAACATCAAACAGCGTTCGAGGAAATAAAAAAACATTTAATGTCGGATCAGGGGGTCTACTCCCTAAGCCCAAAGGACGTCCGTAAACGAAAATCAAGTCCGTTCCCTACTACCTATTGATTTCGGATTCATGGACCATACTATTGAACAAATGAGGCCTGACGATAAAGTCCGGTCTCGATTGCCGGTTTACTTATTATGTGGTTTTCAAGCATAATAAAAAAAATAAAAAATTGTTGTTGTTAGAAAATGACCACATTTTAAACAATTTACTTTTTATTATGTCTTTAGTTAAAGAATTGAATTATTTTTGCCATTTTTGTCTAGTTAGCAGCTTTATCCTTTATCACCTTTGCCCTTTTTCTTTTTGACGGTAATTGTTAAATGAATTGTCAAAGTTTTTTATTTTCGTTTTATTATCTAATTAATTAGTTACGAAAACTTCTCGTGTAAATATCGAGAAGTTTTCGTAACTAATTAATTAGATAATAAAAAATGGTCCAAACGCCCCAGCAGCAACTCAAGCTCAAAATATAGGTCCTCTTCAATTTTATGTATATTCCGAAACAATAACTGTCAACAGCACGTTAGCTATTTTCATGTCGTATCAACTGACAGTCACATCCGTCAAAACAAGCGTTAAATTCAACTGAAAAAACACCTCGGGACACCTCGGGACACCTCGGCCCACCTCGTGCGTAGGAAAAATTGTCAAATGATGTCGTCATTCATTCTTAGTCTGGGCTACGGACCAATCAGAAATCTGCAAGTGATAGGGATATCACTTAATTTCGTTTACGGACGTCCGAATGTGCTTAGGGAGTAGACCCCCTGGTGTTAACGCATTTCGACCCAAATGCAACGTTAATCCTCAAGGACGGTGGACGCTTCACCGGTTTACTAATGTTTGCCATAATTTCATATGCCATAATTTTATATACCATAATTACATATGCCATAATTTCATTAGACATAACGCTTCAGTTGCCATAATCGTCAAATGACATAAAATCATATTCCATAATTTCATTGATCATAATCGATCAAGTGTCATAATATTTATTTGCTATATTTTTCAGTTTCAATAATGTCGTTTTCCATTACATTTATTCATATCATATTAATTTGACCATATTAGCACAAAAATGTTAGTTCAGTACCTACAAGCGCCCGAAATTTTGATGTTATGTTAAACTGTGCGCCGTAGATAAGTACTTAGTGCTACCCGTGCGAAGCCGGGGCAGGCAGCTAGTTTGAAACAAGATTAGACATTAAAACAAACCCTTTTACAGTCCGTTCAACCGATTTTGACTTCTATACCCTAGGCATAAGGATTAAAAGCAAAAAGTTACACAATACCAACTATCTACTGCGGCTGCCATTTGTCATGCCACCGACGCAATAGAATTCAAAATCGGTTGAACGGAATGTAAAAAAAGCTTATCTATACGTCTAATCTTATTTCAAATGGAGTATACTCGTAGGTATAAAGTATGTAGATAGATATGTAGGTAATGTAGGTATGTAGGTACCTACCTACATACCTACATTACCTACTTCTAGGTAGGTATGTAGGTAGGTTTTCTAGGTATGTATGTAGGTAAGTATGTAGGTAGGTATATAGTTAGGTATGTAGGTAGGAAATATTTTAAGGGGTCATTGTACACACGGCTACACTTCAAGCTATAGGTACATTTCCAGTATAAGCTGACCTCGCGTTGTACGGAAATTCTATACAATGCGAGATCAGTATGAACTGGAAATTTATAGCTTGATTTGTAGCCGTGTGTATATGGGACCAACCCTGAAATCGCGAAAAAAAAGTCAGCTGTTCTACATTTTGACGAGCTATGCGAACATAAAGTAAAGTGATTTCAGGCTTGGTCCCATAGTGAAAGCTGTTCATAATGATGAGTACAATAACCCCTTAAAATATTTCGTGTATAAAAAGGTATCTTTTTATACACGAAAATTGTACGAAAATAATTCCAATTCAATTTTCAGTCCAATTGTGGATATGTGAAAAAATTCACGGCAGTAGTATTATAATGTATAACGAAATTAAAATTTTAATTACTAACTAAAGGTACACCTCTGCCTAACCCTTCGGGAATACAGGCGTGATGTTATGTTACATTAACATTATTTTTTGGTCTACTTATATTATAAATTTGTATGTAAATTATGTGAATGTAAATAAAAAAAGTATTAATAAGTAAGTGCAAATTAAAAAGATAAACTCAACAACAAAGCGCCTACGCGCACAATTGAATTGGGCTCTCTGCAGCGAGCTAGTCTATAAACGCACATTGATACAATTCGTTCGTAAATATTAGCACTAACACACGCAAACATGCATAGTCGGTCGATAGCCGGGGCGGAGCAGCGAGCGACACAGCCGTCCCGTAGCAATGCTATCTCGCGACTGCCGCGCGCGCCCCGCGCAGAACACCTCTGAACCTCTATCTCTAAGTGGGTTAATATTATTAAAAATATTGATTACCTAATTTAAATTTATGGTACGAACAACCTGTAGTACCTCTAACCATCAATTTTTCAGTATAAAAATATTTCCAAACATCAAAGCCGTTTAGTAGTAGTAGGGAAATATTAGCCAACAATTGCGTCTTGGTAGATATTTTTTTAAGGCAATAGTATTAGTCTTACGAAAAAAACTGCTCGAATAAAATGTTGTACATGAATCTATGGCAAACATATATTTTTATCGGATCTTTTATCCAAGCCGTTAATGAGGAGTAGGCTTTTTAAATTGACCATGTTACGGTACTAAACGGGATCAAGCGTCTTAATTTTTTTTTTTTAAAGTTGTCCGCTAACCATGGGTGATGTGAATTTAAAACCGTTCCACGCATGCCGGAATCGATTGTCATACGAAGACGGCTGTGTTATGAGAGGGAATAAATTGATTTTATCAGAAAGTTTAAAAATAAAAATATTAAACGAACTTCATTCTTCCCATCTGGGAATTGTAAAAACAAAGGCCGAAGCTCGTTCCCGTTTCTGGTTTCCGGGTATTGATAAATAAATAGAAACTATTGTTAACGTTTCAAAATTGAATAGTAGTACCTATCAAAAGTGAAATGGTTATCGATTTAATTATTCGACTAATATTGTGTTACCTATGGTAGGGCCTTGTCAAAAAATTGGCGGGCAAGGCACGGTAGATTGACTTTGAGTTGAGCGCGCGGTGATTAGAAATTATTGAATAATTGACTGGTTCATGGGCCAAAGTTTGTAATTTAGGATACCTTTTAGTTCACATTAGAATAAATCTATTCTAAAACGTCACTATTGGCTTTTATTTAAAAGTTCAGAAGTGGTATTTAATCGCGTCAACCGCACGGTCGTCTAAGGTAAAATTGGTTGCAGATTATGGGTGAGTTATTTTATTTGTTTTACTAGCTTGATCAACGTGACAACGCTGACTAAAATACGCTTATTGTTATTGCGTTATCATGTATTTTATATATCATAATTCCAAGCGACCGGTTTGACAGCCTATGCAGATTCTTGTAGAATAAATAACCTTTTTGGTTCCAAAGTTTAGTTGAGTTATTATGGACTTGGAATAATCTGTTCGCTCGGAATTAATGTGTGTTCTTTATGTGTTTTGCTTGTTATCATTTTACACTTTTACACCAGTAGTCATTTTACCTCAGACTTATTTTTTTTTTAATTAACTTAAATGTTTGGTTGACTAACTCTTGACATTGCAACAATATAGATGATATTAATTAACGCTACTTTTGAGTAGCTGCATAAATACCCACATTTCCTTTTTATATGTTTATTAAACAATGTTTTTTTTTATATTCCCCGATAACATTTACTGAGTTGTCAAAGGAGACGGATAGGCTTTCATACAATCCTGGGCCTGGATGTAAAAAGATGAAATCGGTGTTAATTGATAGCTACTATATTATCAAACCATCACTGAAAATTTTGTGGATTTTGGCAATCTGACAGCTGAGTTAAAAGAGATTTAGTAAAAGTGAGGTTGCGTAACAATCTATAACTTACACCTGATTTTTGGAGTGCTATTGTCATTTGTTATTTAGATAATGTGTTAATTATATTGGAGATTGGGAGGAAGTTAGGAAACACAATTATTTAAAAATCCTGAGTAACGAGATGATGTTTAAAATTTTTATTTTTATTTTTTTTGTTAGTATTATTTATTAGTCTTAAATTATAATTTGAATGTTTAAGGAATTGTGCAGGTGGTACTATAGTGTACTATAGTGAACATGGCTTGTAGCCAGCATGGTAGATGCTGGTGAGCTATGTTAATGGGTTTGGTTACCGCACTTAGTCTTTTTGGTGGACCATTGTGAGTGGGCCATGGTGGCCATAGCTCATGAGTTATTAAACAGGAGATTGTAAATTGGGTTGATTTTACACATATTATATTTTAACAAGACAATTGTGAGTTAATTTTCATCATTTTTATATGCCCAGGACAGGAGACATTAAAACACTAATACAAGTACCTTTATGCGAAAAACATTGAAATTATTAATAAAATATAACCTTTATTTAAAATTTAAAAAAAACTCAACTTATTACAATCAGGCCAAGAAATCCCCGTCTCCTTCTGATAATTTAAATATACAAGTACATTAGATAGTAAACTGGTTTGTTGAGTGCAATATGTAGGTAAACATTGCATTAATGTTAAATATCGTTTACAGTGATTGAATATTGTCTTTCCTTGTTCCTTTATCTCCTTTCCTTTATCCTTATATCCTTTTTGATCCAAAATGGGTACCCCTTCTCCTGCTAGATCAAGATCACAGTCACGGTCTCGTAGTAAACATAGAAATTCGTCTGTGCGGAGCAGGCACTCTCGTTTAAATGATAATAGACGTAAGTCTCGTAAACAAAGCTGCAACACAAGAAAACGGCATAGCGTTCGAAAAAACGATTCGAGTAGCTCTTCGACTACGTCATCGAGTTCTAGTGACTCATCTTCTACTAGATTCAAACGTCAAAAATGTGAACGAAAACGAAGCGAACGTTTAAGTAACCGTTCTGAAACGTCTGTCTTAGAAAAGTTAGTAGTTGCTCTTAACGATCGCAATAACACCGGGTCTCTTGGTACATCTGGTCTTCATGCCTCTCAAAACGTAATATCTGAATTTGACCCTCAGGCTAAAACACAGACAATGAAACATTGGTTAGCGAAGGTCAATGAATCAGCGGAGGTATATGGCTGGTCGGAAAGACAAACTATATTCTATGCTTTACCCAAGCTTTCAGGTCTTGCTAAACGATGGTATAATGGTCTGACCAGCGTAAAGTATTCATGGACTGAGTGGCAAACAAAACTTATAACTGCTTTTCCTTGTGAACAAAATTATGGTGAACTTCTTTCGGAAATGTTGGCTAGACGGTCTAGGCGAAATGAATCCCTGGAAGAATATTACTACGATAAAATTATGTTAATAAATAGATGCGAACTTAGGGGACAGCAGGCTGTCTTACCCATGGTATTTATGATAACAATATTCGAATGAATGTCCAGGGTGCTAGTTATCATAATCCAGAAGATGTTTTAAAATACTTTCGGAATATATCTTCCAAATTAAATGAGTTTCCTAGACGTGTTATGCCTAACGGGCGTGTTAGTGAGGACCTAAAACCCGGTGCCACTAAGGCAACAAACTCACAGTCAAGGCGACAACCAAGATCAGATATCACATGTTACAATTGTAAGGAACAAGGGCATATAGTGTCACGGTGTTCAAAACCTATACTCAAGTGTAGGAAATGTCGTCAATACGGTCATGAAGAGAAAAATTGTGCAGATAAGGCTTTAGGAACTGCTACTGACTCGCGACAAACTACGAACACTCCCAGTAGTCAGGTGAACAAAGTGCTTAGTATATTTCAGGATATAAACGCAAGTGATAAATATTATAAGCAAATTATTTTGAAAGATAGATCCATTAAGGCATTTATTGACTTGGGTAGTCACTGCACATTATTAAGAAAAGATATTGGAGAGCAACTTGGAATACCCATTGATAATAACAATTTACCTACACTAAATGGGTTTGGTCTAGGAACTGTTATACCAAGTGGTCGCATTACTGTGCGAATTAGATTTGATGGTCTTGACGAGAATGTTGTAGTATATTTAGTTGAGCCTAACTTACTTATAGCGGATGCTTTAATAGGACATTCACTCACAGAGTTACCGGGTGTTAGGGTTTACAAGTCGGACACATCTCTATTTCTTTATAAGGATCCTCAACCAGACAACAATAAAGTTGCTTTGTCGTGTTTAGAGAATAGTTCTATTTATGGTACGTCTACCATTAAAGTACGCACAGGGTCTGAAATAACTGGACTGATTTACATAAATACTGAGTCTTGTATGAAGAGCGGTAAGGAATATTTCATCTTACCTGGTGTATACACTATCGATAAGGGAGTAGGATCTGTTATAGTCATCGGGCTTAGTTCAGAACCGTTCATTTTAACTTCAAACACACTAATAGCCAGGGTTCTATATCTGACTGGCAATTTACCACGAGTTACAACGAAAATTACTGATACGGACTCGAATAAACTTAATATATTGAATATTGATCTTGTAGAAAACTCCATTACTATTGATCAGATTACTGTTGATGATGATTTGGACAAAGACACTCTTAATAAATTATGTACATTGTTAAATTCACGACGAGATTGTTTCGCTTTTTCTCTGGAAGAATTGGGTAAAACATCATTAGCTGAAATGCACATTCAGCTGACGGATCAAATTCCAGTAACTTACAGGCCGTATTGTCTCCCATTATCAGAACGCGAAAATGTTAAGACTATTGTTAATCAACTGCTCGACACCGGCATCATTCGAGAATCAACATCTCAATATGCTAGCCCAATTATACTTGTAGCTAAGAAAAATGGTGAGACACGATTATGCGTGGACTACAGAGCGCTAAATCGGAAAACTTTAAAAGAAAAATATCCTATGCCTCTAATAGACGATCAAATTGATAGTCTTTCGGGTCAGGTATTCTTTAGTACTTTAGACCTGAAATCCGGCTATCATCAGGTACCAGTTTCAGAAGATTCAAAGCATCTCACAGCATTTGTGACACCCGATGGGCACTTTGAATATAACCGTATGCCGTTCAGTCTGACCAATGCGCCAGCTGTTTTTCAGAGACTTGTTATGAATCTTTTGAAACGGCGAAATATTCCCGGCGTGTTAGCTTACATGGATGACATTATTATTGCGTCTACCACCATCGATGAGGGCCTGGATAAATTATCGACTGTTCTCGACCTCATTAAAGATGCTAATCTAACTTTAAATTTGAGTAAATGTCACTTCTTTAAAAAGACTATTGACTACTTAGGTTTTGAGATTTCATCAGAGGGTGTTCGTCCCGGACTTAAAAAGATTATGGCAGTTAGCGCGTTTAAGACTCCTCAAAACGTCCATCAGGTACGGCAATTCATAGGACTTGCGAGTTTCTTTCGTCGATTTGTTGCTGGATTTGCAACTATAGCAAGACCGTTAACCCGTCTTACGAAGGCCAATGCCGTTTGGATGTGGGGAACTGAGCAAGAAAATGCTTTATCAAAATTAAAGATGATGTTGACTCAAAGACCCATTCTTACAATATACAACCCCAAGTACCAGACAGAGCTTCATACCGATGCGAGTTCGACTGGCTTGGGGGGTATTTTACTTCAGCGGGCCGAAGAGACAAAGCCTCTCCAAGCTGTTGCATATTTTAGCCGACAAACGACAGCGGAGGAGCAGCATTTCCACTCTTACGAGTTGGAGACCCTCGCTGTCGTCGCATCACTTAATCGTTTTAGGGTATATCTTCTTGGAATTGAGTTCAAGGTCGTTACTGATTGTAATGCGCTTCGAACGACGTTGCCTAAAAGGGACTTAATTCCAAGAATAGCTAGGTGGTGGCTTTCAGTACAAGAATACTCTTTTACAATCGAGTATCGACCAGGAGCTCGTTTAGCTCATGCAGACGCATTGAGTCGTAACTCGTTAGAACCTGTTGATGGTGAATCGTTATCCGTAATGCTGGTAAGTGACGTACACTGGCTACAATCCGTGCAGATGAGTGACCCCCAGCTGTATTATGTGAAAGCTGTTTTGAATACAAATTCAGTCGAAGCCAAAGATATTCGTAGAGATTATGAGTTGAAAGACGGTAAAATATTTAGAAAAATAGGGAGCGAATTACGTTGGGCTGTACCTAAAGACGCTAGATGGAAAATCTGCCAACTATGTCATGACGATACTGGTCATTTTTCTTATGAGAAGACTATAGAAAAGGTCAAACGCGATTATTGGTTTCCACGAATGACACAATTTGTTAAAAAATATGTGAGAGCATGTATCCCATGTGCATATTCTAAACAATCTGGGGGTAAGAAACCAGGTTTGCTTCATCCCATTCCAAAACCCGACATCCCTTTCCATAGTCTTCACATAGACCATTTAGGACCTTTCGTGAAAAGCAAGAGAGGGAACACCTACATTTTAGGAATAATAGATAGTTTTACAAAGTTTATAATCCTTCGTACGGTTAAAAATACAAAAAGTAAAACATCTATAAATGTTTTAAAAGATGTGTTTTCTCTCTTTGGTACACCTAAAATTTTAATTTCTGATAGAGGCACCAGTTTTACTTCTAAAGAATTCCAAACGTTTATTAAGGAAAACGGAATCAAGCATACATTAAATGCCGTTGCTACGCCTAGAGCAAATGGCCAAATCGAAAGATACAATCGGTCAATCTTGTCTTCGTTGATTGCGTTGTGTCACAATAACGATGACAGAAATTGGGATACCCACGTGGCAAAGGTTCAGTGGAGCCTAAATAATACAATTAATCAAAGCACGGGTAAAACACCTACAGAAATAATTTTCGGAAAACCAAGCGTCAACGTTACCGAAGGCCATTTACACGAGCTAAATTCGAACGATTCTATACCAAATGACACCCTACAAAAAATTCGCGACGACGCTAGTGCTAAGATTAAGAAACAACAATATGACATGAAACAAAGATATGATCGTAAAAGATGTAAGGCTAGGTCATATAGAGTTGGAGATTTGGTAATGGTCCAGAAAGTCACTAAGACACCCGGTGAGAGTAATAAACTTGCACCCGCGTTTAGTGGTCCCTACAAAATCACTGCGATTTTTGATCATGATCGTTATGAAGTGAGTAGTGTAGAGGGCTATTCTAAGAAAAAGTATACCAATGTATTTTCGGTTGACAAGATTAAGCCTTGGATCAGATTCGAAGAATGTGAATCTGAGACCGAATATGATGATAGTGAAAACTAAAATTAAAAGAGATACTCAGTAGTTATAGTGGTTTATTTAAATTTAATAAAAAGTAATTCTTGCAATAATAAAAAGTCATTCCCTTCCTTTCCATTCCCTCCTTGAGACATTACTACTACAACATGCTGCTTTGAGGCCGTTGCTCCTTGTGTGGGCAAGCGGTGGGCAGATGTTTCTCTTCAGGCTGTAGCTCCTTGTGTGGGCAAGCGATGTGATGATTTGAGGCCGTAGCTCCTTGTGTGGGCAAGCGGTGGAAGATGTTACACCTCAAGGCTGTAGCTCCCTGTGTGATACGACGTGCTGCTTTGAGGCCGTAGCTCCTTGTGTGGGCAAGCGGTGGGCAGTTGTTACCCTTGAAGGCTGTAGCTCCTTGTGTGGGCAAGCGGTGGGTAGATGTTGCACTTCAAGGCGGTAGCTCCTTGTGTGGGCAAGCAACGTGCTGCTTTGAGGCCGTAGCTCCTTGTGTGGGCAAGCGGTGGGCAGATGTTACCCTTCAAGGCCGTAGCTCCTTGTGTGGGCAAGCGGTGGGCAGATGTTACCCTTCAAGGCGGTAGCTCCTTGTGTGGGCAAGCGGTGGGCAGTTGTTACCCTTGAAGGCTGTAGCTCCTTGTGTGGGCAAGCGGTGGGTAGATGTTGCACTTCAAGGCGGTAGCTCCTTGTGTGGGCAAGCGACGTACTGCTTTGAGGCCGTAGCTCCTTGTGTGGGCATGCGACGTGCGTCTTTGAGGCCGTAGCTCCTTGTGTGGGCAAGCGGTGGGCAGATGTTACCCTTCAAGGCCGTAGCTCCTTGTGGGGGCAAGCGGTAGGTAGATGTTGCACTTCAACACTTGTAGCTCCTTGTGCAGGCAAGTGACGTGCTACTTTCAGGCCGTAGCTCCTTGTGTGGGCAAGCGGTGGGCAGATGTTACTCTTCAACACTTGTAGCTCCTTTTGCGGGCAAGTGACGTGCTACTTTCAGGCCGTAGCTCCTTGTGTGGGCATTTCGGTGTATCGCTTTGAAGTTGTAGGTCTATGTGTGAGCAAAAGCGGCGCAGATCTGGTATTGTTATACCGTAGCTCCTTGTGTGGACTTACGGTGCACGTTTTTGAGGCCAAAGCTTCTTGTGTGGGCGATAGTTGGTCAACTTGGACCCGTCATCTCTGGCAGAAGCGCCTTTTGCATGCTTGCAGAGAAATGATTGAAGACTGTCGACCCTCATGGCGAAATGTTGACTTGGGACAAGAACCTGCTGGATTCTGATGTTGAGACTTCTGATGTTTGCCTTGCCTTTCAATTCAATTCAATGCATTGCGTAACCACTTGTGTTGGAAATCGGCCCTGTGAAGACGACGTAGAAGTACAGTTCCGGATCACCGACGATTAGGAAGCTTAATAATTATTAGACATCCAGTGAATTGATTTAATTGTTCTATAGTTTTAGTAAAACCAACATCTTTATTTCAACTGCATCAACAGTGTTATTGTTGAATAACGGTATTAGGAGCAATGAGGTCATTCCTATGAAGTAGGATGGCCGAAGCAAAAGTTTTACGACAATTAATGTTTTTTTTTAACCAAATAGTAAATTCTAAGAGAATATCAAGTTTTTGCTACTTGTTTTACTGTAAATTGTGATATTTATGTAACTACATAAGTTATGCCATCCATAAAGTACTAGTTTTTTGTTTACCTATACTTGTACTATCAAAGAAGTTGAAGTATGATTTGTTTATGTTTATTTTTTTTGTCTGGGACAGACACTTTTTCAGGATGGCCGACTGTTAACGTTTCAAAATTGAATAGTAGTACCTATCAAAAGTGAAATGGTTATCGATTTAATTATTCGACTAATATTGTGTTATCTATGGTAGGGCCTTGTCAAAAAATTGGCGGGCAAGGCACGGTAGATTGACTTTGAGTTGAGCGCGCGGTGATTAGAAATTATTGAATAATTGACTGGTTCATGGGCCAAAGTTTGTAATTTAGGATACCTTTTAGTTCACATTAGAATAAATCTATTCTAAAACGTCACTATTGGCTTTTATTTAAAACTATGATAAACTCTTGTAGAGTTTGCATCACGGATATCGATGCATACATTTACGACCAACCCCTCCGCGCGCCCCGCTTGCCCCCTGGAAATACCCACCCCAACCATTCTACCGGTTACACATAGATTTCTTGGGTCCGTTAGATAATAGACATTATTTAATTGTAGTAGATACATACACGAAATGGGTGGAACCTTACGATATGTGTGGTTCAACGACCTCATCAGCTGCAGTAGAGAAACTATATGAGTTTGTTTCAAGGTTCGGATTACCAAATACAATTGTAAGCTATAACGGCACGGCTTTCACGTCACAAGATTTTAAACGGTTTTGTTCAATTAACGGGATTGAACACGTGACGTCACCGGCTTACAATCCTGCGAGCAATGGTCAGGCCGAAAGTTACGTAAAGATTGCAAAAAAGGGTATAAAATCGTGTATTTTATCCAGTAACAGCCAAAAAGACACTAGGGTCAAACTGTTAAAATATCTTTTTGATTATCGGCAAGCGGTGGGCAGATGTTTCTCTTCAGGCTGTAGCTCCTTGTGTGGGCAAGCGATGTGATGATTTGAGGCCGTAGCTCCTTGTGTGGGCAAGCGGTGGAAGATGTTACACCTCAAGGCTGTAGCTCCCTGTGTGATACGACGTGCTGCTTTGAGGCCGTAGCTCCTTGTGTGGGCAAGCGGTGGGCAGTTGTTACCCTTGAAGGCTGTAGCTCCTTGTGTGGGCAAGCGGTGGGTAGATGTTGCACTTCAAGGCGGTAGCTCCTTGTGTGGGCAAGCAACGTGCTGCTTTGAGGCCGTAGCTCCTTGTGTGGGCAAGCGGTGGGCAGATGTTACCCTTCAAGGCCGTAGCTCCTTGTGTGGGCAAGCGGTGGGCAGATGTTACCCTTCAAGGCGGTAGCTCCTTGTGTGGGCAAGCGGTGGGCAGTTGTTACCCTTGAAGGCTGTAGCTCCTTGTGTGGGCAAGCGGTGGGTAGATGTTGCACTTCAAGGCGGTAGCTCCTTGTGTGGGCAAGCGACGTACTGCTTTGAGGCCGTAGCTCCTTGTGTGGGCATGCGACGTGCGTCTTTGAGGCCGTAGCTCCTTGTGTGGGCAAGCGGTGGGCAGATGTTACCCTTCAAGGCCGTAGCTCCTTGTGGGGGCAAGCGGTAGGTAGATGTTGCACTTCAACACTTGTAGCTCCTTGTGCAGGCAAGTGACGTGCTACTTTCAGGCCGTAGCTCCTTGTGTGGGCAAGCGGTGGGCAGATGTTACTCTTCAACACTTGTAGCTCCTTTTGCGGGCAAGCGACGTGCTACTTTCAGGCCGTAGCTCCTTGTGTGGGCATTTCGGTGTATCGCTTTGAAGTTGTAGGTCTATGTGTGAGCAAAAGCGGCGCAGATCTGGTATTGTTATACCGTAGCTCCTTGTGTGGACTTACGGTGCACGTTTTTGAGGCCAAAGCTTCTTGTGTGGGCGATAGTTGGTCAACTTGGACCCGTCATCTCTGGCAGAAGCGCCTTTTGCATGCTTGCAGAGAAATGATTGAAGACTGTCGACCCTCATGGCGAAATCTTGACTTGGGACAAGAACCTGCTGGATTCTGATGTTGAGACTTCTGATGTTTGCCTTACCTTTCAATTCAATTCAATGCATTGCGTAACCACTTGTGTTGGAAATCGGCCCTGTGAAGACGACGTAGAAGTACAGTTCCGGATCACCGACGATTAGGAAGCTTAATAATTATTAGACATCCAGTGAATTGATTTAATTGTTCTATAGTTTTAGTAAAACCAACATCTTTATTTCAACTGCATCAACAGTGTTATTGTTGAATAACGGTATTAGGAGCAATGAGGTCATTCCTATGAAGTAGGATGGCCGAAGCAAAAGTTTTACGACAATTAATGTTTTTTTTTAACCAAATAGTAAATTCTAAGAGAATATCAAGTTTTTGCTACTTGTTTTCCTGTAAATTGTGATATTTATGTAACTACATAAGTTATGCCATCCATAAAGTACTAGTTTTTTGTTTACCTATACTTGTACTATCAAAGAAGTTGAAGTATGATTTGTTTATGTTTATTTTTTTTGTCTGGGACAGCCACTTTTTCAGGATGGCCGACTGTTAACGTTTCAAAATTGAATAGTAGTACCTATCAAAAGTGAAATGGTTATCGATTTAATTATTCGACTAATATTGTGTTATCTATGGTAGGGCCTTGTCAAAAAATTGGCGGGCAAGGCACGGTAGATTGACTTTGAGTTGAGCGCGCGGTGATTAGAAATTATTGAATAATTGACTGGTTCATGGGCCAAAGTTTGTAATTTAGGATACCTTTTAGTTCACATTAGAATAAATCTATTCTAAAACGTCACTATTGGCTTTTATTTAAAACTATGATAAACTCTTGTAGAGTTTGCATCACGGATATCGATGCATACATTTACGACCAACCCCTCCGCGCGCCCCGCTTGCCCCCTGGAAATACCCACCCCAACCATTCTACCGGTTACACATAGATTTCTTGGGTCCGTTAGATAATAGACATTATTTAATTGTAGTAGATACATACACGAAATGGGTGGAACCTTATGATATGTGTGGTTCAACGACCTCATCAGCTGCAGTAGAGAAACTATATGAGTTTGTTTCAAGGTTCGGATTACCAAATACAATTGTAAGCTATAACGGCACGGCTTTCACGTCACAAGATTTTAAACGGTTTTGTTCAATTAACGGGATTGAACACGTGACGTCACCGGCTTACAATCCTGCGAGCAATGGTCAGGCCGAAAGTTACGTAAAGATTGCAAAAAAGGGTATAAAATCGTGTATTTTATCCAGTAACAGCCAAAAAGACACTAGGGTCAAACTGTTAAAATATCTTTTTGATTATCGGAATCCGGTACATTCAGTGACAGGGTTTTCTCCGGCTCAATTAGTTTTTGGACACAAGCTAAGATCAGTAGCGTTCCTTCCATAGAAGCCCAAAAGCCCGGCTTGCCTTCAAAATTAAGCCTACCAATAAAATAAAATAAATAACACTATATAATAATGGTGTTACCATGAACACCATAGAAACTCCGTAAATCGGTCACTTGGCTATTTTTTTTAATCGTAAAAAACCTGTCTGTTTGCCCTGATTTTGACCCCTAGGCACGGCACGCCACTGGCTAAGATCAAGGTTGGATCTATTGTCGCCAAAACCGCCGTCGTCACCCTCAAACGCGTCTCTGGATAGCACAGTAAAATCAAAACAGTGTTTGCAGTAGGTATAAATTCTATGGTATTTCGGCAAAAATATACAAAATTTTAAAAACGGGGACGAAGTGTTCTACAAAAAATTTCACAATAAAGAGAAGTTCACATGGTGCAAAGGGACAATATTAAATAAGATTGGTAAAGTTGTGTACTTGATCAACGATCATTTAACAGGGAATGTTATAAAAAAACATAAAAACCGGATTATAATAAATAAAGGCAATGTACAACAAGATTGGGCATAATCGCTGATGATGGTGACGAGGACACATCCTCAGCGACACCACCAAGCCCCCAACCCGCGTCTCAAGCTGACGCCGCGGGGGAGGGGCAAGGTGCAAGTACGCCGCCTGCGACTGTGCCGCCCGGCCGTCCCGGTAGGGTGTTGCGCCAGCTCCCAAGGGTTGATTATAGAAGCCTTGCGCTAGGCACTACTTAACTTTAAGTAATTTCGTATTATTATGTACCTTGTTATTATTATGCTATTGTAAGATTGTATCTTTCGAAATAAGGCGGGGAGATGTTGTATATGTAACTATGTGTATGTGTAGCGATGCGCGGCTACAATACAAGGCCTGCCTGCGCAGACGACGCCGCGCAGCGCCACGCACACCGCGCCACCGCCGCGGGCCCGCGCACGCGTTTCATTGAAATAAAGCGTCAGTGCGTTCACAGCTCGCCCGAGTTTTACCCATGTGTCCTTTCCGTATCTAACAATTCTAGAAAGCTTTATTAGATTGAATAAATAAAATAACTTTTTTCATCTAATCATCGTGAATTACGATTATAACGGCACAAGATTGTTTAATCCGTTTGGACACTCGCGCTACACTGCTTGCATTGTGTATGTGTGAATAGCTACGCACACAATCATTCACAATGCTGCCGTCTTTTACCTAAACTCGAGCGTTCAAGTTTTGTGAAATGGCTGTGCGAAACGGAAACTAAGCCTCCGCTGTCTGTCCGTCCGTCCGGCAGTCTGTCAGCGGGCTGTAGGTATCTCATGAAGGAACCGTAATAGGTACCTAATTTTCTGATGCGACTCCCGCGAGACTACCCACCCCCACGACCCCCCCCCCCCTAACTACTGAGAGTTTCAATTTGTGGTCGCCAGTCGAGTGGTTCGTCTACTTAAGAATCCAAGGTATTTAATATTGTTCATTCGTGACAATGACAAGCAGACACAGCTCGCTGGCACCACACAGATATGAGCTTATCCGTGGCTTTGGGTGGGTCGCAGACCTCCTTGTTTTAACCCATGACGTCAAATCACATGTCACCCTGACAACGTTTCGACGTTTAAAAGTTCATTTGTTTTTAATCAACAGTCGTGGCCGACGGATCCATGTCAAAATTACCGTAGTTTTACACAACTTAAAAACGCAAATTAATTCAGTGTAATTAAATTTCAGTGAAATATAAACCTATAACAAAGAAGAAACACACAAAATGACGTCGAAACCGCTGGGTGAGTGATTCACATATGTTGGTTTGGAACGAGTACGGAGACAGACGCCTCTGTAGCCGCTGATCCCGTGCACTGTGTGAGGTAAAGTGACACTCGCGAGAACGAGATTGCATTCCTTATGTGGGTGATAGACGTGCGTATCTACTTAAAGTAGGCACGCGGTTTTTAAGGAGGATGCGATAAGGTAAGCCGCGAAATTAAATTTTCTTACGTTTGTTGCAATTTGCAGGTCAGTATCAGGTTGTATGTTGATCTAAATATTATTTGCGACCGTAACAAATATGTATTTACAGAATTATAAACATTAGAATCAGCAATACAACTCCTTAAGTTCATGTAAGTGCATTGAATGACTATTTCAAATCGTCATTCAATAAACTGTTCTAAGCTACAGTTCTTAGGTACAGCAGTACCTAAATGACAGCTGTTTTTTTTCGCGGTTTCAATGTTTGTCCTAGTTGGCCCCGTAGTAAAAAGTTATTCAGTTCGGTGGTCTAATCCAGAAGCACCTCTTAAAACTTGTAAACTTAATTTTTTTACACCAGATCATAATCATAGACTATTTACAAAGTTCAAATTCCATTAACCAGCAAATTTTATATCGATTCCTCTTACTATTACCAAAATTGATTTAAGATCTCTTTATTGCAAATGGTCTGTTAAAGTACCAAATGCGTGTTGCAGGCCCAGGGCCGGGCGCGTACCGGCTGCCGACGACCGTGGGCTTCCCGGCGCACGACCCGTCGCGCTACCGGAACCCCATGTACTCGTTCGGCACCAACGCCGGCTACCGCGTCAAGGTGATGTACAGTCTAGTCTTTTTATAACTTCGTCAGTTTTTCCTTTATCGAGTCAGGACACATAAAACCTGGAACCGAACGCCACTGGACTACAGGTGTGGGGTAAATTATCTAGCGAAGAATAAAACAAATTTGATGATTTTTTTAACGACCTCTGGTAGTGTTGTTTGTTACTTGGAGTATGTGTTGAGAAAATATTTTTTCTGGTTTACCCTTTTTAAATATCGATCACGTCTGTGAAGTTTACAAAACAAGAATTGTAATTTCAAGTGGCTACACTACCTACCTGCGGTTGACACCAAGAAAACTCATCAAATTAGTTTCTTTTTTGGTCAAAGTCAAAGTCAAATAATTTATTTCAAATACATAGGCACATATAAGGCACTTTTGAACGTCAAAAAAAAAGAAATAGAACTGATTCTAGTTGCCCCTTCCAAAAGGTAGTTTTCATATGGAGAAGAATGGGCAAGAAACTCCACCGTAAGGCTAAGAACTCACGGAGCGGTTTTCACCCGCGCCCGCCGCGTTTGCGGGCCCGCAGCTTCTGTAGGATGTGTAGATTTATATGCAAAAAGTAAGAGCACATTTCACGACGCGTTTTACACCCGCAGCGCGCGCAATTATTTAAAAGCTGGTTACATGTAAATTATTTGTAATCGAAAATAATACAAAAAATGACACGTAGTATAACCAGCGGACGAATCAAGACGCTTCCAACGATACCTCATTTGTCAAATTGTGATGAGTGCTTTAGAAGATAGGAGGGAACAGATGAACATACATACATACATACCGGTCAAAATCATAACCCTCCTTTTTTCTTCGCCGTAGTCGGGTAAAAAATACAAACACGATTGGTTATGATGGTGTATCTACTAGAGTTATTAAGTATGTTAAAGAAATTATAGCGCCACCTCTCGCACACAATATCATTAATTTATGCATCACTGATGGCATATTTCCGAAAGGTCTAAAAAAAGCTATCATTAAACCTCTATTTAAACGAAACGACAAAACAGATGTCAAAAACTATAGGCCGATAGCAAAACTCTCAGTACTTTAAAAAATATTTGAAAAAGTAATCTATTATTCAATTTATATGTACTTTGAAAAGTTCAACTTATTCTGCAATTAACAAAAAGGATTTCGTAAAAATCATACTATTAATATGTACGATTTTTATTTAATATTATGGCATCAGTAGATAAAAATAATCTAGTATGTGCAATCTTTACTGATATGACAAAGGCATTTGACTATGTAGATCACAAGATATTACTGAAAAACTACATGGATATGGCATAAGGGGCTATGTTCTGAAACTTATTGAATCATACCATAGTGACAGACATCAATACACGGAAATATCTAGAATATGTCATAAGATTAAAACGCAGATCATATATAGATCAAAACCAAGACACGTAAGATATGGCGTGCCCCAAGGTAGCGTGTTAGGGCCGTTATTATTTCTGATAAATATAAATGATCTGACAAAAATAATACGACACAAAATGATCCTATTTGCTGATGATAGCACAGCTGTTATAAAACGTAATAATGTGAAAACTTATCAAAATGACATAATCAATCCGTTCTCAACATCATCCACTGGATGAATAATAATAATCTTAAAATTAATCTAAATAAAACTAAGGTGATGCACTTTTTCATCAACGGCAACCACATCCAAATATTGATGTAGGTAACTTATAATAATCATAAAATAGAAAAAGTTAATAATGCAAAGTTTTTTGGTATTACCATCGACAGTAAGCTTACTTGGAAACCCATGATAGAAGAACTTTGTAAACGCCTGAGTAAATTGCTGCACTCTCTCAATTATCAGAAAAGGTAAATAAAGATACGTCACTGGTAGCATACCATGGACTTGTAGCTTCTGTGTTGCGATATGGCGTAATTTTTTGGGGGCAGTCGATAAATTAAGTAGGTATGTGATAGATACATGGTGCTCACATATTTACAAACATTGTAAAAGTAAACGATATTATCTACAATATTCCTAACATTGTTAACAAGTACCTAATACTAATAGGTCAGTGCATGTGTCTCACAGAGTGTAAAAATCTATGACATACAAATAATAAAATATACCACTAAATTAGCAACCAGTTTGATTTTGTCCAGACTCTAAATCGTCCTATGGAGCAAGACCAGCATGTTTCCAAGCATTCTTATCTTGGTTATAACCCTCTAATCTACACTAATATTATAAAGAGGAAAGATTTGTATTTTTGTGTGTATGTATTTTTGTGTGTATGTTTGTAATGAATTAACTCAAAAACTACTGCGCCGATTTCAAAAATTCTTTCACCACTACATTCACCCTGAGTAACATAGGCTATATTTATTTCTAGAAAAGATTAGGGATCCTTACTAAAACTCCAATAATGTAACCCAAGGTGTAAATAAATTACCTTAAATATTCTTTAAATTGCGTGCGCTGCGAAAACTATTGATGATAGAATAAAATAATGTACTACGACTTTGCAGAACACATCATTATTTACAAAAAGTGTCGTGACAGCATATGTCTAGCTATTATAGTTATGCCACAAGTGTTATTTTATTTTGAAAATTTAATTGAAATGACGCCGCTAGAAAAGGCTCTTTATTTGTATCTTGGTATTTATCTTTATCAAAATAAATGCCAAAACTACTGAACCGATTTAAATGAAATTTGGTACACAGATAGTTTAGAGCCTGAAAAAGGACATACAGCTGTATGTGTGTCCTTTTTCAGGCTACTTTTTGTTGTACTTTGTACTGTTTGTCTGTTTGTCTACGCGGACGAAGCCGCGGCCGGAAGCTAGTATTCTCATAAATGAATTGGCAAGGTACCGACATAATATTAATCTTTTTAAATAATTCCCGGAGAGATTCGCGGCGACTTAGATTAGATTATATAAGGCTCTGAAAGCTCTCTTTTGCACAATAAAGATGGATTTAATGTCAGCAGCCCGACCCCACAGTAATGTGCCATCTAACTATCTAACTATAATCCTAACTAATATTATAAATGCGAAAATGAGTTTGTTTGTTAAGCTTTCACGCTAAAACGGCTTAACGGATTTGGATGAAATTTGGAACATGGGTAGACCATGACCTGGAATAGGACATAGGATACTTTTATCCCGATATTCCCACGGGATCGAGAGTTACGCGGGTGAAACCGCGGGGCGCAGCTAGTCCTACTAATATTATAAATGTGAAAGTTTGTGTGTTTGGATGTTTGTTACTCAATCACGCAAAAACGGCTGAATGGATTTGGATGAAATTTGGCAAACAGATAGTTTATAACCTGGATTAACACATAGGATACTTTTTATCCCGATATTCCTACGGGATCGTGCCTTACGCGGGTGAAACCGCGGGGCGCAGCTAGTAGTATTACAAACGCGAAAGTTTGTAAGTATGGATGGATGTTTGTTACTCTTTCACGCAAAAACGACTGAAAGGATTTGGATGAAATTTGGCACACAGATACTTTATAACCTGGATTAACACATAGGATACTTTTCATCCCGATATTCCCTCGGGATCGTGCCTTACGCGGGTGAAACCGCGGGGCGCAGCTAGTACGACAAAATGCTGTAAAAGTAACTGAAATATACCAAACGCGCGGTTTCTACATCTGTTACCTGTCTTATCTTTCTAACAGCATAAGTGGCCGAGCTTAGCCGCTCCGCAAGAGATGTTATATGAGGTCCCCATTGTCTCGTCTAGCGACTGTTTCATTAACAAATTCCAGTCTTTCTAAATTTAATATGATGTCACATTCGCTACTTGTAACATTAGGTAATTTAAATAGAATGCATTTGGTTTTATTTCATTTGGTACTTAATTATTTACCTTAAATCAATCTTGGACCTGGATAATAGAGCTATTCACATCGTAAAGGTTTTATGACCGTCGTTTATTTAAAAAATCAATGATGTGTCATCTGCAAATAACACTAGAGTCTGGCCAACGAAAGATGTCCAAGAAGAAAGGCGCCCATTTCCATTTCAAACCCCAATAAGTTTACGTCGTTTACTTGAACTTGAACTTTTTATCTTTCAGATTATGATCTTACTAAATCAAGAGCTGTATTCCTAATCATATAGTGTTCTAGTTTCAGCAGAAGTGTCTGATGGTCGACGCAACCGAACGCCTTCGAGAGGTCGCAAAAGATTCCAATGGCATCTTGTGCTTTTCCCAGGCATTAAAAATGTTCTTTATTAGGGTGACACCGGCGTCAGTGGTACAACGCCCCTTGGTGAAACCGTACTGTTGTTCATGAAAGATGGAATTTTTATTAAAGTGACGTAACATTTGATTGAGCATCAACTTTTCAAACACCTTACTGAGAACTGGCAGAATTGACACAGGCCTATAATTGTTGGGTTCCTTACTATCATCGGACTTGAATAAAGGAACTACTTTACTGTGTTTCATGAGATCCGGAAAGACTCCTTGGTCTACACTGGTGTTAAATATGAAAGCTAAATAGGGCGCAATGGTTTCGATGATAGATCTACAGACTTTTACAGACATTCCCCATAGATCTTCTGTTAATTTAAATTTTAAGATCTTCAAAAGCTTTTATAACTGCCTGGGGGTTTGTATGCTGAAACCTAAACTCCAAAGGGCATGCCTTTACATTATTTCTAAGTAAGGCAGCAGAAAGCGCGAGTGAGGAACTTAAAGCATCAGTTGTTTTAACGGGAATATTACCAAAAAAGTTTTCAAACTCCTGAGCTATTTCTACATCAGAGTTGATTGGGCCATGTGTAGATTGTGCAATCTCTAAATTAAATTCAGTACTACGCTGTTTTTTCCTTTATCATCAGCTGATTTTATTATATTGCTAATGTAAAGACAGACCTTTAGCTAATATTAGGTCTTTACCTATGAAATTGCCGTTCTGCAGTACTGGCCATTTCAAATCAAAATAATTTTTGTTTGGCTAAGAATTCTAATTTCAAATTAATTTTATTTTAAAAACATGGATTTTTTTTTCCAAAAGTAGTAATTTCTTTATTGATTAGTGTTACATTTTCATCGCATTTCAATCTTTTTCGTCATCATGGATACGTTAAAAATTCGAGTAATTATGGAATATGAGTACCGTCGTGGCAGCAACGCGGCACAAGCGGCACGCAACATCAACGACGTTTACGGAGCTAACACTACAAACCAACGCACCACCTGTTATTGGTTTGCTCGCTTCCGTTCTGAAAATTTCGACCTGAAAAATGAACCTCGCTGTCGTCCGAAGACTTTGGTCGACAATGACGAATTAAAGGCGATTGTGGAAGCTGATGATACACAATCTACGGCTGAATTAGCAGCAGCTTTCGACGTTAGCGTCAAAACAATATTGGTCCATTTGCGTCAAATTGGCAAGGTAAAAAAGCTTGACAAATGGGTGCCCCACGAACTCAATGATCGCCAGCGCGAAGTACGCGTCGAGACGTGCCTTGCACTGCTCAACAGACACACAAATGAAGGAATTTTGAACCGCATTGTTACCTGCGATGAAAAATGGATTCTGTTTGATAACCGCAAGCGCTCAGCAAGTTGGTTGGATCCTGGTTCAGCACCTAAACAATGCCCTCAACGAAAACTTACCCCTAGAAAAGTGATGGTCACTGTTTGGTGGTCTAGCGCCGGTGTGATTCATCACAGCTTCTTACCAAACGGGGTGAGCATTACTGCAGATGTGTACTGTGAAGAACTGAACACAATGATGGAGAAGCTGGCGCATCTCCAACCAGCATTGGTCAATCGCTCGTCTCCGCTGCTCCTGCACGACAACGCGCGACCTCATACTGCACAGCAGACGGTCTCCAAGTTGCAAGAACTGGGGTTGGAAGCTCTCCGTCATCCGCCCTACTCACCAGACCTTGCGCCTACAGACTACTACTTTTTCCAGAATTTGGATAACTTCTTGGCGGGAAAAAAATTCAATACCCGAGAGGCAGTACAAAATGCCTTTGAAGAATTTGTTGCCTCCCGTCCATCAATAAACTGCCACTGCGATGGCAAAGATGCATTGATTGCATGGGTGATTACTTCGATTAATACAAATAAAAAATTCATGAAAAAAATTCGTTTAAATTTTTTCATACAAAACGGCAATTTCATAGGTAAAGACCTATTAATAATTTTAATAATAATAATTTTATTTCATAAAAAAGTGGTACAGTCTGTTACAAAGTAAAATGACAACTTAGGAATAGTTTACATCTGAGATGGGTAGGTAACAATACAATTTACGATCTGATGTCCTAGCTAGGTTACATAGTAGCCTGTATTAAGGACAATCAGACTTCATTTCCCGAAAAATAGGACAAAGGTTTTTCTTAGACTGTAACATAATTATTATTATCAGATAAAATATTTTTTTAACAAATAAAAGTACAGTACAAGAATGTGTGAGTGCGAGCGCGTGTAGGTGTGTCTGTGTGCGTGTGTGTGGGAGTGTGAGTGTGAGAGTGTGTATATCTTTGATATGAGTTACTTCACTGTTGTAAGAAGGGATTCGGTATCATCGTAATTTTTGGTAGAAAGAAATTCAGTAATCCGTTGTTTGCATGTTAGCTTACAACAAGTTTGCAGCGGAATTATTGCGTTCAATCTATTATATAGAAATGGACCTTGATAAAAAAAGAATCTTTTTGTGAAAGTAAAGTATGGATGAGGTACAGTACATATCCTATTTCTTCTTCTGGGTAATGTCGGCCGACGTGCAATTGGAGTGTTAGTGTGCTGATGTAAAATCGTACTGAGTATAAACATTTGGCGGACGGTAAGGACCTTGCATTTCTGGTAGAGCTCAAAGGTAGGATAAAGTATTGGTCGAAAAGTGGCCACCTTCAGGACTGCTCGCTGCGCTACCTCGAGAGGCTTGAGAATCGATTTAGCAGCACCACCCCAACTTGTAATACAGTAAGAAATCACAGACTGGCACATTGCGAAATATACAGACCGTATAACATGTACGTTGGCAACGTGTCTTAGAGTTTAAAAAAAAAAAAATCAATTTGCGGACACGGCCAGTCAGGAGAGTAGTATGTGCTTTAAAGTTGAGGTGCTTGTCTAGAGTAATACCAAGATATTTAATTGTATCAGTAGATGTAATTAGTGGACAGTTGCAGTTTGGTGTGTTTAATTGACAGGCGTGAGCTTGCAAAGTTACGGGAATCGGAGGTTGTGATGTGATGTTGAGAGAGAAAGTAATGAGTTTTGTTTTAGAGGTATTTAAGGTAAGTGAGTGAGACATAAGCCAGCTACGTACGACATCAAATCCTTTCTGAGCAGTAGTTTGAAGACTAGACCACGAGTTGTCGAAGAAGGTGATGGCAGTGTCATCGGCAAAAGAAACTATGTTTCCGCAATTTAATTTCATATTACAGAGATCATTGATGAACACCAAAAACAACGTGGGACCTAAGACACTGCCCTGCGGAACACCGTAGGCAATAGGCAGCACATCACTAAAATATTTGTCGATTTTGACCCTCTGTGAGCGGCCTGAAAGATAAGAATGAAAGAGTTGAAGTTGTAGATCTCTGACGCCTAGACTTTCGAGTTTGGATAATAAGCAAGGAAGAGGAACGGTATTGAATGCTTTAGCAAGATCGATAAATACAGTGAGACATTTTTTTCGGTGATTGAGTTTGTCAACAATACCGGTAATCAATTTTAAGGCCGCATCAGAAGTAGATTTATTTTTTCTAAAACCGAACTGACTGGTTGAGAGCAGGTTATTAGTCTCAAGGTAGTTGATGAGTCTTTTATTTATAACTCTTTCCATGAGTTTAGATAAAGCAGATAGCACCGCAATAGGGCGATAGTTATTTATAGCACCACGGTCACCCCCCTTGAATATAGGGTGAATGATTGCCAATTTGAAGGAGGAAGGAAAAGTACCGGAGTCAAAACAGAGGTTAAAAATGTGGCATAAGATGGGTGACAGAAGCCTGCAGTACCTATTCAAAAATATCGTGGAGATGCCATCGTGTCCCATTGCAGCATTAGGTTTGAGAGACTTAATAATGGAAATTATCTCATCGGGGCTTGTTCCCAACATAACGAAAGAGTTAGAGCTACTTGTGTACGTAGAGCACTTATGTGGACCCAGAAGGCAGGATGAGGGTTGGGTTTTTGTAATACAATCGGCAAGATTTTTTCCAATATTAGCAAAGTAAGCATTGACATCGTTAACGGATTGGGGAGGGGATGTGGTAGAAGAAAATAATTCTTTGGGAATGTGTGTAGTGATGTTGGTGTTCGTGATACGCTTAACTGTGTGCCATAAAAGTTTGGTGTTTCGTCCAGCTTTGATCAATTCTTCAGAGTCGAACTGTCTCTTAACTTTTTTGAGGATTTTATTACAGAAGTTTCTGTATCTTACATAGGTAATTTTAATCAGTTCATTGTCATGAGAATGTTTTTGTTTTTTATGCAGGGCATCCCTGTTTCTAATGCACCTCAGCTATTTTGCACACATTGTTAAAAGTTTTAGAATATTTTGCAACATACTGATGAAAGGTTGTATTATTCATATGTTGCATTAGGCCATAGAGTTCAAAAAGTTTTTCCCTGCTTTTACGAATACCTGGAGTCGCCCTATCACTAAATAAGAATTTTGTGTAAATAGTTTGTCTTTAGGAAAGTGTATGTATGGAAAAGTGTCATTAAATTGCTTGTTTATTAGTGAAAAGAAGTCGGCATAGAACTCATTTGGGTCGCATTTATTAAAACTCAGAACACATAATTTACTGGACAAAGAATTATTTAATTTCTCTAAGTTTTTACATGTAATTGGCCTAATCCTTATTTGTTTTTTTTGTAAAGGCATGTAGGCGCAAAATGGTATTGGTTTTATCATGACCAAAGATACACTGAAGCATGTCAAAACTACACCTCCGCACTGTGCATACTGTGAAGTGTGAATGTATTTATGTTGAGTCCCTGCAATGCAATTAGTATATAAATACTTACTGAAACGATTTTAATTTGATAGGGACTGGGCCCGGGGCCCGCCTACCGCATCGAGCGCGTGACGCGCGACGGCTTCATGTCGTCGCCGGCCTGGAGCTTCGGGGCCCGCTTTCCGACGCGTTCCACACTACGCACGCCGGGGCCAGGGGCCCACGCACCCGAGCGGTGCCCACCAATGCGCGAGCCGCGGGCCCCTATTTACTCTATGGGCGCGCGGTTAGGCTTCGCTCTGAAGCGCCCGGGCCCCGCACCCAACGCGTACGCGCTGCGCTTGGGGTCAGGCACGCCGGCCTACACGATGGGGGCCCGTGTGGGCTTCAATGCGAAGGCCAAGTCGCCCGGGCCCGCCGTGTACTTCCAGCACGACACCAACGTGTACAAGTGCAAGTGAGTCTTATTGATGAGTCCATTACCTAGTCCCATCATACACGTAAGTACCCACTTGATGCTATCTACAATCTTACATCATGTTGTAAGTATTTTTCAATGCCCGTCGTTTTAAAATTTGGTACCTAATATTTTAGTATACTAAGATCCGTATTACAGAACGTTCCTCAAGTCCAGTTTGATCTGCAATCAGTTGATCACTGTTTGAGTATAGAATCATTACTTGAGCATCGGTCTTATTCCAGAACGGTAATAAATCTATACTCAGCTGAATCGAGACTCAAATCGAGCCTCAAGCAGAGATATGCATTGTCTATGCATCAGCCTGTTTTTGTTTACGATTTATTATAATAACCGACTTTGATCCGATCTTCACTAGATTAGAGATATTAAAATACACCATAGAAGCCCAGTTATTTAGGAACCAAGCGTTATTATTTCAATCCTGAATAGTAAAATGCCCCATTTATTGAAGTATAGTATTTTTGTAAGCAAAATTGTCAAGCTTAAAATACTTGTATTTGTGGCCTTAAATAAGTATGCTATTTAAAATGTCAGTATGTCAAAACATCAGTTTAAAAAAGTAATAAAAACTAAAACCCAACTACGACTAAAAAGGTCAACAAGACACCACAGACAGACAAATTAAAAATCCGGAGTCACACGTGTTAGGGCATAAATCGAACAGATTCTTTTCGGCCTTGGTTTTTGCAGTCGGGTTTTTTTTTTTTTAATAATTTGTTTTATTACAACTGCAAATTTAAGTTGGTCGATTATTACTCGGTAACTTGTGGAGCCTACGTAGCGGTGATAGTTTTCCTTTTAATTTCGTTATATATACTACTTCCGTGAATTTTTTCACATATCCAAACCCAACCATTTAGCTGGTGTTGGGGACACTTTGACTCTAACAAAAATTAGCACTTTAAAGCTTAATATTCCGCTAACGGATCCCTGAATCCAAAAATGATTTTCACAAACTCACATTATTTTTAACGACCTTTGCAACGATAACGATCCAGAGAAAAGCAAAGAGGTGCACTCGCATCCAGAGAAAAGCACTTGCATCTTATTAAAAGAAAATATTTTCTTCAAAGATCTGCCATTTGTAAAAACAGCCACGCAAAATACGTTCGAGGTTTGTGGGATTGAACTTACACAATATAAATTAATTATTATTTGTATTTATAGAACACCGCAATCGGATCCCACCCAATTCCTAAGTAAATTAAATAGCCTCCTGCACAATCTGATGCAACAGTATAAATCTAAAATGAATGTAGTTTTAGCAGGTGACTTTAATATCAACACCTTAAAAAAAGGTCATATTACTAATCAATTACAGGACTTGGCATATAATTACTGAAATTTCACATCAATGAGCCAACACGTAAGCTATCATGTATTGATCACATTCTTAGTAACATTCCTGACGCTATTGCTATTGTAATGCCACTTCACTTATCGGACCATGACACTGCGCAAATGTTGACCATTCCACTAAAATACAAAACACAAAAACTACCAACATATTATACATATAAAAGAGATTTCAGCATGGATAATATTCGAAAGTTTAAGGAAAGCTTACGTAATTTATCTTGGTGTGACATATATGCAGCTAATGACGCAAACGTAGCATTTAATCACTTTCATGAAATGTTTTGCGTGCTCTACAATCTTTGTTTCCCTAAATTAAGAGTTAAAGTTAATATAAATAACATAAAGAATAACAAACTTGGATAAGTAAGGGCTTAAAAAAAAGTTGCAAGACAAAACGGTATCTACGTCATCGGTTCTATAAAAATAAAACAGCTATTAATAAGATCAAATACATTAACTACTCTAAACTTAAAAAAAATGCATCTTCAACTCTAAAAAGAATGCAAACATCAATTTTATTGCTAAAAACGATAACAAATGTAAAGCCACCTGGAAGGTTATAAAAGATGAGCTTAATAATACAAACCCTAAAAGTAATATTGAGAATGTCAAAATTAACAACAAACTAATTTCCAACCCAGTTGAAATAGCATCCGCTTTTAATAACCACTACATCAATTCAACTAATAAATTAATAGATACAAACGTTAAAAGTAACTCTGGGAAAAATATAACTGTCAATTCAATGTTCCTTAAGCCCATGACAGTAAATGAAGTTAGACAGGAAATAACGCTTTTAAATAATACCCGTTCCGAAGGCTACGATGAAATTAGCACAAAAATCATTAAAGAATGTGCTAACGAAATCATTATCGTATTAACATATTTAATTAATTTGTCATTTGGCTGTGGAATTTTTCCAGAAGCGCTGAAGTTTTCCATTGTTAAGCCTCTGTACAAAAAAGGAGAAAGACAAGACATGAATAATTATCGCCCTATTACATTAATTCCCATTTTGTCTAAAATATATGAAAAATGCATGTACAAAAGACTCGTGCATTATTGTAATAAATTTAATATAATAGAAAATGAACAGTACGGGTTCCAAAAAAATAAATCTACAACATTAGCCATCTATGCCCTCATGAAAGATGTATTATCTAGCATCAATGATAATAATCTAACCACAGGTCTATTTTTTGATTTATCAAAAGCTTTCGATCTAGTTTCCCACGATTTACTAATACAAAAACTAGAATCACTTGGAATCGGAGCCACCCTTACAGTGGATAAAGTCATACCTTCATAACAGGCAACAATGTGTTACTATACCAAATATTAATGATGATAAGGACCTAACACTATACGCATCTGAATATATTTGCAACAGTAACCAACATAGAATATTTGTTGCACAAAAAAAGTGCATTAGAGCTCTATACGGACTTCAACCTGACGAATCATGCAAACCAGTATTTAAAAAACTTGGTTTGTTAACGCTACCTTGTCTATACATCTACGAAATATGCATGTTTGTATGGTAACATAAAAAGTTATTTAAAACAGCGAACGATATATATGTCCTCGAAACAGACAAGTAGCAATGCTCCTAGGCTTGCAAAATATAACAAAAGCTGCTTAACTATGTGTGTACGGATTTATAATGGATTACCTGGTGATCTTAAATTGTTAAATACGAGATACTGTTTCAAGCAGAAATTGAGTGCGTGGCTAAGCCAAAATAACTTTTATAGTCTGCAACAATTTTTTGACACAAAATGTTAGTTAATTACTTACTTTTTTATCCTCTAATTTGCATGCTGAGTCTAAACCCGGCAAAACATGTTTGTACTATTTTAAACTGTAAGACCTTTTATACCATGTTTTGAGCAAATAAATATATTATTATTATTATTTTTATGTATGTTGACATATCTCGGGATCATGGGGTCCCGTTATTTTGGAAGGCGTACAAGGGGCCGAAGCCAACTCACAGAGGCCCCTTAGACGTTTTTAATGGAATGAATTCACCAACCGACGATTATCCCTGTTCGCACTATACAAGTGCAGCCATGGACAATCCCCGGTTGGAGTAGGACTATTGCAGGATTGGGAAACAAAAATAATGGATGATGAGTTTGGGTGGCCAAAGTGGACTGGTAACCTGGAACTATGGAAGGACTATGGCCCCTGCCTGATCAATGTTTTATATATACACGGATAAAATGGCAGGGGGTGACTTGCACACTCAATAATGGGCCCGCGAAAACAGTCGCTGGCACATAGTGCCGTAGCGACAAGCGGGCAACACTTCCTGAGGTGCTTGAGGAGTGGAGAGGTATTTCACGGCTTTCAGAACAATCCCAGAGCCCGGAAGATGGTCAAGATCCCTAAGAGCACTTACTGGAATACTTCCTTCCTCCGAGCACGTTTGCTCTTGCGAGTCTCCACTCAAGCCGGCCAATGAAGGCAAGAATGAGGTGGGAGCTCTGTCCCTCGTCAGTGTTCACTCCAGCCGGCCAATAAAGGCAAGCCAGAGGTGAGGAACAAGACTTCTCCCGGGAGATCGGGTCCGTGGGGTCGCAACTGCCCAACAGCTCGCCACATGCTGCCCTGCGGGTTTTTGTATCTCTCTTGGTCTGGCTCCTCACTCTAGATCCGTTCCGGCAAAGTAAACTCTACCGGTACAGACCTAAAGTTCGGAGCGCGCAAGCCCCACCACGACGTCAACGTAGAGATACGGCGGTGGGGTTATTATTATTATTACCATGGGATTGACGAGAAAAAAAAAACAATCCCCACTTTACGAGTACGGGAGGTACCCTAAAAAAAAATATTTTTAACAATTTTTTTTACCACTTTGTCGGCGTGGTTTATTTGTATATCCGTACCAAATTACAGCTTTCTAGTGCCAACGGTCTCTGAGCTAAGCCGCGGACAGACGGACAGACGGACATGGCGAAACTATAAGGGTTCCTTGTTGACTACGGAACCCTAAAAAACTGAAAATGTCAGCACAGAAACCAAAAAGGCTGCTTAGATCCGCATTGCGGAGAAATTTAATAGTTCGCGTTGAACAGAAGAAATATTGACAATTTGACATGACAATCAATGCTCAAGCGCGGTCTCGACCACACTTGGGTGAAATTACTGATTTGATCACTGCTTGGGTTCGATTGAGTAACTGAGTAGCGATCTAAAATAAAGCCAAATTCAGTTGAACTAAGATCAATGAATCTGTGCTTGAGCAACGTTCTCAAATTAAAAGCGGACTTAAAACTAGTTTTAAACAGAGATCAATACTTGAGTTTCCTTCTGTAATACGGACCTTAGTGAATACAAACAAACGGTTGACAAAAATGAAAAAAAAAACTAGCGGAATGCATAACCTCCTCCTTCTTTTTAAGTCGGTTAGTAACGGAAGGTGCGAACGGCTAAATTCGAACGGATTTTCGATGAGCTGAAGTTGAAAGGCAAAAATATTTTTGTTCTCAAAATATTCAAATTATCTCTAGTGCGTAATATAGGTACATCAAACTGATTATTACCAAATCTACTGTACCTAGGGTACGTCGGTTTAATATTTTGTAAAAAAAGTTTTGAGCATCCAGGTTCGAATAAGTTAGGTTTTCTTTCTCTGTTGACCGATTATACAGTAGAAGTAACTTTATCGACATTATGCAGAAAAGTTTGAGAAGCATCATGCAGAAAAGGATGCAAAGCGAGCGAAGCGAGCTCGAAAGTTATAGCACCCCGCCTGGGTGAAGTTGGGGAGGTTAGAATATCTCAGAGAATGCTGAAGTTGCAGGAATTTATTCAATACAAACTCTGAGTCGAAAAAATATATAAGGCTATAAAGCATACTCTTACTGGTATTGTAGGTTATAAAGTACGCATAATTATGCATTTTTTTTTCGTTTTAAGGGTTCCATACCCAAAGGGTAAAACGGGACCCTATTACTAAGGTTATGTCTGTCTGTCTGTCCGTCAGTCTGTCCGCGGCTTATTTCAGAGACTGTTGGTACTAGAAAGCTGTAATTTGGTATACATATAAATCACGCCGACAAAGTGGTAAAAAAAATCGTATTTTTTTTTGTGTAGTTACCTCCTAGAGGTGTGCGCCGGCCGATCGTCGTGGCCCCTCGCCGCCGCCGCCGGTGATTTCCGCCACGCCGCCGCCGCATGAGTGGTCATACATAAAAAAAAAAATATAGAGCGTGCCGCTACTATGGCGACATTAATTTAACACACGGGTAGGGCTAATGGCCAGTAAACATAAAAATTATAATAAAATAAAATAATTCATAATTTGAAAAATTTAAATTTTCAAACAAACTAAATAACTAAAACTACCTACCAGCTGGCTTACGTTCATTCGGCTTTTCGGTACTATGCTTTGTTGTTGGCATAATTTCTAAGAAATTGCGCGGCTTTCCTCTATTCGCCTACCATATGATCCGTGACCCCGGCAAATGACCTCTTCGCTACAGTTCTTTAAGTACAGGTTGCTCCAGGATGGTAATTTAGAAAATTGAAAATAAATCAATAAATAATAACGTTCAATGAAATTGAAATAATTATTTTCATAAAACGAATACGCAAAATCATACTCGTGTGTTAAATTAATGTCGCCATTGTAGCGGCATGCTGTACACGTGTCGACTTGAGAACCTCCTCCTTTTTTTTCGTCGGTAAAAAATTTGCTCGCTACGGTCGCAACCATTTTTTTGCGAGAATTTCGCTTCTTTCCATTATTTGCCAACGTCTATGGTAACTTCCACATTTACATCGACCTTTTTTTCGCCGTAACGATGTTTTTTGTAGTTACCTATTTATACTACCGTTCGTACAGAAATAGAAGTAAGTTTATCAACTTATGCAGAAAAGTTTGAGAATGTAGGACGCAAGAGCGAGCGAAGCGAGCTCGAAAATTTTAGCACCCCGCCTGTGATAGGTTAGCGTTATAGACTCTCAGAAAATGCTGAAGTTGCAGGAATCCATCTATACCTACTTACTATTATTATAAAGAGGAAAGATTTAATATTAGAAGAGGAGCTCGTGGCTACGTAATAACAGCCGTCAGGTTAAGCTACGGTTGCCGAGGTTGGTACGTGGATGGGTGATCATCTTTACATACCGAGACTCCTCCGTGCCTCGGAAAGCACGTTAAGCCGTTGGTCCTGGCTGTCATTCGTGGATCTTTGACAGTCGTTACGGGTCGTCAGAAGCCCGAAAGTCTGACAGCCAGTCTAGCCAAGTGGTATCGTATTACACAGTTACTGGGTTGTAGAGGTCAGATAGGCAGTCGCTCCATGTAAAATACTGGTATTCAGCTGCATCCGGTTACACTGGAACCCGACCTCAACATAGTTGGGAAAAGGCTAGGCCGATGATGATGATAAAGAGGAAAGATTTGATTGTTTGTTTGCATTGAATAGGCTCCGAAACTAATGAACAGATTTGAAAAATTTCTTTCACTGTTGCGAAGCTACACAGAATGAAAGCTTCTTTTATAAGGCTGTCACTCGGTTATTGATAATAAAATAAAACCGGGCAAATAGGACTCGAGATTCTTCAATGAGCATAGATGGACGGACGGACGGATGGCCGGACGGATGGTCGGACATACGTTATCATGTTAGAAGTAGCGAATGTGACATCATATTGAATGGAGAAAAACTGGAATTTATTAATCAAACAGTTTTCCTGGGAATCACGCTTGACGAGAAATTACAGTGGGGACCTCATATAACATCTCTTGCGGGGCGGCTAAGCTCGGCCGCTTATGCGTCTATTTCAGTTACTTCCACAGCATTATGTCGTATGGCATTTTGCTGTGGGGTCGGGCTGCTGACATTGAATAAAAAAAAAACAAAAAAGAGCTGTCATAGCCATTTATAATGTATGTCGCCGCGAATCTCTCGGGGAACTATTTAAAAGGATTATTATTATGACGGTACCTTACCAATTCATTTATGAGAATATTATGTATGTTAGAAAAAATCTAAATCTTTTTAATAAAATAAGTGATAGACATAATTTTAATACTAGAAATAAAGACAAAATAGATCAACCATTTTTCAGATTAGCTAAAGTACAAACATCTTTTATGGGGTACTGCGTTAAATGCTATAACAAAATACCTTGTGATATATTGCAATTAAATGAAAGAAAATTTAAAACCCATATTAAAAGTACACTTTGTAAACAAGCCTATTACAAATTAGAGGATTATATCCAGGATAAGAATGCATGGATACATGCTGGTCTTGCTCCATAGGACAATATTCGAGTCTGGACAAAATCAAACTGGTTGCTAATCTAGTTGTATAATTTACTTTATTTGTATATCATAGATTTTTACACATTTTGTGATTACTTAACTCACACACTGTCTTATTAGTATTATTTGTAATGTAAAAATGTTAGGAATATTGTGATATTGTATAGGTACCTACTTTTACAATGTTTGTAAATGTGTGAGCACCATGTATCTATCACATAATTTTATTAATCATTTTGTTTGTCATTGCTCCATTTTTAATTCTTTTTACAATTTGTGGTAAAGTAATCGTATTCTAGGTGCATCGTATTCACATGTAATTATAATTGATGTATACAAAATATTGTAAACCATTTTTTTAAAGAGTAGGTAACGGTGGAGTTTCTTTCCCATTCGTCTCCATACGAAAACTACCTTTTGGAAGGGGCAACTAGAATCAGTTCTATTTCTTAGTTCTTTTGACGTTCAAAAGTGCCTTTAATGTGCCTATTGGAAATAAATGATTTGACTTTGACTTTGACTTTGACGGACAGACGGACGGACGGACTGATAGGTTTTCCGTTTTCCAATATTGGTGCGGAACATAAAAAAAAAATTGTGTAGCTTTGAAAGGCGGAATCTTAACATAATTACCTATTATACTATATTAGGGACTTTTTCCCGCGGCGATTTTTTTTCCGCGCTCTGGATTTTCAACGCTGTTCTTAGCGCCGAGAGTTGGAATCCAACAGTGTGTTAAGTAAGTACCTCTCTAATAGAAAAGTTCAAACGGAATCTTGCTAAGACCACGTGAACAAACACTCAGCTAAGTATACCTACAACATTAGTTTTTGTTTATGCTAAACCCGGTCATTGTACTCATCATTTTGAACAACTTTTTATATGGAACCAACCTAGAAATCGCGAAAAAAAAATCAGCTGGTCCAAACATTATGTGTCCACTTAAATCGACAAAATGTATGGAACAACAGGCGTAGCATGAGCACCGTTTTGGCGACGCAAGAGTAGACAAAAAGGACGTTTCCTGTAGACAGTACGACGGCACAAAAGTAGAATGAGTCAACTGCACTTTAAAAAAAATTAACTCTTTTACATAATTCGACTCAGAATTTTTTGTTTTGTCATAGGATCTTTATTCTGTTTGATTCTCAATTTTTACTGATTTTAAATCAAGTCAACTACAACAATTTTTCTCAGTGTCGGAGTACCTACTTACCGTATTTTGGATCAAACAATTTTATTGTACCTAATATTACTTATATTATACTATATTATATTATAACTATTTTCTTGGTACTTATATTTTCTAAATGATGTAAAATAGGAGAAGATAGTTGTGTTCTTCTATTAATTAACACAGTTTTGCGTTCAAAACGCTCCCTTGTAAAGTCATGATTTTGTAGATAACCGGTTATACTTTTTGTCCGTCGAGTAGAAAGTTTTCTACTGGCGATTCCAAAATCAAATTGTCTTCACTACTATAGACAAATGTCAGTTGTCAGTGTGATTTTGACAGTTTGAGTAGAAAACTTTCTTCCGAAATAGTACAAGTAAAAAGACCTAGACAAAGATCGTTAGAAACGAAAGACAAAAGACGGAATCCCACAGGGATCTATACTAGGACCGTTGTTATTTTTTATTTATATTAACAACATAAACTGTGTTAAAACATCGGGTAGTATCACACTTTATGCAGATGATACTTGTCTATTTTACTTTGGTCACAACCTAACTGATATCGTGAATGAAGCTCAAAATGATTTGAATATTTTAAATAAATGGTTCCTGTCAAATTTACTAACTATTAACACAAAGAAAACCGCATACATGATTTTTGCTGCAAAGAACAAGAAAATCCTCAACCAAATCGAACTAACAATAAACAACGAAAAAATATCAATCAGACAGCGAAAAATATTTGGGTCTCATTTTAGATACAAAGTTAACTTGGTGACCCCATATTGATCATATTAAGTCTAAAATATCTCCCCTGATAGCCGAATGTCTACTTGTGTTCCCAAAAAAGTTCGCGCAATGATCTACAACTCTTTTGTTAGACCCCATATAGAATATCTCGTAGAGATATGGGGAACTGCAGCAAAATCAAACGTCCAAGAAATACAAGTTCTGCAAAATAAAGCAATAAAAACACTTTATAACTATGACTACTTAACACCAACCACCCAAATTTACAATGATACAAAAATACTTAAAATTAAACAATTATACATACTCAAAACATGCACTCTATGAATGAATGAATGAATGAAATGCACCGACCCCAGCGTGGCTTAACCAGACTCGATAAATCGAATGAACCCCAGGATTTGCACTAGCCCCTCGAGCCTCATGGTTCATGGGGCTACAGAGGCCATTGCATATCAAAGAGTAGACCGGGGGGCGCGGGTAATGGTAGGGAAGACTGTGCCCGTCGGGATAGGGGGGGATTGCGAGCCTACCGGATATGCATCCTTGAGTAAGCAATGGACTAGTGGAGAGACGGGTAATATTTATATAAGGATGGGCATCTTTTTACAACGTCGCCGCCAGTTGGCTCCGTTCGATCTTCACCGTTGAATCCATTGGCTGAGATATGCTGCGTTCTCGGCTCTTTTCTATCTCCTTGCTGTGCTATGCTACAATTTGCTGTTTTCTGTGTCTTCATCCGAGGACTCGCTGCTGTCCGTTTCAGGTTTCTTGTATATTTCGCTGGCTGCGTTCTTGATCTTGTTTCGGTCTTCAGCCGCGTCCATCCAGAAGTCGATGTCCTTTTCGAAGCGCGCCGTATCCTGTTTTAGGTTGTCGTTCCATGTGTAAATCGGTCGGCCTACTTTCTTGGATTTGGCCTTGTACTGTATTGCTGCCTACAATAGGTGTGGTTTGCCGCGTCTGTGAACATGTGCGAGATAGCACATCCTGTGGTTCTTGATGCGTTAGGTTACGGCTACGTCTAACATTTCATGCATTTTCATTTGTCTTGGTTTCTTCCTATCGTGGTTAATCAAGTCTCTAATGATGATTCTCTTGAGTTTCACCTGTGAACCTTTTGGCGGGGTTAAACTGCTTTCTCGATTCTGTTCTTTTTAGTTCTGATGCGTTTTCAGCGGCAGTGTTCGCGTCGCGATCGGCCGGATCCTCGTTGTTTATGTCCAGCTCCGTCGCGGTATCTACAAGTTCAACCTGTAGCTCGCCGCTGCTCACCTCAGGTTGATGCGATTGCAAATAATATAGTTCTGAGTTGGAAGCCCTTTCGGCATAAGTAATTAATAAGACCCCGCCAAAAATCCCGACCCACGTCGCCCGAATTCTTATTTTTTTTCTTAGTTACATCACCGAAACCCATAACCAACCACTTTCAAAACAAAATCCCGCGCACAAGATGACCACCTCTGTTACCGCCCGGGTTCTATAGCGGCCAAGCGCCTTTTATGGCTTTTCGCGATAGTACTATGGCGGGCGCGCATCCTAATACCACAAGGACTAGTCTGCAGCGTTCGGCCACTATGTAACTCAAACTCATCAACCAATAACATTGCAGCATCAGATTTTTGTTGCGACCCCTTTCTTTTAAATGAAAATAGCGCCCAGGGTTGAGTAAACTTTGCGTAAAAACTTGATAACAATGCGGCGCTGATTTGCTGGGCTTGTTTTCTCCTTCACCTATCGTTATTTCTCCTGACAAAGTTTATTCTGTTTATATGTATGTATTTAAGTATATATGTATTACGATTTATCCTTTTTCGAATTATCTATTCCGTATGTTGCACCTGCCATGTTTATCTCTGCATCACCCTAAGGTTGACTGGTAGAAAATGCCTCAGGCATTAAGTCCGCCTTTGTACAGTATTTTTTTTACTTGTGCATAAAGTTTTAATAAATAAATAAATAAATAACCACCCGTCATATTTGTTTTAGATTAGCTCGAGTAGGTATAAGCCCTTTTCAGGGATTGCACCTACCAATCAACCTGCAGACAGCAGTTGGAGTGAATAAAAATCAATGTAGGTATGTCGTATTTTACAAAATCCACAGTTTACACTTTCACTGTCAGCAGATTTGTTGAGTTGCCCCGTTGTGGCATTCTATAATATACCCAAATAGTGAGTATTTTAAAAGTTAAAATACCAATTGCTATGCGTCCTAAGGGTCGGCGCGGGCGCCCACATCTGGCGAGGGGGCTGCGCGAAATTTTGCTTCCAAAGCCGTTAGGTATGCGTGCCCGGGACAGTAAGAGCATCACTCACCACTCACAAAAAAAAGGTCACTTGAACTCAATAACGATTTTGGAACACTATCACCCACGCATTATGTCTTAAAGTTGGGTAAATTATTTAGCCAATTAAACCTGTAGTGACTAAAAATGACGGAATTATGGCGTGTATCTTACAGAGAGGAGGAATAGTCGCTGTAATATGGAAAGATCTCACCAGATTAGCCTGCACGAGCACTTGGCGACCACCACCACCACCAGAACAAAACACCAACATCACTTTAATAACTAACTATCATTAAAAACAAAAACCATGAAACTACACATTACACAACACACACCACCCGATAAAAAACCGATTTTGCAGAGTTCGATTACCGGCAAGCGAGGCGTGCTTGCCACATGCCAAATATCACCACAAAAACAGAGAGCGGTCCCGGCACGACCGTCCTGTTACACGTCCAAAGACCCCCATACTCAAAACATGCACTCTAATACATAAAATCATAACACAAGGTACACATTCACAGCTGAATATTAAAAAGAAAATTTACACATACAACGCAAGACGACGAGACAAACTAGATTAAGACAACCCAGAACTAACTACGGAAGAAAAAATATACTGTACGAGGGAGCAAATCTGTATAACAAACTACCTGATGATGTAACCAATAGTGACACCATATATACATTTAAAAAAGCCCTAGAAGAACACGTTAGAAAACAACACTAACAATACGGATTGTCACCTTTAACTTTTAATTTCTTATTGTAAACACAGAGCATCGCACTTAATTTTATTTTTAATCTTACTTTTCTCAATATGTTAAGTGAACTGTAATGTTCTTTTTTTTTGAGAAATAAATGTCTTTAAACCGAAAATGACAGGTTGTAGAAGGATTTCTACGGTGCGATGTCAAAAAGGAAAAAATGAAATGTCACTTTGTATAGAAAAAGCTATGTCTATTCTTCGTAGATATAGAAGGGTCATGCTACGCGTGCAGGAGTTTTTTTTTTTGCGATTCAATGTTGGTCCCATAGAAAAAGTTGTTCAAAATGATGAGTACAATGACCCCTTTTCAGGTTTAGGATAAACAAAAACTAATGTTGTATATTCTTCATGTGGTAAGTAAGATGACCTATAAACATATTTTGGTACCTTGGTTTTAGTGGTTATGTACCCCACTAAAACAAAAATACGAAACAAATAGGAGACGAACAATAATACGCCAATACAGGCGGTAAGTACTTAAACCATAAGAATAGGAAAATCTTATCAAAGTCAAAGTATTTTATTTGTTGAACATAGGTAATATGGTACATGGTATAAAATTTGCGTTGTATCACTATGTTTTGCCTTGCAAGGCGTACAAATTAGGTGTAAAAACTACAAACTAAATAAAACTGTTTCAAACAAGTAACGTCGTAAACAAGATAGAATAACAGGTGGATCGGACATTTATTATTTTATACTTCTATCATCTAAAAACTCATTGATAGAGTAGTAAGCCTTTTCAATTAAGAATTTCTAAAGTTGCGATTTAAAATGGTTTATGTTGGTCATGCTTTTTAAAGTTTTTGGTAGTTTATTGTACCTACATCTTTGGACCCATGCCGAGACAACTCTTTGAGAAAAGTGGAGTATTGTGTTTTTTTGATTTTAGTGTGCTTTGGTGACGTCTAGTATATAGTTTTTCAAATTTAGACGGATTCTCCTTAACAAATATTGAAATTTCATAGAGGGATGGAAGCGTAAGTATTTTTAAACTAACGAAATATGGTTTGCAACTTTAGGTGGTTTTAACAAACATATGGCTCGAAGACATTATTTTTGGGCCTTAAATGCCATTTCTCTATTGGTAGAGTTGCCCCAAAATATTATGCCGTAACGAAGAGTTGACATGCATAATATGCAGTAAGGACAGTATTACGATTTGCAACCTTATTCAAATTGTGTAAAGCATAGCAAAATTGATGATTTTTTTTTATCATAGTCTCCATGTGTGTTTTCTATTTCATATTTTCGTCTAGCCAAATACCTAGAAATTTGGTTCGTTCCGTTTTAATAATCTTATTTTGGTCATAATTAATGTCAAGAATTTTAGGATTAGTTCTTTGTTTAAATGTCATTATTTGAGTTTTATTAGGTCTTTACCTATGAAATTGCCGTTCTGCAGTACTGGCCATTTCAAATCAAAATAATTTTTGTTTGGCTAAGAATTCTAATTTCAAATTAATTTTATTTTAAAAACATGGATTTTTTTTTCCAAAAGTAGTCATTTCTTTATTGATTAGTGTTACATTTTCATCGCATTTCAATCTTTTTCGTCATCATGGATACGTTAAAAATTCGAGTAATTATGGAATATGAGTACCGTCGTGGCAGCAACGCGGCACAAGCGGCACGCAACATCAACGACGTTTACGGAGCTAACACTACAAACCAACGCACCACCTGTTATTGGTTTGCTCGCTTCCGTTCTGGAAATTTCGACCTGAAAAATGAACCTCGCGGTCGTCCGAAGACTTTGGTCGACAATGACGAATTAAAGGCGATTGTGGAAGCTGATGATACACAATCTACGGCTGAATTAGCAGCAGCTTTCGACGTTAGCGTCAAAACAATATTGGTCCATTTGCGTCAAATTGGCAAGGTAAAAAAGCTTGACAAATGGGTGCCCCACGAACTCAATGATCGCCAGCGCGAAGTACGCGTCGAGACGTGCCTTGCACTGCTCAACAGACACACAAATGAAGGAATTTTGAACCGCATTGTTACCTGCGATGAAAAATGGATTCTGTTTGATAACCGCAAGCGCTCAGCAAGTTGGTTGGATCCTGGTTCAGCACCTAAACAATGCCCTAAACGAAAACTTACCCCTAGAAAAGTGATGGTCACTGTTTGGTGGTCTAGCGCCGGTGTGATTCATCACAGCTTCTTACCAAACGGGGTGAGCATTACTGCAGATGTGTACTGTGAAGAACTGAACACAATGATGGAGAAGCTGGCGCATCTCCAACCAGCATTGGTCAATCGCTCGTCTCCGCTGCTCCTGCACGACAACGCGCGACCTCATACTGCACAGCAGACGGTCTCCAAGTTGCAAGAACTGGGGTTGGAAGCTCTCCGTCATCCGCCCTACTCACCAGACCTTGCGCCTACAGACTACTACTTTTTCCAGAATTTGGATAACTTCTTGGCGGGAAAAAAATTCAATACCCGAGAGGCAGTACAAAATGCCTTTGAAGAATTTGTTGCCTCCCGTCCAGCTGATTTCTTTAAGAAGGGCATCAATAAACTGCCACTGCGATGGCAAAGATGCATTGATTGCATGGGTGATTACTTCGATTAATACAAATAAAAAATTCATGAAAAAAATTCGTTTACATTTTTTCATACAAAACGGCAATTTCATAGGTAAAGACCTATTATTAAAATTAATCTGCAAGTTGTTATTATTTAGCCATTATGTCATTTTCATAAGAAGCCAGGAGGTTTTCATTATTCCATTATCCTACTTATTTTGGATATTACCTAACTCGTAACTAAAATAATTCTGTAATAGGCATTAAAAATGTGTAAGATTTATGTGTAGTATAGGTTTACTAATGTTTGCCATAATTTAAAATGCCATAATTTTATATAGGTACCATTAGGTATCATTAGAAATAACGCTTCAGTTGCCATAATCGACAAATGACATAAAATCATTTTCACTATGGAGACCATTCAAATTGGGCCCAAAACACAAAGTCCAGCGAAAAAAAAATGTGCTACCTCGGTCAGGGAAGTCCTCCTAATCATTTATAGGGTTCCGTAGTCAACAAGGAACCCTTATAGTTTCGCCATGTCCGTCTGTCCGCGGCTTAGCTCAGAGACCGTTGGTACTAGAAAGCTGTAATTTGGTATGGATATACATATAAACGACGCCGACAAAGTCGTAAAAAACATTTTTTTTTTTGGGTTAACCTCCCCTACACGTAAAATGGGGATGGTTTTTTTCCCGTCAATCCCATGGTGTGGGGTATCGTTGGAAAGGTCGTTTAAAAATAATGAGTTTGGGAAAACCATTTTTGGATTCAGGGATCCGTTTCCGGAATATTAACTTTTTTTTTTCCTGCCAGCTAAATGGTTGGGTTTGGATACATGAAAAAATTCACGGCAGTAGTATATATAACGAAATTAAAAGGAAAACTATCACCGCTACGTAGGCTCCACATGTTACCGAGTAATAATCGACCAACTTAAATTTGCAGTTGTACAAACATGTTCGCGCATATATTCTGTATGGGAGAACAAGTTTTTCAACTACAACGTTAAGTTTGTTTATTAAATTCATCCCAACTACGGAACCCTTCATTGTGCATGGTTCGACATGCACTTAGCCGGTTTTTACTATGGCGCCGAATCTCTACGCCAGGGCATGTAATATCGGGAGGTTTTCAATTCCGATATTAGATCTTAATATCGGAATTCCGATATTAATATCGGAATTTCGTTATTTCTTTAGAAATTGCACATTTTATTTTATAAATTGCACAAATTCGGTATGAGTGCAATTAAAAACTTGGTTCAAACATTAGTTGTTTTGTTTTTAATTATGCCCACTGTAATTAGGTACTGTATCTACTATTTTAGAAAGAAAGAAGAAAGAAAAATTGTTTATTCTGCACAAACTAAACGCACATTACGTATTTTTTTTTGTAAAACGTTTTTATTTTTCACTTTTTAGTTGTGGTACCTACCCCACACAAATCCGAATACCACTACCTGCTATGTAAATAACAGTGAAGGAGTCAAACAGGATATCGTCTAGATAAACTAAGTGGGAAAAATACGCAATATTATATATATATTGAAGCTAACTCAAAAATTACGCAAGCAAAGTTAATAAAATTTATATGGGACCATGACCTCGGAAGCATGACTTACCAAACAAAAAAAGAATCATCAAAATCGATTCATAATTGGCGGAGTAATAGCGTAATAAACATATATAAAAAAAAAAAGCACCGACGAATTGAGAACCTCCTCCTTTTTGAAGAAGTCGGTTAAAAATAAAGAATGACATTCTGCATATTTTATGATATCCTTTCAATATTACTGCCCATTTTATCATGCACTTAATTTGTAACTTTTGTTATTTCAATCAATCTAGCTTTTCACAACTTTAAGATCTATGAAGGACAACTAGTACCAACTGCTTAACGTGCCATTTTATTATTTATTTATTTTATTTATTATTTATAATTACATACAACATAATTATTATGATATGAGTACAAAGGTACTGCTTATTTCTTAAGAAATTTCTTCCAGCAGACCTGCGAAAGGAGAAATGAGAAAGAAATGTAGACAATAGTGTATGAGAACAAGAAGAGAAAAACATGATTATGCGAAGTCTTAACTAAAATATTAAATATACCTACACATATACGCAAGAAAATTAACATATACTTAAATAAATACATAAAGCTTAAATATATAAACATAAATACACTATAGGTACCTATATAATTATATACTCATAGTTGTGAGGAAAGATAATGCTCTTTTACACGAAATTTAAATAAAAAAACAGTTTTCAAATCACGAATGCTAGGCGGAAATGAGTTCCACAATCTTACAGCATGGACAGAGAAAGAATAAGAATAATAGCTAGTTTTATGAGGATGGGATTTAAGGAGGGATCTAAGGTGAGATCTACACGGTGCGTCACTAGGACGAGCGTAAGAAAAACGCTCACGCAGGTAGGACGGATAGGACGGGTTGTTCTTCTGCGCAGCAGTAATGCTCGCGAAGGAGGAGGCGGAACGCCTGAGGGAGAGGCAAAGCTTGCGCCCTCACGCCCCTAACCGCCGCCGCAGAAGACGCTCTGCGGGCCTATTACGAACTTTAAAAAAACCTGGCAAGATCCAGGCAATTCATTTCCCTGCATGGTTAAATTTCGTATTACGACATTTGTAATTCAGACCGACTTCACGCTGTGGGTAGTTTGTCTATGGCTGGCTTGTAATTCTCTGCCGTAACATTCAGAAACACAATTAAATATTTATCGGTAAGTTACGATTTCATTTAAATCATGTATTTTATGAAAAAATAGTAAATTATGTATAATTCTAGTTACTAAAAGTAGATGAAAATATGAACGCAATGTATTGTATTGTGCTATATAATGAATTAATTAAATAATTTTGTGTGGTTGCAAATTGTAACGCGAAATTAAGTTTCCGAACGTACTCCACTTGAAGTTCAGCGGGGAATTTGACAACTTCATGGACGTATTGTTGTCATTGTTGCACAAATGAAGAAATTATGTTTACCAAACCTACTATAACGAAGTATAAACGAAAATATGGTTAGGTTAGGATGGATATGGTGGTGGATACACACCACACCACCATGTGGTGTTTTCAAGTGTTTTTAATAATCAGTTTTCATCATGATAATACCTATTATTATTAGGGGCAGTTGTTGACATATGGAATGTGAGCTCGGCTATCATTGCATTGTGCCGATTGTCGGTACGGCCAATGGCCTGGCTGATGGCCGAAAGCCTCGACCAACAGCTCTCGAGCCAGTTGGATCAAGGGCTTGATTCAGAAGGCGGATGTATGGCTCGCATTGTGAGGAGGTTCCTGTCTCTGCAGCCCTAACCACTGGTAGCTTGGACTCTGCTCCCGACACCGGCGGACCTATTTTTATATTTTCAAACGATTTTTAAATGACTTTTACAAAATATTTAAAAATGTATAGGTAATTAAGTATGAAAATAAATAAACGAGATATTAAAAGGCAGTTGTAATTATTATACATAGTTCAGTGGATGAGATCATGAGAGTTCTCGCCCTCGTCAGCGCCTAACTTATGTTCTGTTGGAAAAGTTGTGGGAGTTTTACAATTTTACCGTTGTGTCGGTATTTTTATCACTCAGAAGTGCCACTTTCTAGTTTTCAGAAATTCAAACGGTAAATATTCGTCACATAATTTAGATAAGTTTTTATGTTTACTGGATAACGCTCGAATAATTTCGCCAAACACATCCAAAAAAATCAATAAAAGCTCCTCTGAAGCAGCTTATATTGAATGGATTGTGAGGTTACTTATTAAAAGTTTTAATATGTCAAGAAATGTCAAACGAACGTTCGTAGTACGGTATTGCCAGGCAATAATCAGGCAGAAGGCGGCCAGGGTGTCACGTGACCGCTGACTGCCTTGTTTGACGTGTTCATAATACGAAATTGCAAGGCAGTTCTGTTTACGCCATAAACATGGCGTTCATAACAGGGCCCCTGGGCGTCAGGAATCCCAGGCGGAATCCCGGCCACCAAAGGCGCGGGCTTCCGCCCGGATCGATGACGCGTTGTGTTCCACGCGCGCCTCAAAGAGATGTCAGCTCAATTGGCGGGGTCCGCTACACCGATGCCTGCCAGGGTTGCGGGAAAGGCCGAAAGGGATACCGGGAGTCCGGGCCCTTGGCAAAAGGCAACTGCAGGAACACGGGTGGGTTTTAGTCAGTAAAAGTCTGACACCCCCTTCCGCTCCACCCAGAGCGGGAGAAAGCATTTAATTATTTCCCACACTCAAAAAAAATATTTAAAAATGACTATAGTACACCCAGATTTCACCAGTTTTGCTTCTGTTCCATGTAAAAGGGGACAAGCCTATTGCCATCAATCGGGCTGAAATCCAGACTCTCTAGACTGCTACTGAGAAATTCCAGATGGAAAATCCGAATTGACCGTTCCGATTAAGACAGATAACACTATTATTGTTCTTGTATCGCATGCTTAGCGAGCTGGCAACAGGAATACGGTAGCGCGTATTCGTGCTCGGCGCTAAATAAGGATCTAAAATAGATTTAGTTTAAAACTCAAACTATAGAAAAAATTGTCCAATTCCGATATTGGATCACTCAGTATCGGAATTGTAATATCGGAACTTGCGTTCCGAGATATTGCGATATTCCGATATTCCGAGATTCATGCCCTACTCTACGCCCGTTCCTTCAGCTGTTTTTCAAAGTTGAAAAATCTAGTTACCTTGATGATATTAGGTCTTTACCTATGAAATTGCCGTTCTGCAGTACTGGCCATTTCAAATCAAAATAATTTTTGTTTGGCTAAGAATTCTAATTTCAAATTAATTTTATTTTAAAAACATGGATTTTTTTTTCCAAAAGTAGTCATTTCTTTATTGATTAGTGTTACATTTTCATCGCATTTCAATCTTTTTCGTCATCATGGATACGTTAAAAATTCGAGTAATTATGGAATATGAGTACCGTCGTGGCAGCAACGCGGTACAAGCGGCACGCAACATCAACGACGTTTACGGAGCTAACACTACAAACCAACGCACCACCTGCTATTGGTTTGCTCGCTTCCGTTCTGGAAATTTCGACCTGAAAAATGAACCTCGCGGTCGTCCGAAGACTTTGGTCGACAATGACGAATTAAAGGCGATTGTGGAAGCTGATGATACACAATCTACGGCTGAATTAGCAGCAGCTTTCGACGTTAGCGTCAAAACAATATTGGTCCATTTGCGTCAAATTGGCAAGGTAAAAAAGCTTGACAAATGGGTGTCCCACGAACTCAATGATCGCCAGCGCGAAGTATGCGTCGAGACGTGCCTTGCACTGCTCAACAGACACACAAATGAAGGAATTTTGAATCGCATTGTTACCTGCGATGAAAAATGGATTCTGTTTGATAACCGCAAGCGCTCAGCAAGTTGGTTGGATCCTGGTTCAGCACCTAAACAATGCCCTAAACGAAAACTTACCCCTAGAAAAGTGATGGTCACTGTTTGGTGGTCTAGCGCCGGTGTGATTCATCACAGCTTCTTACCAAACGGGGTGAGCATTACTGCAGATGTGTACTGTGAAGAACTGAACACAATGATGGAGAAGCTGGCGCATCTCCAACCAGCATTGGTCAATCGCTCGTCTCCGCTGCTCCTGCACGACAACGCGCGACTTCATACTGCACAGCAGACGGTCTCCAAGTTGCAAGAACTGGGGTTGGAAGCTCTCCGTCATCCGCCCTACTCACCAGACCTTGCGCCTACAGACTACTACTTTTTCCAGAATTTGGATAACTTCTTGGCGGGAAAAAAATTCAATACCCGAGAGGCAGTACAAAATGCCTTTGAAGAATTTGTTGCCTCCCGTCCAGCTGATTTCTTTAAGAAGGGCATCAATAAACTGCCACTGCGATGGCAAAGATGCATTGATTGCATGGGTGATTACTTCGATTAATACAAATAAAAAATTCATGAAAAAAAATCGTTTAAATTTTTTCATACAAAACGGCAATTTCATAGGTAAAGACCTATTATTTCGTGATTTCGTGTCTGAGAGGAACATTTTAGGTAAACAAAAAAATAAGTCACCTAAGTCGGGGAAGTCCACCCAAGCATTTTTGGAAGACTTTTTTTTCCTAGTTTTAGGTAAACGAAAAAAGTATATCACCTAAGTCGGGGAAGTCCCCCAAGCTTTTTTCGAAGACTTTTTTTTTCTAGCCTGCTCTGTCCCGCTCCTGGGAAAAGGCCTCCTAATACTGCGCTCCAAAACAAAGTTAGCTGACGTGGCTGAAGCCGGCAAAGAGCTGCCCAACTTAAATGAGACTAGGCAAGACACGTCTGCCGCATGCACAAAAATCGAATCATCTGGAATTTACTTTTGGACCCTCAGGGGCTGCAAGAGTGGGGAGATCACTGCCAGGCTTTCGCCGACAATATGGTCATGAATTCATGATCTTCGACGGCGACCCAGAATTGGCGGTTCAAAGACAGGCCAATGCCGCCCTCGAGTATGATTGGAAACGGGTCATCCGGATTTCCGGAATAACCTGATGTTTGCACCACATAAAACCTGTGCAATGATAGTCACCAGGAAGCTAAAGTACGACATCCCACTCCTGAGCATGGGTGGGGCCGACATGGGCATGTCTAACGAAGTAAAAATGCTGTATCATCATGAATAAGACCACATTCAATCAATCTGCCTCGCCTTTTTCCAAGTTTGTTAGGGTCGGCTTCCAGTCTAACCGGATGTAGCTGAATACCAGTATTTTACATGGAGCGACTGCCTATCTGACCTCCACAACCCAGTAACCGGGTAATATCGATACCTTGGTAAGACTAGTTGTCAGACTTTCGGGCTTCCGACCACCCGTATCGACTGTCAAAGAACCACGAATGACAACCGGGGCCAACGGCTTAACGTGCTTTCCGAGGCACACCCGACCAGGGAAGCGCATTTTTTTTTCGCTTGCCGGTCGGTCCCAGGGTTAAAAAGTTATAGCCTGAGAAAGGTTAATGTTTTTCAGGTACCTACCTAGTTTTATTTACTTAATTATTGGAAATTTTATTGAGCTTTGGTTTACAGACTAGTATAGGCCCAAGGAACATAATGCACTATGTGTCCATTCTGGGCAGCACCTGGCCCAACTTCCATTTATGAATGGTCAGTAAAAAATATCTAACATGTAAATGATATGCGTACAAATGAAATAATAATGTGTTGTTTAATATAATTACTGTAATTATTTAACACAATGCGCCATCGGTTGCTTGGTATTCACCATTAAAAAATACTCAACAAAAAATAGTTTTTCTCAAAACTCCTCGGATAGATTTTATTGAGCTTTGATTACAGACTAGTATAAGTCCGAGGAACATATTGCACTATGTCTACATTCTGGGCAGCAGTTGGCCCAACTTCCATTTATGGATGGTCAGTAAAAAATATCGACATGTAAATGATATGCGTACAAATGAAATAATAATGTGTTGTTTAATATAATTACTGTCATTATTTAACAAAATGCGCCATTGGTTGCTTGGTATTCATCAATAAAAAAACACTCAACAAAAAATAGTTTTTCTCAAAACTCCTAGGATAGATTTTATTGGACTTTGGTTTACAGAGGCAAATAAAAGAGATTACTAATAAGTTGATAATATATGACAAACGTTATTAGTATAAATGATAATAGGGCAAGCAAAAAATAAAGAGTGAGGACGATTATGGAAAACAATATTATGGCAAACAAGACAATACCGGTAGATATCGTTAATTACCTGACAGGATCCGGTATATAAAAAAAGAAACTTTTTCCTACTATTATTAATACACACAGTACAGCAATTTGGCATTTTTAAAATAAAAAACTAAACTTCGTCGTACGTATCCACGGATATCGAGGGATATGGCTTGGAGGCGTGGTACATGTCGTCTGCAAGCGTTCAAACTGACCCTATATGCGCCTGACGATCGACGGTGCGCACCGTGTATACTGTTTCCATCGAAACGTGTCACTGTCATTTCGTATTTTTACAAAATGCCGAATTGTTCCGTGCTTATTTGCAAAAATAGGACAATTACAACAAACATTAAGACAAGTGGCGTGTTCTACCACCGATAAGTAAACAATCAAAGCATTCATTATAATATTTAAGGTTTTTATAAATATTTAATTGTAACATTTCAAAACAATGCATTAGTGGTGTGCAGCGCTGAGATATGGATATCGATAGTTGTTAGTTGTTCTTACGGATTTATTTAATTATTACTAACATTTGCTAATTAATCTATATAATTATACTTATTAATTATTTATTAATATTAATATTATAAAGCTGAAGAGTTTGTTTGTTTGTTTGTTTGAACGCGCTAATCTTGGATAGTCCATTTAACGAGGAAGGTAATAGGCTTGTATAACATCACGCTACACTACGACCAATAGGAGCGGAGGATACATGAAAAAGTTGCAAAAACGGGAAAAAATATTCCTTTTTGAGAGCTTCCGTTGCGTGCGCTACGTTAACAGTTTAAGTTACGTAAATATCATGTATGATGGAATTGTTCCTCTTTAAAAGTTCTAAAAAAAAAGTCCGCGATAGCACGCCTATCTTTTAAGATTGACTCACTATAACCTTTTTTTATGCTAATCAAATTTGTACGAAATTAATGCTTTATTTCCGAAGGAGTTTTATCAACATAATATTAACTCTTATTCAAATAAATAGTTTTAACAACAAGGATATTTATGTAGCAGTAAAATACTTTATAATTCATTCGAACAGAACATTTAATTTCGAAGTTATCACGAGTATAAAAATGCAATACGCGAACCGTTCGACGCCGGGCGTCGCCGCCGCACTGCCGCGACTTTCCCTACTCTAGAGAAGAGAGGATGGGCACTCGAGTAGACCATGACCTGGAATAGGACATAGGATACGTTTTATCCCTATATTCCCACGGGACCGTGAACGACCTACGCGGGTGAAACTGCGGGGCACAGCTAGTATAAAATAATATTATTGAAGTTTGTTTCCTCCTTAAGAATCGATATTCATCTAAGGCCCCGGAATGGAAATTTTATGAGGAGAGAAATTTATAGAACTGTAACACTTGTTTTATTCGTAAATAAAACGGATAATTTTTTTGAAAAAACATAGTACATATTTTACACATCGATCTAGTTATTTCAGCCGTTTTTTTTGTAGAGGTGTTATTTTTATGCATTTTATTTCAGTTTTAAATGACTTTTGAATTATAAATTAGATTTTACATAATTTGTTTTTAATTTAGTCAAAATACGCCCAAAAATGCTTCTCTTTTTTGCAGTCGGTTTTCATCATAGATATCCGGTTTTCATCGATATTTTTATCGATCAAATATTTATATCAACCCCTCATCCCTAGTTGAGGCTAGAGTTGCTTGTGTGCGTACAGTCTCTGTATCTATACTTTCTAACGCCAGCCTCTTTTGAGCATGTGTGCAGTAAATAAAAACAAATGTTTAGTTGTGTGAGTGCGATAAAAGCATAATGTGTGCCGTATCTATTTATTTTGCTTTTGTGTGAGTTTCGGGAGTGGGGAAAAGCTGGCGACACTTGAACTCAAACAAATATAGAAGGCATATCTCCGGATATCTATGTACGTATCGCTGCTGCGCTGGCACACGGCTGACACGGCATACCCCTGCACTTTGTTTTCTCACTGAGCTGGCTCAAACCGGTTTGTCCTCTAGCGGGCGTCGGTGCACCCTACGTGCGCCTTGTCCGTGACAGGCCACGCACACATCCCGCGCGAGACGTTAGTATGAAGCTTATAGTCCTGTCCTTATTTAGCCTGGTGGCTACACTATCCTCGGGTGACATAGGCCATATTATATTTTCAAAAAAGTTAGGGATCCTTACTAAAACTCCAATAATGTGTTATGTTAGGGCGTGTCACAGATTGTACCTTTACTGAATGAGTATGAGTTTGTGTGTTCAGACAGCCGATCTACTCGCTGGGCGCGCGGCTGGAGGGCGCGGGCAAGGCCACGCGTACGCCCGGGCCGGCCGCCTACCCGCCCGACCTTTACAACGTTAAAAAGGTAATCGTCTCAACAACTCAAATCAGTCTTATCAATCTCCTCAGAACGTCTTCCGTAGCTGGCCCTATAATACCCCATCTCGAATTAGGTACAAATAGGGCGAATTTCACCAAACTGTTAGTTTGTTTCACCAAACACAGGCCAATTTCACCAAACTCTGTTTCTCCGTGCTAACCAAAAGCGATCGTCCGAGTACGCGATCGGCGCGATCATATTTTTATCCGACTACGGCGAAGCAAAAAGGAAGGTTATGATTTTGACCCGTATGTAGGTATGTATGTATGTTCATGCGGTCCATCATAACATCTAAACTTCTCATCATAATTTTATTTGCCAAATGAGGTATCTTTGGTAGCGTCTTGACCGTCCGCTGGTTATGAATATGGCACCCTCTAGAGGACAAAAAGTCATGAACTAAAAATTAATTTGACGTTTGAAGGGAATGGTGCCGATTCTCTTGTCACAAAATTCTCTTTAAAATTTAGTTTAGTCCTGTCAAACGATCAAACTCGTTCTGAAATAGACTTTAAATGACACAACTTAACGGTAATTTAGTTTGACAACACTAAGATGGCACTGAGATTAGTTTAGTGAAAATGCTATTCTGAATTTGACTATTTTTAATCGCGATTAAAAATGTGTGGAATATTTATTTATTTAAGATATTTAATTCAGACGTAGTCCATATACTGTTAGTAACACAGATACCTTATAAAACTATTGTTAGTATATACAAAAACAGAGCTCCAGGAAGAAATAAAAATAACGAGAGTGGCACCACACAGGAGTGCCAGTTTATGCCAAGCCCTGGACGCGTCCACCTGCAGTGTGTAGTCGCATTCAGTGCCGCCACATCGGCGAGTCCCAGCGGCCCACGAACACGCTCAGGAGGCTGTTAGAGCTGGCGCGCATGCGCCTCATAATAGACGCACAACGCTTCCGCATGATGGCATGGAAACCATCCACGCTTTTCACCGCAAACATTGCTGAAGCGCTGCAGTGGCGCGGCAGCCCGAACAGTACCCTGAACGCGTTGTTATACTGTACTCGCAGAGCACTATAACGGGAGTGGGCTAAGTACACGCGTACGCTGCGTGTACTTAGCCACCACAGACTGCAGGTGTAAAAAGATTGACATAATATAATTAGATGTCATGAACTAAAAGTCGAACCAACACCTCGACTTCAGTTGCAAAACGGTACTGAATTTTTTTATTTTCTTTTGCTTAGATATATCTCGAAAATGGTGGGTTCTATCGCGAAAATAATGAAAATTTCGACCCCCCCCTTTAGGAAACCCTTAAAACCCCTGAGGCTCTACATTTTCCATACAAAATTCCATTAAAAACCACGTCGAAGGTGCTGTTACTGTGCGCCTCCGGCTCTAAAAAAAACACGGGGTAGAGCAGGGCCGCCGGGCCCCGAGAGGCGAGAAAACAAATACCAAGTGGAGGCGCGATTGTCAAATTCGATTTTAGTTGTGTCAAAATAATCTTTAAATTTAGAGTTTTTTTTTGTCAGAATTGCGTTAAGATTCTAATAGCCAAAAGTAAGGAATTTTAGTGATAGTTTAGTTCGGTGTACAACAGAATCGGCACCATTGTTAGCCTTCACGCCAAACAGCTGAACGGATTTGGATAAAAGGAGAATGGGCGTTTCTGCCCTAGAGCCCAATTTGCTTTAAGATATATACCAATGGAAAGATCTCATCAAGGAGAATATTTCTTATTCTTATGAAGACTTCTCATGATCGTCAATACGAAAGAATCACTCACATTTAAAGCTCTGTAGGTCACAGAGCTTTAAATGTGAGTGATTAAATATTATTGGAACTCTGGTATTTCGTCAATTAATTAATAATAATGATTCAGTGCGTTGCAAACATCATCTTTCAAGCCTATAAGCGAACATTTTAAGACATTGGTCTCCAACAGATGCCGTTTTAGGAACAATGTTTTTAAGAGTCGGTCGGCCGGACAGATCGTTAAGCCTGACGCATGCGAGTTTGAGTTTGAGTTTCTCTCGATTGTTAGTCAGTGAGGAGCTACAGAGCTCTAAGTGTGAGTAATCAAGCATTATTGAAATTCATCACCTATTAGGTCATTAACTCCGAACTGACTATAATTGGCAAAAGTCGTATTTGTAGCAAAGGTTCTCCATGGAAACCTCTTTCTATTGGTGTATATCTTATGGCTATTGGGCTAAGAAAATTCCTTTACTTCAGTGCCCAAGTAATTCACATATTTAGGTCATTAACTCCAAACTGTCTAACAATTGGCAAAAGTCGTGTTAGTAGCAAAGGTTCTCCTTGGAAAGCTCTTTCCATTGGTGTATATCTTATGGCTATTGGGCCTAGAAAGTTCCTTAACTTCGGTGCCGAAGTTATTACCTATTTAGGCCATTAACTCCGCACTAACTAACATTTGGTAACAGCCATGGTAGTAGCAAAGGTTCTCCTTAAAAAACTATCCATTGGTGTATATCTTATGGCGGCTACAGGGTCAAGAAAATTCCTTAACTTCAGTGCCCAAGTATTTACACATTTACTCCGAACTGTGCACGACTGTCGCTTTTGGTTAGGACGCTGCTTTTTGACGAACGGTTTGACATAGTACGTACGTCAAACTGGCTTTGACTTTCTTGTCAGCCGTCGGCGACACATCACGAGAGACTCCCTCCCTGCCGCTACAATGGTCTATTGTAACATTTCAGAACCCTTACAAGTACTCGTTCGGTACGAAGCACGGAGACTACGCGCCGCCCCTCATCGTCAAGGAGGACACCATGGACTGTCTGTAATACCACTGTGATGGTTCAAGCGCTGCGGCGAGTGGGCCACGTCTGGCCACATCCATCGCCTAATGCACATGACATAGCTTAGTACTCGCCGCTGACGACTGTCGCTCTTTTGGACGCGTTTTCTTAATCGTAGCTAGCATAGATCTCTGGTTACACCATGACTCCGGCAATAGGTCCAGCTGTTTTATAGCGGTGTTCGGTTATCCGAACATCATTAGAAGAGGACATTCATAGGTTTCTAATGCAGACGTGTAAGTGATGTCAATGTGTGAGTTAAAATCGTACAGTCCAATGAAGTAATGTAAACTTGTATTAGAAATCAAATAATTTGGGAAAATATTCAGTTAGAACATTGTGAAGTACTTCAGACAAAGAACGCGAATTGTTAACGTTGACTTGTGAGAAACACTTAAATAAATTCTGATTTTGATAGTATTTTAGGTGAAGATCGCGTATTATGTCCAAAGTGTCCGTGCTGTGTGTCGATTATTTTTATGGACCGAGTGGAATCGAATCATTTGTTATGTAATACTCTACGTCACTGTAATACTGTAATAAACTACGTCACTACTCAACAAAGTGTAGGGAACAAAGGTAAGTAGGTATGTTAGACATAAATTTGCCAAATTCGTCCACATGTCTCGATTTTTACATCACAGAACCCCATGCGCACCGCCCTCGATTTTCGCTTTGAAAAACTTTCTTTGTGGCCAGTATTACATTTTCTACAGTTTCTTGAATAAGTTTGATACAGTTGCCTTATTCCAGACTTTGTTAAGTAGCGTATTTGTGGAAATATAAATCACCCCCACTCGCATTGTTTAGAGAGTCAACTTTTTGTAAATCGTATTGTAAACAGTTTTGATAAGAAGTCTTTGTGAATTAAATAAATCTTTATTTTGTAACTAGTTTATTATTTAACAATTATTAGCTAATTAAATCTAAAATTATTTCATCACTTTAAATAGGTACTCAGTCGACGAATAGCACTGCCACTGTGGAACACTCTGAATCAGATTTACAGAAGATTTAAATGCCTGTGTGTCAATGTGGCTTATGAGCGTCATGATTGCGGGTCTTGCGGGTTGGTGTATGTTAGCACTTCCTATAATAAGTATTGCACTATTTTGAATCTTCGTTTCACAAAAAGTAGGTACCTCCTACTTCATGTTAATCTGTAAAATGACTCCTACACCCGCCACCGAGACTTGTTAGAAGTTCCTCATGGATCGCAGCTTGTTGTTACGGCGCATGCCGGCGGCGCGCACACGCAGCCAGTAGCGCTTGCTGTTCGGGTCGAGTTCTTCAAGGCGCGGCGCCGGCCCGGTGTTCAGGGTCCACAGCCACTCGGGGTATGCGCTGTCGTCTTGTAGCTGGGGGGGGAGCGACACAATTTAATGATGTAAATAACAACTAGCTTATGCCCGCGACTTCACCCGATTGGAGCTCGCTTTTCTCTATACTCTATTATTATTAAACTAGCTTTTGCCCGCGGCTTCGCCCGCGTGTTTGTCGGAAATTATCCCACGGGAATGTGCTACCGGGATAAAAGTATCCTATGTCCCATAACCCACGTGGTCTGTCTAGGCAACCTAGGCGTCACGGCTTAAAATTAACAGACATGAGACAGCCAGTAACTTTATATATTAGTGGTAGTCCATATTTATATTGTGGTGATAGTGTGGATAGTATGGACAGCAGTATGAAACTGTCGAAAAGATTAATGAAAAATTATTGTATAAAGATTAATGAAAAAACTATGGCATATTGTATGGACGATGGAAACTAAGGCGAAAGCTTTGGGGGAGCCTACGAAATTCAAATTTTCTTATGTATTTGCTTTTTACAGGTCAGTATCAAGTTTTATGTTGATCTAAATAATGAGTCGCAGTTGTATCAAATATTTATTTATCTAATCTAACTAATATTGCAGGAGTTGTATTCCTGTATCGAATAGTTATTATTCTGTAAAGCTACTATTTGCTACGGTCGCGAATCATATTTTAATCATATTGACATTCGAAACTTACCCATTAAACGATTTAAAAGCTGTATTAAAACCAAACTTTGTAAAAAAGGGTACCTACTACCTACTATACAATTTCAGATTATTTAGAAGAAAAAAAGCATGGGATTGAGCTGCTCTTGTCATTTTGGCATTGTGACATTTTGAATAAGTATTATGGAAAATCATCAAAATATAGGTACCTACCTACCAGTTTTATATACAAATTGACATTATTGAATATTATATGTATACAAAATGACATGATTACTTTGTAAAGTGCCTATTGTATTATTGTGAATGTGAGGACTATGTGGATGTTTATTTTGTTTTTATTCTTATATTTTTTCGTTCTCAGTTAGTTTTATCGATGGTCTGGCAATTTGAGAACTTTATGCGGCCTACCCAAATGTCCTTTCTTTGGTATTGTTCGTCGAGTCGTTGAGCTCCTTAAGTTCTGAGCTGAGCTCCACTATTACTGACAAATGCTTGCACTGACTGGACAGGTTCACTCAATTCTGTGTGGTTCATTCCTCAAAAGACCATTTCAGACGCTAATCTACATGGTCCTCATAGGGCCTGACCAATATCTGACCTAGGTATGTCCGGACTTTAAAAGAGACTGTGAGTTTGTTTCGGCCTTTCTTCTCAGAGTAGTCAGATAGGAAACGCCGACCTCATCTGGCTTAATTTTACAATTTTTTTATATTATTATGACGTGTAAAAGTGATTCCAATAACCTATTTACAGAATAAACAATTTCATTTCATTTCATTTCAACATAAAAAAGCTGCCTGACACTGACTTGCAAATTGCAAAAAACTTAGAGCGCTATTACAAAATCGAGGTGCACAGATTTAGGTAAATTTGAAGGCGCGGATACGCTTGTGTGCGTCTAGTGAAGTACGCTACGCAACATGCAAACCACTATGCGGCAGACGCGACGAACAAACAAACTTGATCCTTTCCACTTTACTTTCGAAATAAATCAAACTACTGTTATTTATAGTTCGTGAAAAAGTATTTTTATCGATGAATGTCATTCATTACCTAGAATGGCTTATCTATTGAGTTACGATAGGGTCACAAAAATGTACGTGAATTTTAATTTATATTTATATTTTACATCACTAAAGCGGCAAACTAGCATGCAACTGCTACTGGTAACATGTGATGTGCAGGCAGGATTTGTGGAATGCACAATGAAATGCGATGTATTTAATTGACTTTGTAATCAGTTTTATCACAGTACAATTTTTAGTAAAAAAAAAGGATTCAAACTCAAACTCAAAGCATTTATTTCAAATAAACCAATTACAGGTACTTTTGAAATGTCAAGGGGTCGGTCAGTCAAAAAAATGAAGCTAGTTGCCCATTCCAAAGCGCAGTAGGTTCCTATGGAGTAGAACGGGCAAGAAACTCCACGGACACTCTTTTAAATCAAAATTTTGTTACAATATATTGGTTACATCATTCATTTGAAATTAAACATTGTGAGAACAATGTAAAAAAGAAAAAAACAGACGTGCACGTTAAAAGCGTCCGTAAAGATAAAAAACAATTCAAAAATTAAAAATAAGCCGTGGCTGCTTAGAGATGACCAGTCCCTACCGCCCGTTCACGAACATGACGCATGGATCAGCACCATTCAGCTCAACCATTTTGAAGGGAACTTAATGATCCAACACACACGCCACCACCAGCGAGACATTTGAGTGAGCATGACATACTCTCTGCCGCCAGGGCACATTCAAGTCAATGAAAAAAAAAACTTCACAACCTAGTAAATGGTAGCTTTAAGGTAAGTAAGTACATAGTGCTCACATATGTGCTATGAAATTATACAATACTAGGAGATTGAATTTATACAATGTCAAGATAGTCTTTACAATCTTCAGCAGCTCCAACAATATTTTCGAATGCCAATCAATTAGTTTATGCGTCCTTGTGGAGCTGGAGCAGCGCTAAGCCAAGCATTTTTGTCAGCGATGTAATCCTCCAATTTATAATATGCTTGGCGGCATAGTGTGCGTTTTACCCAAGATTTAAATTTCTTTTCATTCAATTGAAGTATGTGGGGAGGTATTTTATTGTAACATTTTAAACAGTACCCCATGAAGGATGAGTCTGCTTTAGCCAGTCTGAAACCCGGTTGAACTAATTGGTCCCTATTTCTAGTCCTATAAGTGTGGCTTTCACCTCTTTTACTGAAAAGACATTTTTCCTTACGTACATGATGTTTTCATAGATATATTGACAAGGTACCGTCATGATGTTAATATCTTTAAACAGTTCTCTTAGAGAATCGCGCCTGCGGAGCCCATATATTGCTCTGATGGCTCTTTTCTGCAGACTAAATATAGACTCGATATCTGCAGCCCGTCCCCACAATAAAATACCGTAAGACATGATACTATGAAAGTAGCTGAAATAAACTAGCCTCGCGGTATCTACATCAGTAAATTGACGGATTTTTCTCACAGCATATGCTGCTGAACTTAGCCGTCCTGCAAGAGATGTTAAATGAGGACCCCATTGCAGCCTTGAGTCGAGGGTGATCCCCAAGAAAACAGTTTTATCGACGAATTCTAATTTCTCCTTATCCAACTTTTAACATTCGGTAAAGCAAATCTTATGCATTAATTTTTTTTCCCATTTAATACTAAATTATTAGCAGTGAACCAACTATGGACCTGCAGTAAGGCGTTATTTACGTCGTCCAAATTTGATGCACGTCTATTTATCTTAAAAATTTATGAAGTATCGTCAGCAAATAACACCATTTGTGGTTGGTTTTTTAATAAATGGGGTAGATCATTAATATATACTAGAAAGAGGAAAGGACCCAATATCGAGCCCTGTGGATCACCCATTTTTACTTTTAAACCGATTGAATGGACACCATTTATTTGAACTTGCTGTCTATCGTCTAAATAAGATTTTACTAAACTGAGCGCAAGTTTACCTAGTCCGTAATGCGCAAGTTTCAAAAGTAAGGTTTCGTGATTTACGCAATCAAATGCCTTGGAGAGGTCACAAAAGATTCCTATGGCATCTTGCTCCTCCTCGCACGCTATAATATGTGTTTTAATAAGGTGACACCGGCGTCAGTCGTACAACGTCCTTTGGTGAAACCATATTGCTGATCGTGTAAGATTTGGTTGGTGTTAAAATGATTAAGCATTTGATTTAGCATTACCTTTTCGAACACCTTGCTGAATACCGGCAACACGGATACTGGTCTATAATTGTTGGTGTCTTTACTGTTCCCAGATTTAAAAACTCAAACTCAAACTCAAAACTCAAAGCATTTATTTCAATTAAACCATTTACAGGCACTTTTGAATTGTCAAGGAGTCAGTCAGTCAGAAATATGAAGCTAGTTGCCCATTCCAAAGCGTAGTAGGTACCTATGGAGAAGAACGGGCAAGAAACTCCATGGACACTCTTTTAAATCAAAATATTGTTACAATATAATGGTTACATTATTCATGTTGAAATTATACATGTGAGAACAATGTAGAAAGCACGTTAAAAGCGTCCGCAATTACAAAATAAGCACAATTCAAAAATTAAAATAAGCCATGGCAGCTAAGAAATGACCAGTCACAACTGACGGCGCCCGTTCACGAACATGACGCATGGATCAGCACCATTCAGCTCAACCATTTTGAAGGGAGCTAATGAGAAAAAGAGGTACAACTTTACTATATTTCATTAAATCTGGGAAGACTCCTTGATCCACACACAAGTTACATATTAAAGCTAAATATGGTGCTATAGTCTCAATTATGGATGCACAAACTTTGATAGATAATCCGCATAGATCTTCGGTCAATTTGATTTTTATTTGCCGAAATGCTTTTATGACTATCATTGGGTTTATATGTTTAAATTGAAATTCAACCTGGAACAGCCTGGCAGCCTGGAACGTTCGCTCTTAATAAATCAATTGAAACACTGGGTGAGGAATTTAAAGCTTCCGTCGTTTTAGAGGGTATATTAGTAAAGAAATGTACAAATTCCTGAGCTACTTCTAAGTTAGAACTTATGGCACCACGTGAAGTCTCCAGTGTGAAATCAGTGTTTCGTAATTTTTTCCCATTAGTTTCATTATTTATAACTTTCCAAACCGTTTTTATTTTATCTTCTGCTGATTTGATCTTGTTGCTGATATACAGAGCTTTAGCTATTTGGCAGGTATTTCTAAAATTTTTGGAATATGTAGCAACATACTTGTTGAAAGTTTCAGTATTTATGTGAGGCTTAAGGCCATACAGGTCGAACAGTCTTTCCCTACTTATCCTAATACCTCTAGTTGCCCAGTCACTAAATATAAAATTAGAGAAAATATTTTTTGTTTTCTTTTCAAAAGTTTTATTGAATTCAGTGTGCACTACTGAAAAGAAATCCTCATGCAATTTGTTTGCATCGTTCATATTATAGCCCAGAACATTTAACTTATTATTTATGGTACTATTGAATCTACTTAATTTGCCAGTTGTTATGGGTCTAAATTGTATTTGTACTTTTTGCAAAGGTATTTTAAACTTAAAAGTTACCGTTTGCCCACTATGATCGGACGGCAGGTAATTAACGATGGCTTTATCTAAATAATTACAATCGCAGAAGACATTCTCGATACAAGTAGCAGAAGTTCGAGAAACTCTAGTTGGTTCTGTAAAAATATTAGATAAATTGAACGATTTAAAAAGGCTTAATAATCTACTGCTATCTGAATTATTTTCCAGAATATTAATATTAAAATCACCACAAATAATTGCAGCTTTATTACTGGATGCAAGTTTCGCTAGGACATCTTCCATTATTGACTCAAATAAAGAAAAGTTCTGATATTTAGGGGGTTTGACACGCACACTACAACATGCTTATCCAGCTCAACACAGGACAGTTCGACGCAATGTTCCACTGATAAACCAACTATGTCATTACGTTGTTTAGATTTTAAACAATTTTTTATCAAGATTAGAGAACCGCCACGCAGCATAGATTTACGGTTAAAACAACTGCCCACACTATAGTTCTCATAATTAATTAGCATTTGGTAATCCTTTAGCCAATGTTCAGTAAAACAAACAATATCATATTTTGTTTTTTCTAAAAACATTTCAATTTCTAATAATTTGGAAGAAATACCTTGAATATTTTTATGAAATAATTTCAAGACATTCTGCTGATCTCCTTTTTTGTAATTACTTATTTTAGAGCCAGAAGACACCTTCTTGTTGTTAGTTACAAGAATATTCTTACATGTACCTTCTGTTGTCTTACAATCTAGTTTAAATGAAGCTTACAGAGTGTTCTCGAACGTTTTCCCATATATATTTTGATAGAATCACTTCGTGCTCGATAGATGGCGTTGTTCATTTAACGTCATTTTCTGAATCGCGGTGTTAAGAGTCTCCGTAGAAGAATGACGTTCGCTGAATTCAAGTATATCGAACATTTGGCTCATTTTAAATTGAACACATAATCCATACTAATCCATGCTTAAATTATAAATTCGATAGTAACTCTGTCTGTCCGTCTGTAATTCTGTATGTTACCTTTTCACGCCTGAACCACTGACCGGATCTCGATAAAATTTGGTAAGGAGATAGATGGCATCCCGGGGAAGGACATAGGCAATTATTTTCTCAAAATCAAATTTAAGGGGGGGGGGGGATGTAGGGGATTTAAGTTTACAAGGAAGTTAGTCAACAAGGAAGCTTTATAATTTCGCCATGTCCTTCTGTCTGTCCGCGACTTAGTTCAAAAACTTTTAATCGACCAACTTACATGTGCAGTTGCAAAAACCCAAACATTCTGTATGCGAGAACAAGTTTTTTAACTACAATGTTAACACTTTGAGGGACAGTAAACGCCCATAGACGTAATAACAATAAAACTTCAATTGTGTCTCATTCAGTGTCCGCGAAAGTTTGTTTGATAAATTAATACATCCCAACTACGGAACCCTTCATTGTGCATGGTTCGACACGCACTAGGCCGGTTTTTTTTTTAAGTTAGGGCTGTGAAAATATATGCTTTTTGTAACAAACAAAGAGTTACGTGTTTCAATGTTTTTCTAAAATCTTCCCTCATGAGGGTAAAAACCGTTTTTTACCCTCTTGATTTTAAAATTCACATGTAAGTACTTATTATTGACATTTTTGCGTAAACCTTGTCTTTGCAAAGGCTGTTTCATAAAATTTAACTTTAGGACGTCTTTTGTAGCGTTGTTACATCGAAGATATAGTAATTTAATCATTTATAAAAATGTCCATGGTACAACTGTATCTTGAACTTTGGAGTGTATAAGTAATTTTATTATGTTTCATTCAGTAATAGACCAAAAATAATTCCGTAAAACAGATAGGTAGATATTGAACATTTTTCGTCCGAAATTATATTTTTTATCTATGAATATACATTTCAAATTTAAACAAAAAGTATTTACTAACAAAGGACACTATGTCACCATGCCTGAAAAAAAAAATAGTCTTTTTTAAAGTAAAATAATATTTTTAAACAATTGTTGTATGCAATGCTAAAAATCAATATAAATCTCGGGAGTCTCGGGACGCGCGGAGTTTAGCTTCAGTCCGCGCCAAGCGCATCCTGAGGGCGGACGCCGAGTACTTATCGCCCGCTGATACGTGGCGCACACAGGCGCACAACGTGTGTGCGCCGCGTAATCTCAAGAATATAGCGCAACTCAACACTTTTTGATACGTGATGTATTTTTTTTTAATTATGAATGGTTGTAATGATTTATAAATATTTTCCACTGATACTCTAATTTGAATATATAGAAAATGAACATAATATACCTGCAATAAAAATGTGTGTTTATTTGCAGTGTGGACTGGTACTGAATACCCACTAAAAGTTTACAAAGATAATGATTTCTGGAACCAGAAAATGTTGCCACATGAATAAAGTTTTATGAGGAGAGCGTTTTTCCCGGTTTAATAGATAATTCAAACCAACACCTCGACTACAGTTGCAAAATAGTACTGTATCTTTTTTTATTTTCTTTTGCTTATATCTGGAAAATGGTGGGTCTTATCGCAAAAATAATGAAAATTTTAACCCCTTTATAAAACTCATAAACCCCTAGTGCTCAACATGTAGGTAATTTTTTTTCATTTTCCATACAAAAAGTGAAAAATTCCATATAAAAACACGTCGAGGATGCCGAAAATGCGAGCCTCCGGCTCAAAAAAAAATCCCGGGGTAGGGCGAACAAATTCGATTTTAGCTGTCTAAATAATTTTTAAATTTCGAGATTTCTTTTGGCAGAATAGCTCTTAGATTCTCATAGACAAAAGTAAGGAATTTGTGATAGTTTAGTTCTGTGTACAAGAGAATAGGCACCATTGTATTATTGGCAACTGCCAGTACCTACTTCTCTTACCAATTTTCTTTCGCACGCGCCGTCACTAGACTAATCAAAACAAAATATGATATTGTTTGTTTTACTGAACATTGGCTAAAGGATTACCAAATGCTAATTAATTATGAGAACTATAGTGTGGGCAGTTGTTTTAACCGTAAATCTATGCTGCGTGGCGGTTCTCTAATCTTGATAAAAAATTGTTTAAAATCTAAACAACGTAATGACATAGTTGGTTTATCAGTGGAACATTGCGTCGAACTGTCCTGTGTTGAGCTGGATAAGCATGTTGTAGTGTGCGTGTCAAACCCCCTAAATATCAGAACTTTTCTTTATTTGAGTCAATAATGGAAGATGTCCTAGCGAAACTTGCATCCAGTAATAAAGCTGCAATTATTTGTGGTGATTTTAATATTAATATTCTGGAAAATAATTCAGATAGCAGTAGATTATTAAGCCTTTTTAAATCGTTCAATTTATCTAATATTTTTACAGAACCAACTAGAGTTTCTCGAACTTCTGCTACTTGTATCGAGAATGTCTTCTGCGATTGTAATTATTTAGATAAAGCCATCGTTAATTACCTGCCGTCCGATCATAGTGGGCAAACGGTAACTTTTAAGTTTAAAATACCTTTGCAAAAAGTACAAATACAATTTAGACCCATAACAACTGGCAAATTAAGTAGATTCAATAGTACCATAAATAATAAGTTAAATGTTCTGGGCTATAATATGAGCGATGCAAACAAATTGCATGAGGATTTCTTTTCAGTAGTGCACACTGAATTCAATAAAACTTTTGAAAAGAAAACAAAAAATATTTTCTCTAATTTTATATTTAGTGACTGGGCAACTAGAGGTATTAGGATAAGTAGGGAAAGACTGTTCGACCTGTATGGCCTTAAGCCTCACATAAATACTGAAACTTTCAACAAGTATGTTGCTACATATTCCAAAAATTTTAGAAATACCTGCCAAATAGCTAAAGCTCTGTATATCAGCAACAAGATCAAATCAGCAGAAGATAAAATAAAAACGGTTTGGAAAGTTATAAATAATGAAACTAATGGGAAAAAATTACGAAACACTGATTTCACACTGGAGACTTCACGTGGTGCCATAAGTTCTAACTTAGAAGTAGCTCAGGAATTTGTACATTTCTTTACTAATATACCCTCTAAAACGACGGAAGCTTTAAATTCCTCACCCAGTGTTTCAATTGATTTATTAAGAGCGAACGTTCCAGGCTGCCAGGCTGTTCCAGGTTGAATTTCAATTTAAACATATAAACCCAATGATAGTCATAAAAGCATTTCGGCAAATAAAAATCAAATTGACCGAAGATCTATGCGGATTATCTATCAAAGTTTGTGCATCCATAATTGAGACTATAGCACCATATTTAGCTTTAATATGTAACTTGTGTGTGGATCAAGGAGTCTTCCCAGATTTAATGAAATATAGTAAAGTTGTACCTCTTTTTCTCATTAGCTCCCTTCAAAATGGTTGAGCTGAATGGTGCTGATCCATGCGTCATGTTCGTGAACGGGCGCCGTCAGTTGTGACTGGTCATTTCTTAGCTGCCATGGCTTATTTTAATTTTTGAATTGTGCTTATTTTGTAATTGCGGACGCTTTTAACGTGCTTTCTACATTGTTCTCACATGTATAATTTCAACATGAATAATGTAACCATTATATTGTAACAATATTTTGATTGAAAAGAGCAAGGTGTTCGAAAAGGTAATGCTAAATCAAATGCTTAATCATTTTAACACCAACCAAATCTTACACGGTCAGCAATATGGTTTCACCAAAGGACGTTGTACGACTGACGCCGGTGTCACCTTATTAAAACACATATTTACAGCGTGCGAGGAGGAGCAAGATGCCATAGGAATCTTTTGTGACCTCTCCAAGGCATTTGATTGCGTAAATCACGAAACCTTACTTTTGAAACTTGCGCATTACGGACTAGGTAAACTTGCGCTCAGTTTAGTAAAATCTTATTTAGACGATAGACAGCAAGTTCAAATAAATGGTGTCCATTCAATCGGTTTAAAAGTAAAAATGGGTGATCCACAGGGCTCGATATTGGGTCCTTTCCTCTTTCTAGTATATATTAATGATCTACCCCATTTATTAAAAAACCAACCACAAATGGTGTTATTTGCTGACGATACTTCATAAATTTTTAAGATAAATAGACGTGCATCAAATTTGGACGACGTAAATAACGCCTTACTGCAGGTCCATAGTTGGTTCACTGCTAATAATTTAGTATTAAATGGGAAAAAAAATTAATGCATAAGATTTGCTTTACCGAATGTTAAAAGTTGGATAAGGAGAAATTAGAATTCGTCGATAAAACTGTTTTCTTGGGGATCACCCTCGACTCAAGGCTGCAATGGGGTCCTCATTTAACATCTCTTGCAGGACGGCTAAGTTCAGCAGCATATGCTGTGAGAAAAATCCGTCAATTTACTGATGTAGATACCGCGAGGCTAGTTTATTTCAGCTACTTTCATAGTATCATGTCTTACGGTATTTTATTGTGGGGACGGGCTGCAGATATCGAGTCTATATTTATTCTGCAGAAAAGAGCCATCAGAGCAATATATGGGCTCCGCAGGCGCGATTCGCTAAGAGAACTGTTTAAAGATATTAACATCATGACGGTACCTTGTCAATATATCTATGAAAACATCATGTACGTAAGGAAAAATCTAAGTCTTTTCAGTAAAAGAGGTGAAAGACACACTTATAGGACTAGAAATAGGGGCCAATTAGTTCAACCGGGTTTCAGACTGGCTAAAGCAGACTCATCCTTCATGGGGTACTGTTTAAAATGTTACAATAAAATACCTCCCCACATACTTCAATTGAATGAAACGAAATTTAAATCTTGGGTAAAACGCACACTATGCCGCTAAGCATATTATACATTGGGGGATTACATCGCTGACAAAAATGCTTGGCTTAGCGCTGCTCCAGCTCCACAAGGACGCATAAACTAATTGATTGGCATTCGAAAATATTGTTGGAGCTGCTGAAGATTGTAAAGACTATCTTGACATTGTATAAATTCAATCTCCTAGTATTGTATAATTTCATAGCACATATGTGAGCACTATGTACTTACTTACCTTAAAGCTACCATTTACTAGGTTGTGATGTTTTTTTTTTCATTGACTTGAATGTGCCCTGGCGGCAGAGAGTATGTCATGCTCACTCAAATGTCTCGCTGGTGGTGGCGTGTGTGTTGGATCATTAAGTTCCCTTCAAAATGGTTGAGCTGAATGGTGCTGATCCATGCGTCATGTTCGTGAACGGGCGGTAGGGACTGGTCATCTCTAAGCTGCCACAGCTTATTTTTAATTTTTGAATTGTTTTTTATCTTTACGGACGCTTTTAACGTGCACGTCTCTTTTTTTCTTTTTTACATTGTTCTCACATGTTTAATTTCAAATGAATGATGTAACCAATATATTGTAACAAAATTTTGATTTAAAAGGGTGTCCGTGGAGTTTCTTGCCCGTTCTTCTCCATAGGAACCTACTGCGCTTTGGAATGGGCAACTAGCTTCATTTTTTTGACTGACCGACCCCTTGACAATTCAAAAGTACCTGTAATTGGTTTATTTGAAATAAATGCTTTGAGTTTGAGTTTGCTAACTAAGCTATGTAGAAAAGTACAAAAGTACAAAACTCAATATTTTTTTAAGAAATTACGTAATTAATTTGTATCATGTTTTAAAAGATAGGTAGCGCCACCTATCGCACTGCTACTAAACTTGAATTTATCCTAACTTTAGATGGGGTCATTGGGAGTTAGGTTTTAGGCTCAAGAGAGCGAGCGATCAAGCCCCCGTTATCCTCTTCGTGTTATGTTCCTCTAACTCTAAACCTGCAGACAGAGTGTCTCAACTACGCCTTACTAAAAGAAAACCTTGATAATGTCTTTGACATCAGAGCTTGTTACAAGGTAATATTTAAAGATTTAAGCATGTTTTGGTTTGAGCTTGAGTTTTGGGGTGTTGACCTTGACCTTGAAGATGTCATTGAACTCATTATTGTTTGGAAATTAATTTAGAACCGCCACGTGAACTTCCCCTCCCTAAAAGGGGTGATAGACGTGCGAGCAAGTACGCGTACTTATGGCTCGGCGTTCGCTTACTCGGCGAGTTTACTCGCCCGTTTGTCATCGTCGCGAGCCGCGAGCCAATTTGACAATGAAACCTTTGAGCAAGCTTCATATTCATATTCATATGCATTTATTTGCATTCCACAAGGTAAAAACAAGATGTTAACTCAGAGCTAAGAGCCACGTGTGTGTCACCGACGCCGACCGGCTAGCCGAGTAAGGTTGTGAACTTAAACACCGCGTACTTTAAGTACGCACGCCTATCACCCACTTTAGTACTCCCACTATCTTATCACACACATCCCGAAATAAACTTATGGCGACTTTTTTCTTGGCACCTATAGTTTTGCTAGTTTTGGGGTTTCTAAAAATTGTAAGTATAATTATTTAACCAAAATTAAATAAGTACTTAGGTACCTAATATAAAAAATCGCCGGTTCATAAAGGGCTTCCCGTCAACGTTTAAACTATAAGCAGATCACTGAAAAAAAAACAATTATTCAGCAGTCTTTTTGGATTTTAGCCAGGCCTTTGACAAACTGTGACACGAGGGCCTATTAATTGCTATGCGTTTGTATCAGAAAACATCATACATTTAGATGTCTCGAAAATCAAATGAAACCAATCTCATAACTTGTTTAGTTGAATTTGCGTTCGCGCTGCATGAAACATTAGTAAGTTTTAACCGTGCGTTTGCACTCGTGAAACATTCACATGAAAACCTTGAAATCTCTGTTTTCTGTCAATGTATACACAAGCACCTACAGATACCAACCCAACAGTCAAATGCAAAATATACAGAGACTACGGCACAGCATTGTCTTAGCGCAGAACCTTTTAAACAGACTAGGGGAATCCGCCTAAAGAGATGGCAAATCTCATTATGGCTACAAAACTGATCCTAGAATAAAAGAAATCTTACAGGATCACAAAAAGATACCTTGACATCCTCGCCGGTGGTGTATATGTTTGAACCACACACGTGGCTGACTAGCTTCTGCGGGTCGGTCTCCACTGGCATTTCCTTCTTTTCCATGGCACCCAGCTTGCCACCCTTTTTCTTGCCCTTGCCCAGGCCCATCACACCTGGAAGCAGACCCATTCTACTTACACTATGTGATACAGACCACAACTGTTATGTGGGGTTTTATCAGTGAACTATTTTCAACATTTGCCACTAGCAGGACAAACAGCATGCTTGGGGTTTGTTATACAACCCTTATCAACCATATATAGCTGACTACTGCTAATACTTAGAATTGTTAGAAATTAACAAAATCAATATTATTTTGAGAGTATTATTACAAAACCAGGAATAATAACCTCCAGCGGCGGATGTAGTTTTCTTGACGGCAGCATAATCAGCAGCTGTACTATGCAAGTGTGACGACTGGTCGACGAACACCTGTCGCAATGGGAATAATGTTCTCAAGAATCCAGGATACATTGTGTACAACTTTATGAAATAATAACAGTATTACGAGGACTTCTGAGATTTGAGGTTGTATTTTGGAAAACTGATAGACTGTCAGTTTGAAGAAAAGTCAGCTGTCACTCTGTCAGTGACATTTGCGTTTTGGGGTTGCATTTATTTCACAAAGAAATAGATACCTACCTACTTGTATTTGATTAGATATTCTTTTGGTCTAGACTTTTATTCCAAGAAAAGTAATATAAAAAAAAACACTTACAGGCGTAAAAGTTACACTAAACAATAAAGATTTTTTAAAAAAAAACTTCTCAAACATTGTGTCATATATAAACTGAGGCAGCCCCAGTAAGTTCCACACCAATATTGTTCTTATATGTGTCCTATAAACAAGGCTAAAACCTTACTTGAAACAAAATATATCAATGCCTGCAGAATGATGGAAAATCATTGTTGATTACCTATTTATCCAATGTCAAGCCAAATGTCATAAAGTCACATAAAGTGCGTTTCATCAAATAGTTCTGCCGTAATGTGCAGTGGCGTAGCTACCTTGGGTGGCACCCGGTACGGAAGTTGGTGGTGTGACCCCATCGAAAGTAAAAAGCAATAAATTTTATATGATAAAGGACATGGATCATTTATTATTTATAATATTGAAGAAATAACAAAACACAGAAACATAACTAAGACAGAAAAGGAATTGTTATACAATTAAAATTTCTTTTTTCTAGCTTTGACAGCTGCAAACTTAGCAATAACTTCATCGAAATTTATATTTTGTATTGCCTCTTGTTCGATGGCTTTTGTTTTAATGTTTCGCCGTGGTTGTAACTATGCGTTTGCACCAGAAAACATTCAACATGTAGATGTTTCGAGACTTGTCACATGAAACAAATCTGATTACTTGTTTTGTTGAACTTGCGTTCGCACTGTACAAAACATGAGTAAGTCATAAGACAGATCTCAAGATTTGTTGTAAACTGCATTCGCACTGTCTAGAAACATACACAATAGACATGTTTTGTATAGAGATTTGTCACGTTTGCGTCCGCACTGTTGTTTGTTTACGTCAAATTATGTCTCGCAACATGTCTATTGCTTGATGTTTAGTGTTATCCGAGTATGGTGGTAAACATCCCGTGTTTATATCGAAACATAGAGTGGTCCAAAGTAGACACGATGAAGTTTATAGAACTTTGGCAAGGTGTCCATGTTTGTGGAATACAAAATGTGTGGACTATAAAAACCGACTAAAGTGTCAAAATAAATCTTACAACATGTTATTAGATTCATACAGATACATTTTGATACGAAATTGGTTTGTAAAGACATGTGGCGAAACATGTCGAGTGATTTGAAATGTCAAACATTTTTCGCGTTAACAAGTTGCGTGATAATGCGAACGCGAGTCGATACATTGACAGAAAACAGAGATTTCAACATGTTTTTATGTGAATGTTTCGCCAGTGCAAACACACGGTAACACCGTGCAAACGCACGGTACCTAAGCTACAACCATCTATGTTACGACTGAAAGACTTGTATCTATGGTAATGAATAAAATAAAATAAAAAAGTGCGAATCCCTATAAATTACTCTACTCTATGGTGCGAATGCTGCGAAAGTGCGAAGCGATCTGCGATAGTGCTGCGATACGGCATAAGATCGCCCGATCAAGGTACCTAAAATGTCATTATTGTTTTAATCTTGTAATGTAAATGTTTGTATTATATGAACAAAAAGTACAAAAAATAATGAATCATTGATTTCCGTTTGTTATGATATGAAGAACTCCTCTTTAGTCCTAAGTGCTAGTATATTATTTGTATTTCACGAATATAATATTAAAATTAGACATTTTTATAGGATCGTAATCGTAGGTACTAGGTATCTTGTTTTACATATATAAATCTGGAAAGTCCCGTGTAGATATCGAGTGTGTTTGTCCGAAACTCGGAACTGAGCTCTGTGACTCATTCGTCGTCGCTACGATAAGTTTCTGCGTGACTGTTGGCCGCTGGGTCAGTCGGCTCAGAGTCAGTAGCGTGGAGGCGGTTCAGTGGAGCGCAGTGTCATTGTTATTGTTTTATAATTGTAAGTGATGTTCGAGTCGAATGAGTTTGATGACGACGACTTTTTCAAGGTAGGTGGGAGCGTCACGAGCGGCGGTGGTCACACGCGACCGCTCCACACAACTGATTTGTTATCTCAGTTATCTTTATCAGCAGTACTAGTTAAATTTCGATTAAAAGTCAGTAAGTAATAATCAGCAGGTGATGGTACAGGTGTGTTAGTGGTACAGTAGTCTGCAGGGAGTAGTGTCCTCAGTGTGTTGATACACTCAAAGTGTTGCATGTGCTGAACAGGCAGAGACTGTTGTTCATTCATGGTGTTGTAATGTTAATGTGGTGCATGCTCAGGTGATCTCGGTGCCACATTGTGCCTGATTACTGCCGAGTGTTGCAGGTATTGTGTGCCTAGATGACTGCTAGTTAACTTTCCTGTAATGGACAGCTAATGTGCCTCAGTGGATGAGTGTGCCCCTTATGTTATTCTTACATCAGTGTGTACAAAGGCAATGCTATAATTCAGAGCTTAGTTTTCATAAGATAACATTCACAAGTACTGTTATCAGGGCCGTAGCCAGAAATTCATTTCGGGGGGGTTATTGCAATTTTTTTTCCAGAAATTAAGTTCCTATTTCTAATTTCAGAGAGGGTAGAAAAATAGTAAATACTGATTTTAAAAAAAAGTAATTCCTGGTTTTTGGAAATCTTAAAAAAATGATTGCGAGCGAAGCGAGCTCGAAATTTTTAGCATCCAGATAAAAATCAGTATTTAAGCATACTTTTACCGGTATTGTAGATTATAAAGTACGCTTATGCGAAATAGATTACAATTATCTGTCTAAGGAGGTACCCTATGGGGTCGATCTCTGGATTGAGATTCTAGTTTCTCGCATTTCGGGGGGGTTTGGACCTACAAAACCCCCACCTGTATACGACCCTGACTGTTATCAAGCAATCCTCTGTTGGGCAGTAAGTTTAGTTTGATTGTTAGTGATAACAAGTTACATCAGTACTCTTTCAGAATAATCTCACTATCAGCATTTTTCATTTCCATTACCTACTCCAACCATGAGCTGAATTGAATTTTCTAATTTTGAAAGTCTTCATTATTATCTTACTAGAATGAATGTTGTAATCTCATTTTTGATATAAATGAATGATTGATTATAATTGCTAACATTAGTATACACACAATATAGCATTCTTGTTATATTATTGATATCCTAATTCCTAAACATGATCAAGTTAGCAACATAGATTCGGCTGACTTTAATACTAGGTGAAGCTATGCAGCCGACAAAGAGTATTGTATCAACTTGATAAGTGTTTGTGTAGTATGAGTCAGGCGCGCACATACAACCTGAAGTACATTGTGATAGTACTTATTGTTTTGATTCAATTTCATTCACATATTCACTGCTCGAAGAACACTAACTAGTTGCACAATGTACAAATAATGTTGCATTATATTACATGACCTGCAGTCTTAGTACAACTAGCTTGCCCATCTAAACTTGATGCACTAAAAGCAGATTTTGGTTGGATTTGTATTAAATAAATACTTAATGACTTTTTAAAGCAAACTTAGTGCTATGAGTGCTATGATAGCAGACAGTTGGTAACTGTATGTTATCTGTGGCCGGGACCAGCATGCACCCACACGTTCCGGCTGCACGGGAAGTGATGTGGCTGTAATAGGTAGAGATAGGAACAGCCCGTCAATTTCATTGTGTTAGGACATCAGCCTTCTACATACAGTACATACAAGGTATCATTCTTGAGGTAAAAGTTCTCAAAATCTTATTTTAGTTCATCTCTACTTTACATCGGCATCATGGACATGTTCAATGGTTTCAGCCGTGTTTGCACTAGCAGACAATTAATGTCCCGTGAAACGTGTCCAGAGACATTGTGCATTGTGTCTACCGACATTGAAAACGGTCGTCAGACAAGATGTCAGACGACGCGCGGCGTTGCGTCGCGGACCGCGGTATCTGTGGACACTAGTGCTCTTCAAATCCGCTATAAACTATAGTGTATAGACGGACACGTGTTCCGGGACAATTCTTATCGCCTAGCTAGCGAACACTTGCAACATCCGGCTGACAAGCAGTCATATTATACGTCACTGTAGAAGATTCATCAACTGCCGACTGCTTCTGACTGCTTTTCCTTATTCCTACTGCTGACATTATAGACCTGCTCCCTTTTGTGCGTATAAATGGATAATTTTTTTAAAATGTTTTGTCTCTCTTTCAGTCTGTTAATCTGTTTGTTCCCGGCTATCCAACGAAACGGCTGGACCGATTTTGACTTTGACTTTTAACTTTTAAATCCGTTAGTTAGTTTTTGAGTTTATCGTGTTCAGACAGACTTTGTTTGTTTTCTAATACTAGTGTGTGTATTGTTTGTGACGATGTGATTGAGCGTGTGTTATGTGCTAGGGCCGCGTGCACCCGGTGAGCGTCTCCAGAGGCCCAAGCATGGACCTGCTGCTGTGGCTGGCGGCGGCCGTGGTCACGTCCATCCTGCTGGCCATCATCTGCCGCTGCTGCTGCCGGAGCAAGTCGCGCGGCAGAGTCATTGCCCGTGAGTACACACACGGCACACACCTACACCTTCCAGCACACCCCACCATTCGCCAAGCCAGTCTAACTAGACGCGGTGATAATTACGACTAGGGTTGCCAGGTGTCCCGATTTTCAGGGGTCTGGGGACGCGTCCCGATTTGCACCTGATCGGGACACTAAATGTCCCGATAAATCAATACATGTCCAGCATCCTAATTGCGTACCTAATACACGATCAATGACAATCTGAATTGGTTTGAAACAAATGTCAAATGTCTTCATAAGTTTACTAGCCTACGGAACCTTAGAAACCGGTCAAGTACATGTGGAACCACGCACAATGAAGGGTTCCGTAGTTGAGATGAATTTAATCCAAGAACAAACAAACATTGTAGTTGAAAAACATATTCTCCTATACATTCTAACTGCAAATGTAACTTTGTACGCACAATATTGAGAGATCTAACATGTCATTTTAAGACCATAGACTTCTTTTAGGTTTTCCTGTAATCTATGAGTATAGAACCATTCTCTGTAATTTTTTCAAAATTGTAAGCTCAGTAGTTTCGGAGATAAGGTTGGGGGGAATGGTCAATTTTCAGCTATTTGCTTAAAAATATATAAAAGTATTTCCTTTTTTTTATGCGGTCCTCGTAGGCCCTTTCATTTGAAATGTAACACGGTACAGTTTGCAAAACGTTTTTTTAATTTCCTTATTTGCCCCCCAAAAGTACTCTCATATCCGTGTTTGGGTCACAGAAATATATGTGTAAAAAAAAACTTGTTTTTTTTATAGTCCCGATCTACAACCCTAAATCCCGATTTGTTTTACCTTCTGCCCCGATTTAAAACAAATCGGACCTGGCAACACTAATTACGACCATACTAAATACTTATAGGTACATGGTACATTCAAAAAACACAAGGACCGACTGTCACACAACACGGAATTCTAAGGCCCAATTTCAGACCAACAAATGGTCTGGGCAACAAGGGCCCAATCAGTTACTTATGATTTTGTATTTTGGCATTTCCGCTACTCAGTAACTAACAACTCGAGCATCACACTCACTTATAAAGTTTATTTTCCTTAGAAAGATTTAAAAAAAAAAACTTATTCGTGATCCGTACCTACATTATTCGCGTGTCGGTATTCTGCGAGGTTTTCCTCTACTGTGTGCGTGCAGCGGGCGACCTCGCCGGAGACTATCGAGAGTTTATTGAGACGAGTTTCTGTCGATAACATTAAGTCCGCGTTTGGGTTTCTCCGCGCTAACGGTTCACACACACCTTGTGTCATCGTGTGGTGACGAGCGCTAGCGGTCCACACCTTGTGTGGTGACGAGCGCTTTCTGTATTTACGTAATACAATTACAGACGTTTGTGGAAAGTCTGATTTAAGACTGTATAAAATTACTGAACTTCGAAGTTTATAACACTGATGTACTGTATTTATAAAGTTTATGAGTACGATTTACGTGAGTTAGAATGTACGCTATGACGAATTACTTAATTGGGAATGTTCATAATCGCGATGTACGGAACTCAGAAAGTTTGCTATGACGAATTATTTAATTGAGAATGTTCATAATCGCGATGTACGGAACATCGAAATCTTGCTACCTATATCCAATTACTAAATCCCGGAAACTTTGTTTTTATGTGTATAAACGTATAGGTATGCTTGTATAGGAACTAGCGATGGGCGTTGAATCAAAGAACTAGTTTAATCAACCGTTGATCTCCTGTCAACGTATTAACGTTAACTGTTTAAGAATCAACTAGTTGAATTAGTCGACGTTTATGAATTTGACTCGTTTAACGCGAACGCAACGAACTGAGCAAATTAAAAAACTTCCGTTGAAAATGACATAATACATTGCGAGCGACGGTAATTTCATTAATCAAAAATTTTCAAAATTAGCACGATAATCAGTTCAGTAGATGTAACGCAGAGACTAGTTTAGTTCAACTCGGTGAACATCGCGGCGTTGAATAAAAACCGTTGAATGATTTAACCACCAATTTTGTTTGAATGATTTTTGTTGTAAGATGACATTAGTGCACGTTAACTTGTTGACGGATTTAACTAGTTGATCAACTAGTTGACGAACTTTAATCAACGTTGACGTTTCGTTAACGGAAAAACCTTCAACGACCCATCGCTACTAAGAACAGACAAAAAAACGATGTTAATAAGCAAAGGGAATTGATCAGTTTGTTCGGGTGCTCTGGCCTAACATGGACATTAACTATAACAAACATGAATTGCGTTTTGAATATTTATTACTTAAAAGAAATTAAATATAATAATACGGTTGCAGCAAGTTGCAAAAATATGCTATTTCTGGCATTCGTAATATTGTGATCTTTGCACAAAAAAACCTATTTTATGAGCATTTATTTTACAAAATAAATAGTAAAAACAAGTATTTCTTTGTAAAGGAGCGTCTGGGGCTCTTGAAAAAAAAAACTGTTAGGGTTCCTGTTGACTCATCATACATGTGTTGCTACCGAAGCAGTTTAAGGTTAATAATCTCCTCCTTTTCGAAGAAGTCGGTTAAATATACGACGTACTACTTGAGGAGCAGTCCATTGTCGAATCACTGTTTGTATTTCAACAAACTCTAGTTTGTGTCTTCTCGCATAACATCGATGCCACAATTGACCCATCGCATATATCCTTCTTCCCCATTCCCACTCGAGAGAAAAAGACGATGCCTATAGGAGGTCTAGGAGCGTCCAAGTTCGCGCCAAGTTACAAACTTGGCGCGAACTTGGACGCTCCTAGACCTAGTAAAGCCGGTTCGATGTCCAAAATAGCGCCAGGGTCAACGTTAGAAGCAGATTGGGGTTCCATGAATAAGGCTGGGTCTTCGTAAGGATCCGTGTCGAAGTCCATTATTATCCACAGAAACAAACGTTTAAAAAGAAATAACCGAGACAATATTCACAACTGAAATAAACAGTATTCACAAAGCAAGGTTTTTCTCATCGTTGACAACCGTAGACAGAGCTCTGTCTAGGTCGACAACAGATAACGCATACGATGTTTAATTATGTAATAAAAAATAAGTAATTATTTTTCTTATGAATCGATTTATGGATTTGATAAACGAAACAATAATCAGATACAAAATGATTCAATATAGGTGTTTTGTTTGTTTGAATGTAGTAAAGTTAAAAATCTGTACCAAACATTGAGCTATTATATATACAAAGCATAGAGCGACCACCACGAACACATTTTTCCGGCACGCTTATAAGTAATGGACTGCTTCGGTCTTTCTTCTTACTTCTTAACTTCGGTTTTTACGGTCAGTGCGACCCACACACCCCGCGCCCGGCTTGGCGCTAAGATATTATTCATACTTTACGTAGTAATAATACCTTAATGGTACCATATAACTTGAATAGTAAACGATCTCAAGAAAAAAAAAAAACTTAAAAATATAACGATTCCCTATACCTAAGAAATCGATATTTAAGAAAACATACAGTTCATTATCTGCGGTCTGGTAACCCAGAATCGAGCCTGCGACAAAAAAATGGCGGTGCCTTGGGCTCAAAATCAAAACGAATACTTATTATTACCACTTTTTTTAAATAAAACTTTCCTGCAACGAGATTCGCAACAATATTTATTGTAGAATTAATTATATTTATTTGTTAAAACATTTTTTACTGACCAGCTTGTCAGGCCGAAACTGAGCGATTACCTTTCGGCGTTCCGTACATCGCATCGCTATGATGAACATTCTCAAGTAATTCGTCATAGCGTACATTCTAACTCACGTAAATCGTATTCTTATACTTTATAAATACAGTACATCGGTGTTTTAAACTTCGAAGTTCGGTAATAGTCCTGATTTAACGGTAGATTAATGCAATTCATATTGCACCCTCACCGCCTAAGATTTTCTCTTGGGGAGTGATATGAAGATTCGAAAGAGACTGTTTCGACGCACTCTATTTCGAAAAAAATTGTGAGAGTCGAAAGCCGCTATATCGAATGACGTTATCGCGAACTCGCTGATCGAAAAAACTTTTTGAATGGTACGCTAGTATCGAAATCCAGTGTTGCGTTAATTTGTCTAGGAATCGAACTCACGACCCCGATAAGACACAGCAAGGGTCGTCTTTGGATTGGGTTTGGAGTCAGCGGATTTTGATGAACCCGCTCCAGGATTCCTTCTCACTCTGACCACTGATTGTGTTCATTAATAAAACAAATTATTTAAAAAACAAAAAACCACGCGTAAACGCATAAGTAACTTAAAAGAGAAAAACAAGCATTATAATCTGTAGAATGTTGGTATTACAGGCGGGGGGAACAAACAAAAGTTACACCATATTTTTTTTCTCTTTTATGTTATGCATTTTTGCAGACGGGATTTTTGTTTTTTAAATAATTTGTTTTATTTCAAGCTTTTTAGTTTTATTAATTTATATTTATTTGGAATTAACTCATTACTAGCTTTTATTTGATACCAATATCGTAGTTTATTGAAAAAGAAAACCTTCCCCTCCCTTTTTTTTTGTTTGCATTTGAAATATATATAAAAAATATAGCCTATGTCACTCCCACAATTAAGAGAAACCTAACGACACCTCGTATGTTAAAATCCATCAAGCCGTTTAGGCTACAAAGTGTGCCAAAGAAATAGACATATGTATGTCTATGTACATACAAACATACTCTCGAAAAACATAACCCTCCTTCTGGGGCAGTCGGGTAAAAACATCAATGATTTTCTGATGCATCTCAACAGTGATCTCGGAGGAGCTCGTGGTTGAGTAATAACAGCCGCACGAGTCGATCCATCAGGATGAGTGATCAATGTGACCATCTTTACATACCGAAACTCCTACGGGCCTCGGAAAGCACATTAAGCCGTTGGTCCCAGCTGTCATTTGTGGATCTTTGACAGTCGTTACAGGTCATCAGAAACCCGAAAGTCTGACAGCCAGTCTTACCAAGGGGTTTTGTATTACCCTGTTACTGGGTTTTGGAGGTCAGATAGGCAGTCGTTCCATGTAAAATACTGGTATTCAGCTGCATGCGGTTAGACTGGAAGCCGACTCCAACATAGTTGTGAAAAGGGTAGGCAGATTGATCTCAACTCTTGTTTTCCAAATCATTGGATTTGGGGAACAACATTGACCGAACACAGGTTTTCGATACTAGCGTACCATTCAACAAGTTTTTCGCATCAGCGTGTTCGCAATAACGTCATTCGTTAAAGCGGTTTTGGATCCAATGCATTTTCGAACTGGTGTACCACTCGCAATTTTTTTCGAAATAGCGTGCGTCGATACAGTGTCTTTCGAATCTTCATATCACTCCCGTTCTATTGCACCGCTCACCTCAGTTCACACAAAAGGTTCTTCGGTCGTAACATTTTGCTTTGGTTTTTTGATCTGATCTGCATTCTATTGTTGTACATTAATCTTTATTGATTGGGCATTACAATTTACAATATCTACTTACCTACATTAATGTTGCTTCTGTTCAATAAATGCTACAAATTGGTTTAGGTTATAGAACATGCACTAAAAATGGTTGGCTTACAGTTAGTAGCAGTCAGTAGTGAGCATCAAGTGCTTCTTACTTAGCAGACAGCTGTGCTGCTGGGGAGATTGTTGCACCACTTCTTCTTCCCAGCTAAAGCACTGAACACAGGCAACCGTACCTGTATGCATAAGCATGGTCAGCCTTAATGTGCCCATTCCCCCTGCTGGGACACAGGCCTGCACTCTTCGAGAGGAATCCATACTTACCTATGTTAATTTGGTAACATCCCAATGGATGCCGGCGTCTGTTCATTAGACGTTTAAAGCGATGTCCACATTTGTGATATTCTACCCTAGCGTACCTACTTCGGCAATGACACGTTTACGATAACATGTGGCAAACGTTCGTGTGATTCCAGCGCCCCCCCGCGACGAGTCCGTCCCGGCGCCCTACCCGCAGCAGCAGTACGTCACGCCGATATACCCCGGTGAGAGTACAGGACAAGGTGACGTAGCGTAGCTTCATGTTCCATTTTCATACTAACACGGATTATTCCACGTTACGCACCCAGGTGGCAATATCACCTAGAGGTGAATATAGTGAAATGATCCACTAACGTACTAAGTACCCGTGATTACCGCGTGACGCGTGACTCGTGAGTAAACGAGACGGATCGCCGAAACTAGAGCTTATTAAAAGAAGGATCATAGCTATAATCTGTTGTGCTGTGCTAAACTTTTACTTTTTATGAAAGTGTAAACAAACCCTGTTCAGGTTAAATTGTCACACCATCACCCACTAAAGGGTGAAAAAAAATGGTACCACATAAATATGTGTAATGTAAACACTTTCAACTTTATATCTCACCACTTTTTCCGACAATTATTGTCTAAATAACGTTATTAAGAGTCGACGAAAATTGAGGTTATTAAACATCAACTATTATTTTCAAATGACAAACAACTGTATTTAAGGTTATTTAAAATTAACGTTTCGTGTTAAAGTACCTATTCAAATCGAAATGTTCAGTATTTAAGTGGCACTGGTGAGTTAACGTTTACCTGTAAACGTACCGTGTACAGGGTTATTGGTTATACGTCGGCTATCCGTTAGGGGGACGTGTATGGGAGAGTTCATTTGCAACCTAATTACGTTAGGGGGACGTGTATGGGAGAGTTCATTTGCAACCTAATTACGTTAGGGGGTTGTGTGTGGGAGAGTTCATTTGCAACCTAATTACGTTAGGGGGACGTGTATGGGAGAGTTCATTTGCAACCTAATTACTTTAGGGGGATGTAAATGGGAGAGTTCATTTGCAACCTAATTACGTTAGGGGTTTGTGTGTGGGAGAGTTCATTTGCAACCTAATTAAGTTAGGGGGACGTGTATGAGAGAGTTCATTTGCAACCTAATTACGTTAGGGGGACGTGTATGGGAGAGTTCATTTGAAACCTAATTACGTTAGGGGGATGTGTATGGGAGAGTTCATTTGCAACCTAATTACGTTAGGGGGACGTTTATGGGAGAGTTCATTTGCAACTTAATTATGTTAGGGGGATGTGTATGGGAGAGTTCATTTGCAACCTAATTACGTTAGGGGGACGTGTATGAGAGAGTTCATTTGCAACCTAATTACGTTAGGGGGATGTGTATGGGAGAGTTCATTTGCAACCTAATTACGTTAGGGGGACGTGTATGGGAGAGTTCATTTGCAACCTAATTACGTTAGGGGGATGTGTATGGGAGAGTTTATTTGCAACCTAATTACGTTAGGGGGACGTGTATGGGAGAGTTCATTTGCAACCTAATTAAGTTAGGGGGACGTGTATGGGAGAGTTCATTTGCAACCTAATTACGTTAGGGGGACGTGTATGGGAGAGTTCATTTGCAACCTAATTACGTTAGGGGGACGTGTATGGGAGAGTTCATTTGCAACCTAATTACGTTAGGGGGACGTGTATGGGAGAGTTCATTTGCAACCTAATTACGCCTGATGACCCCTATGCCAATGACAACCATTTTAAAATAATTTAACATTTTATATTTTAAAATCTATGAAATCCTAACTAATGTTATACTTAAATGCGAATGTGAGTTTGTTTCTTTGTTATGCTTTCACACTAAAACGGCCGAACGGATTAGGATGAAATTTGGCACATGGGTTGACCATGACCTGGGCCCTATTTAATAAACGTTACAATCCTACAATTTTGTTAAGTTTTACTACATGTGCTGTTTTATAAACCTTACAAATATGTATGAAAGTAACAAGTAACTTACAATTATCACAACTGTAAATGCTGTTTATTTCGAAATGGGACTGACGAGAGCCGAGGGGGGTGGTATGACCCCGCCCGCGCGCAATTCTAGTACACTATGTTTACAAATATCCAATTTTAAAATTTTATTTGTGTTTATATAGAAAAAATAAGTCTATAATCCCTTAAAGTATTTAATAGTGAACACGTAGACAACATTTTATTACGATTGCTTTTATAACAATCGAATGAAATAGGTTTTTCTCTTTAAAAAAGCAGATTTTAAGGAAACTTTGCAAATACGTTGTTATTTTGAGAGAAACATTGATTTTGCGTGAGGTCGAAACGCGTCAAATCATTTGCTTTGGAACCATTTCGCCTTAATAAACATTTACATTATGTAGAAAACACCTGTATAAAATTGGAGGTACAATTTTACAATTTTGTAAATTTTCCACCATGAAAAATTTGTAACTTTCAATTTTTATTAAACAGAAACTTGTAAATTTTTAGTTTTAATGGATTGCCGACATATTACCAATAACCCTGTATACTTACCCATTTGTTTACATTTTCATTAGAACATTACTTCGGCTTCAGAAAGCTTAGCTCGTGAAATTAAACTATTTAATTTGTCAGCATTTCATTTAATAGCCTTTTAGAAGCCGAGTGTTTGTAACCATCTTGTGATATTTAATGACTGCAGTTGATACATTTCATTCATAACCATTCTGTGTTCAGTCGCATTTATTTTTAATTTGTGCTATTCGTGTTATGTACTTTATTTGTATATCGATGTCAATCTAAACCGTGCCAGACGCGTTACTAACCGTCTGTCTGACATTGTTGTCAACAGCGCAAACAGTAACGGTGTATCCGGTGGGGGCCGCAGGGTACCCGACGGCGACGCCGTACCCGACCGGCGCCCCCTACCCGACGGGCGCCCCCTATCCCACGACAACGCCCTACCCCACGGGCGCGCCCTACCCCACGGGCGCGCCCTACCCCACGGGCGCGCCCTACCCGCACGGTCCCGGCGCGGCGGCCGCACAGTTCCCGGCGCCCTACCCGCCCGCGCCCACCGCGCCTGATGCTACCGGTACGTCACTATACTAAATTTACCCCTTTGTTTGTAAACGTTGCTTAAAGTTAAAGAGACGTTTCAACGTCAAAATGTATGGTTAAACGGTCGCTAATCATCACTTAACTTTTGTAAATAAACCCCTTAATCGTTTGAAGCAAAACCCGGATTAATTGTGTAAATCATGATCCTTTTCATGTTTTTGTAAATTCAACAATATCAACTGCGTTATTTTACGTTGTCGAGCAATCAAATTTTTCAAATATGAAACAATGGATTGTAGTTGTCAGAAAGTTATGCAATTATAATTCAGTACGTAAGGAGCCTGTTGATATGTGAGGTGAATAGGTGCTCCGGTAACTAACCTCCTTGTAACGTGTAAACGTATCGTAACTAACATGTAACACTAGCCGAGTCTAGCCTATAGCCCTGACAGGTTCTCAATTCGTGTTTTTTTTTATTTTTAACTGACTTCTTCAAAAAGGAGGAGGTTCTCAATTCGTCTGTAGGTTTTTTTTTTTTTTTTGGGTGTATGTTACACGATTTCTCCGTCAATTATGAATCGATTTTGATGATTCTTTTTTTGTTTGGTAGGTCATGCTTCAGAGGTGGTCCCATATAAATTTTATTAACTTTGCTTGCGTAGTTTTTCAGTTAGCTTCAATATTACGTATTTTTTCCCACTTAGTGTATGTAGATGATATATTGATTGACTCCGTCACTGTTATTTACATACCAGGTAGTGGTATTCCAATTTGTGTGGGGTAGGTGGTACCACAACTAAAAAAGAAAAATAAAAACTTTCCAAAAAAAAAAAACAACCGACTTCCAAAAAAAAAACACGAATGTAAAGTGAAAAATAACTTTAAGTTCGGAAGTCGGTGGCAAAAAACGAAAACTGAAAAGCAAAGACACCGACTTCCGAAATACCAGCACCTATCATATGCGCCTGTGCGTGTGCAGTACCTATGTGCCACTTACATAATATTATTATTGTACTTTGAATCAACTTAGCAAGGAATATTTAGTGACAGGTCCTTTGCTAGGTTCGAATCCACATCCTTCCTAAACATGCAAATTAACCACGAGCTATCAGAGCGTTCTCTTTAAATTCGTATTATCATTTCAAGTACTTACACATTATCTGGTGGTCGGTGTATCGGTATCATTGTTGCATAATCAGCCACTGCCGTCCGTAACCACCAAACTCGAGGAGAAGGATTCTGGCCTATGACTCATTCCCTCTCGCAAAAAGCAGTCCTGCGTCTCAGCAGTGGAAACAATACTCAATAAGTTCTAACTTCATTCCACATGTAGGTATTCTTAGGTGGTCAACTTATACGTATAATTACATCATAATACTGTCGGGTGCTGCAAAATAAGTGAGTTAGGCTGATTATCTATATCTATACATATAATAAATCTGTAGACAAGGCGTTTCTGTAAAATGAAAAAAAAAAAAACGTTTGTGGAGTGTCCAAGAATAACCAACAGATGCCATTTCTACCATTTTTGGAATTTTTGTCTGTTTGTCTGTTCGTTTGTTTGATTGTTCCAGTATCACGTAAAAAGTACGAAATCAATATGGTTAACTTATACACTCAAATATTGTGTGTAACCCGATGTTTCATTTAGTCTTTATTTCATCGCAATCGCTTCAAAATATCAAAAGATATAAGAGTTTAAAGTATTCAAGAAGAAATTTTCATTAGGTACGTAATGTAGATACACGTAACGACATCTATTGTCGTAAAATGACACAAGCGTAAAATCAGGTAGGTTTGTGAGAACGTGTGTAACACACGATCATAATCATCATATGTTCACATACTTCGCGCGGAAACATAACGCGATACATTGTGAATTTACCCAATCTAAAGTTTGGTTAATTCAAGTTTTCCAAATCCATTGTTTGGTAGTAGTGCCATAGGTGGCGCTATCTATCTTTGAAATCATGATACAAATATTATCATAAAAAAATTGTGATAAATTTTAATTTCTTAATAATTGTAGATTGTTACATCGAGCAAAAAGTGAGTAATTAAGGCACGAATGCGCTTACTAAATAAACACGAGTGCATTAATTACTCACCTTAGCAAGGTACGTAATCTACTTTTCTTTCTTGTCAACTACCAATGTACCTGCTGCGATAAAATATACCTGCTCAAGGTTAACTCAACTCAATCCAAATCAAGTTAGGTCAAGTTAGGTCAAGCCAGGTCAAGTTAGGTCAAGTCAGGTCAAGTCAGTCATGGAACCCTACGTCTTTTCTACATAGCTTACAGAGTGTTCGAACGTTTTCCCATATATTTTGACAGTATCACTTCGTGCTCGATAGATGGCGTTGTTTATTTAACGTCATTTTCTGAATCGCGGTGTTAAGAGTCTCCGTAGAAGAATGACTTTCGCCGAATTCATAATAATATCGAGGATTTGGCTCATTTTGAATTGAACACATAATCCATACTAATCGATGCTTAAAAGTATAAATTCGATAGTAACTCTGTCTGTGTGTCCGTCTGTAATTCTGTATGTTACTTTTTCACGCCTGATCCACCGAACGGATCTCGATAAAATTTGGTAAAGAGATAGATGGCATCCCGGCGAAGAACATAGGCAATTATTTTCTCAAAAACAAATTTAACCGCCCGGTCCCGAACGTAATTTATAATCGTCGGGAGGAAAAACAATCGATCCCCAGCGTAAATTTAAATCGTCGGACGGTTGCCATGCAGTTACAGCTCTTTGTCGCTTGGGATACGGGCTATGATGGTCTATGGGCAGTAGAACTCTAGAGTTGGATAGACTATAAGTCAAATTAATCGACTAAAACATAAATTTAGCAAGAGGACAACACTGAAATAAAATAATAAATTGACAAGTAACAACACGTTGACAGTGACGTGTCATGGCGCGGGCGCGGTGGGCCTCTTTGCGTAATAAAATCAATATTTCGTGTTTTAGTGGCGTTATTGACTAGAAGTGTTATAAAATCTATTTATGAATAGTTATTCCGTAATTATCGATAATAATATTACCAAAATAAAACAGTTTAATGTACAAAAACCGTGTGTGAAAACATGAGCCGTGAGTGTGTGAGTGAGCTATTGAGTGAGAGTGATTATAGTGTATAGTGATAGTTATTGGGGTCTACAGCTCGGTAAGTCATGTTTAAATTATAAAAATATAGGTTTTTCATAATTTATAAGTAATTTGAAACAGTTTTACGACATAATAACAACATTTTGTTGTCAAAACACGATCCGTGAAATCAAGGTCACGATGTACTCATGTTTCGTAATATTGTGTGTTTTTTATTTCTGTTATTATCATAAACTGCTATTGTTGTAAGATTAGTTATCTATTCATAATGCTTCCTGCAAAATTTTGTTACAATCGATTCAGTAGTTTTTTGTTAGTTCGTCAAAACAAAAGAACAAAGAAATTCCCACGCACACAACGATAACATTCATTATTTGTAATTTCCATTGTATTATTCCACCTATTGTATATAGATAAGTATGTGCTCTGGTTATTCAAGAACCCAAAACACTTTACTTTATCGAGCTGCGTTCAGTATATCTCAAGTTATTGTGGATTTCTTGGTGCCTCTGATACGCGAATCGGGGCCCGGGGCGTGAAGTGGGGGCGCTCGGGCCCCACTGTGAGTTATTAGCGACGTGATCTGAACCGAGCGGTTAAGGTGGGGGGGGGGGGGATATAGGGGATGAAAGTTTTTATGGGAAACCTATCATTTTTAGAGTTCCGTAGTCAACAAGGAAGCTTTATAGTTTCGCCATGTCCGTCTGTCTGTCCGCGACTTAGCTCAAAAACTTTTAATCGACCAACTTACATGTGCAGTTGCAAAAACCCAAACATTCTGTATGCGAGAATAAGTTTTTTAACTACAATGTTAACACTTTGAGGGACAGTAAACTCCCATAGACGTAATAACAATAAAACTTTGCGAAAGTTTGTTTGATAAAATAATTCATCCCAACTACGGAACCCTTCATTTTGCATGGTTCGACACGCACTTGGCCGGTTTTTTTTTAACTTAGGGCTGTGAAAATTTATGCTTTTAGTAACTAACAAAGAGTTACGTTTTTCTAAAATCATCCCTCATGAGGGTAAAAACCCTTCTTTACCCTCTTGATTTTAAAATTTACATGTAAGTACTTATTATTGACATTTTTGCGGGACTCTCTTCAAGAGCGTTAAGGGATTGAGAATATAGTCATAGTCCGTATCTTGAGAATCTGTCCACTCAATCAAAAGAGCCAAGTAGTAATACTACTTGGCTCTTGGCTTGGAACGAAGAGTTTGAGTTTACCAGTGAGTACTTACTCGATAGATGGCGTTGTGCAAATGATGCGATTTTCTTAAGGGGGATGCGCCGGTAGCCCACGAAATTCAAATCTTAAATTTTTTGCAATTTGCAAGTCAGTGTCCGGCAGGTTGTATGTTAAAATGAAATTGTTTATTCTGTAAATAGGTTATTGGAATCACTTTTACACGTCGTAATAATATCATTTTTTTTTAAATTAAGCTAGATGAGGTCGGCGTTTCCTATCTGACTACTCTGAGAAGAAAGGCCGAAACAAACTCAGTCTCTTTTAAAGTCCGAACATACCTAGGTCAGATATTGGCATATTGGTCAGGCCCTATGAGGGCCATGTAGATTAGAGTCTGAAATGGTCTTTTGAGGAATGAACCACACAGATTTGAGTGAACCTGTCCTGTCACTGCAAGCATTTGTCAGTAATAGTGGAGCTCAGCTCAGAACTTAAGGAGCTCAACGACTCGACGAGCAATACCAAAGAAAGGACATTTGTGTAGGCCGCATAAAGTTCTCAAATTGCCAGACCATACTTAAAACTAACTGAGAACGAAAAAATATAATAATAAAAACAAAATAAACATCCACATAGTCCTCACATTCACAATAATACAATACTTTACAAAGCAATCATGTCATTTTGTCAATATCCTACATATAATATTCAATAATGTGAATTTGTATATAAAACTGGTAGGTATATTTTGATGATTTTCCATAGTACTTATTCAAAATGTCACAATGCCAAAATGACAAAATGTTAGCAGAGCGAGCAGCTCAATCCCATGCTTTTTGTCTTATAATCTGAAAATAAAAAATAAAAAAAAATAATCTGAAATTGTATAGTACCCTTTTTTACAAAGTTTGGTTTTAATACAGCTTTTAAATCGTTTAATGGGTAAGTTTCGAATGTAAATATGATTCGCGATCGTAGCAAATAGTAGCTTTACAGAATAATAACCATTAGACACAGGAATACAACTCCTGCAATATTAGTTAGATTAGATAAATAAATATTTGAAACAAGTGCGACTCATTATTTAGATCAACATAAAACTTGATACTGACCTGTAAAAAGCAAAAAACATAAGAAAATTTGAATATCGCAGGCTCCCCCAAAGCTTTCGCCTTAGTTTCCATCGTCCATACAATATGCCATAGTTTTTTCATTAATCTTTATACAATATTTTTTCATTAATCTTTCCGACAGTTTCATACTGCTGTCCATACTATCCACACTATCACCACAATATAGATATGCACTACCACTAATATATAAAGTTACTGTCTGTCTCATGTCTGTTACTTTTACGCCGTAACGCCTAGGTCGCCTAGACAGACCACGTGGGTTATGGGACATAGGATACTTTTATCCCGGTAGCACATTCCCGTGGCATAATTTCCGACATCCACGCGGGCGAAGCCGCGGGCAAAAGCTAGTGTTATAATAAATGTTCGTGACTAACCTAAGGATTCTGCTGGAATGTGCTCAAGCTCATGTGCAACACACCATGTTGCAATATGTGTCGCGGTTCTTAAATATAGCTCCGTGCCTTAGCACTCAGCTCATATTAACTGATTGTTATTGATAAATATTCATCGCGCGAGTAGGTACGTAGGCTGACGTTTAGCTTGATACATGATTATATAATGTTATGGACCAAGTAATAAATACGGGCATTTTTCATAATGCCCGCGCATTATGAATGATGAAAAACAAGCTACTTAGGGCAAAATAATTAATTATAATTTGAACTTCCTTATTTATCACATTGCTTCGTCATTATAAATATTGCCGTGTGGTCTTTGGGCAATCTACACAGGTATTTAATTATGGTAAAGTCATTATAGGTCAGCAGAGTGTCTATGAATGTAAATGTTTTATATGATTTTAAATATTGATTCTACGTTTGAAATCAAAATAATAGTATTAAAACCTGGTTTTAATTGTGCTGCCCCAAAGGTGACTAGCACAATAACAAATGCTCGGTTGGTTTGATTATTTCAATACTGCCCTCTCATATTGGGCATTTTTCAAAGTTCCCGGGCATTTTTTATAATGCCCTAATAATCACTTGGTCCATCACATATATACTATTAGTAGCTCACTAATAGTTGTGAGGCGTCGCGTCGCCCATGTTGGTTATATCAGAGAAAACAAGCAGCAACTTATTTAGACAGTGTCTTTTTATTATCAGAATATACATAGTAATGCTATTTTCTTGGCATTCAAGTCACTTTAGATCGTAATCCATGTCTTTAAGAGACCAATGAGAAAAGACGAGAGGAATCAAAGAAAAAGTATAGCAAGACCCTGCTAAGTTAAATAAATAAAATGAAACGAACACAACAAGTCCAAGTGCAACGCGCCACTCATAAGGAAAAGTGATGAACTGCGATGACGTCATCAAACCTGACCGCTTCGAGCGACCGAGCCCGACCACACGATGTTAATAAAACACGATGAGGCTAATTTCCGATAAAACTAATATAAAATTACACTCCTTTTAGGGCAGTCGTGTAATAAGGCCAATATGAACGAAATATAATGTGTTAGTTTGGGCGAACGCGACTTATTTATACTTTGTGCGTTTCCGGGCCGATAATCATAATACTGATTGTTGTTACTTAAACTGTAGTGTAGTTTATGAAAAATACCGGCTTGCTTTGAATTATGTTTAAATATTTTGTTAAGTTAACTCAAATCATGATTTGTTGAACAAACCAGTCAGTTACTATCTCGTTACTACACGCGATATTTTACCCTTGCATGGATTACTATAAGCTTACCTACCAGTCGATTTTCACAATAGGTACACAATACGAATACCGATTCGCCGAATATGAAAACGAATACGAATACCTGATTCTACTATAGCTGCACGCAAATTGTCAAAGAAGGTGAAAGGTAATTAAACACGCTAAGCAATAGTGGCGAGTCTCTTTTCACAAATGCCTCTCAATTAAACTAAAAACCACCAACATTTTGTTTCTTTTATCGACGATTTCCCAATCTGTAATTACACTAAAGTGACACAACTTAACTATATTTTAGTTTGACAGCATTTAAGATGGCACTGAGTTATTAATTTAGTGAAAATGGTAATTTTGCTATTCTGAATTTGACGTTTTTCACCAATGTTTTTTACCAAAAATTTTGATTGTCTGACTATGTTTAATCGCGATTAAAAAGGTGTCATGAACTAAAATGTATACCAACATCAACACCTCGACTTCAGGTGCAAAAACAGTACTGTATCTTTTTTCATTCCTTTTGCTTAAGTACCTATATCTTGAAAATGGTGTGTCCTATCGCAAAAATAATAAAAATGTCGACCCCCTTTAGAACCCGTAAAACAGGGTGACTGACTGATCTATCAACGCACAGCGTATGGAATTAGGACGCAGGTAACATAGATAGATCAGTCAGTCACCCTTGTTTTATATATATATAGATTACAAGGATTTTTTTTTTTTTTTTGCATGTATGGACGCTATACTATTGCGTAAAAATGGTTTAAATGACCTTACCAACGACACCCCACCACACCACACACACCATGAGATTGACGAGAAAAAAAACATACCCGTTAGGTACGTGCAGGGGAAGACCACAAAAAAAAATATTTTACCACTTTTTCGGCGTGATTTATATGCCCATACCGAATTACAACTTTCTAGTACTAAAGTCTTTGAGCTAAGCCGCGGACAGACAGACAGAAAGACACACAGACTGACAGATGGATATGGCGAAACGTTCCTTGTTGACTACACTGGCAGTACAACGCTACAAGGATCTTGTGGCGCGTGGCCAAAATCATATCTAACGCCACCATCTTGATTTTAATACAATTTCTGTGACAATTTCTCAAATGTTCAGTAACAACGCTCTCATTCAGGCGCCAAAAGATCCTCGTAGGCCGTGGTGGATTTACACATTTCCTGCCAGCTGCCAATATAATATAGCTATTCAAATGCCGCCTCTTCTAACCTCTACAGTTCGATACCTACCCTAGTTCACAATCATATTTATTAGGTACCTATATATTTTTTTGTCAATGAAATTGCAAGTTTATGGTTTGTTTGTATCGTCCTCATCAGCTTTTTACCGTTATAAGTATGATTGTGTTGTGAACTAGGGGCAGGGAGGGGATCGATGTGTCAGACTGTCAGTTCTTAAATTATGTTTACAAATACAATATTACACAAGACATATTAGTTTTTGGGTATATTTCTGAGCTAAGCAAAGCTCAATCATGTACCGACAGTACCTTACATATACAGGGTGTTAGGGTAGACACCGTTATCCTTGAAACTAGTGGTTTGGTGTCATCTATAATATACTTTTTCTATGGGACCAATCTTGAAATCGCGAAAAAAAAACCTTTTTTACCCTATCACTTTGTATAAGGTAGGGTAAGGTATGCTTTAAAACTACTTATGTAGGTACACAACATGAACACAGCTGACACAAAATAATGTACATTCGGAAAACGTTGATAAATATTTTTTATTGCACTTGCAGTTTAAAAACAATACGAACAATATCCCTATTAAATTATCTGTTAAAATCTGGTTGATGATAACAATGAAATCAATTATGTTATGAAAGTTTACCATTACCTTTTTGCGCAATTTTATATCCGCAAAATCATCAATTATATCGTCGTATGAAATCTTGTTCATTAGTTCAGACTCTATGCACAAAAGAGCTAAGGCCAAATTTTTGCCAAATAAGACTACGTAGGTTCATAAATATGTAGTGAAATATTTAAATGGTGAAACATATAACACGTTGATTGAATTGTGAGAGTGCACCTAATAACATGTAGGTATACTTAAGTGCTTATATAATAACGTTTTTAGGGTCCCTTAGCCTTATAGTTCCTCCATGTCCGTCTGTCTGCCGCGGCTTAGTTCAGAGACTGTTGGTACTAGAAAGGTGTAATCTGGTATGAGTATACATATAAATCACGCCGACAAAGTGGTAAAAGAAAATAATTAAAAAAAAAAAATGGTACCTCCCCTACACTTAAAGTGGGGATGCCTTTTTTTTTTGGTGGTGTGGGGTAGCTTTAGAAAGGTCGTTTAAAAATAATGCGAGTTTGTCGAAACAATTTTTGGATTCAGGGATCCGTTAGCGAAATATTAAGCTTTAAAGTGCTAATTTTTGTTAGAGTCCAGTGCTCCCCCCCCCCCTGCCAGCTAAATGGTTGGTTTTGGGTATGTGAAAAAAATCACGGTAGTAGTAAATATAACGAAATTAAAAGGAAAACTATCACCGCTACTTAGGCTCCACAAGTTACCGAGTAATAATCGACCAACTTAAATTTGCAGTTGCAAAAACATGTTCTTCCATAAATTTTGTATGGGAGAACAAGTTTTTCAACTACAATGTTAAGTTTGTTGGATAAATTCATCCCAACTACGGAACCCTTCATTGTGCGTGTTTCGACATGCACTTGGCCGGTTTTTATTTTTTTTCTGTCTTGGACCAAAGGAGATCATTCACCGTTCATTCATTTTTTTTTCCATAGTTTTATGGACCTACATTATATGTGAAAGTGCCAACCAAAAAAAAAAGCTATATTCTGAAAGAGTACGTTTTTCTCTTAATTTTTATTAAGTACTACAACCTATTACTTTAATTAGATTACTATTAATTATTTTAACTAAAACAGTATTTTTCAAAATCGTATAACAGCGCAGGGAATTGCCTGACAGATTTGTTCTCATAGTGAAAAGTGAAGAGAATAACATGCTCTGACGGAATATATACATTTTTTTGGTTGGCCGACACTTTCACAATTTAGCCCAAAATGAATGATGTCCTTTGCCGCCCCCTAAGATCTGCCGCTGTAGGCTCCAGCCTACTCAGCCGGCTGGCAAGCCCGCCACTGTCGTAGCCTCGTAGGTGTACTTAGTCACAAATGTGTCGCCTGTAATGCTATGTCCCTGCGATGCCCACACAAGTACCTCAGACGTAAACAAAGTGCTCCTGTGAATCAACTCAGTGCCGACTGCCGAGTGTGCCTGCGACGGTTATCTTATCGAGGTGCACTGAATATGTACCAAAGTTGTCAATATCAATCGCACATATTTTTTTTTTATTCAGTTTGCTTACGGTACGGTCAACAGCACGTCTTTCGTAACACTTGAAATAAGAAAACTGCCAAGGTAAAAATGACAAAGTCAAAGTATTTGGTACAAAATTTGCGTTGTATCACTATGTTTTGCCTTGCAAAGCGTACAAATTAGGTGTAAAAAAAACTACAAACTAAATAAAACTGTTTCAAACAAGTAACGTCGTAAACAAGATAGAATAACAGGTGGATCGGACATCTACACTAATATTATAAAGAGGAAAGATTTGTATTTTTGTATGTATGTATTTTTGTGTGTGTTTGTAATGAATAAACACAAAAACTACTGCGCCGATTTCAAAAATTCTTTTATATTTATCGCTAGAAAAGATTAGGGATCCTTACTAAAACTCCAATAATGTAACCCAAGGTGTAAAAAAAAATACCTAAAATATTCTTTACATCGCGTGCGCTGCAAAAACTATTGAGGATAGAATAAAATAATGTACTACGACTTTGCAGAACACATTATTATTAACAAAAAGTGTCGCGACAGCATATGTCTAGCTATTATAGTTATGCCACAATAAGTGTTTTTTTATTTTGAAAATTTAATTGAAATGACGCCGCTAGAAAAGGCTCTTTATTTGTATCTTATATTAATCCTTAACAAAATAAATACCTTCATAATTAAGACTGCTTCAATAACTTTATATAACTTTTTGAATTATTCAATTCGGACATTCTATTCGAGAGATCACGAGTTTAAAAATGTAAGTATGGCTCCAAAAAATACCGGCTCATACATTCATTATACAATGGTTTTTTTGATGATATCAAGGTAGATAGGTAGGTAGGTATGTATGTAGGTAGGAAGGTAGGGTAGGTAGGTACGGTAGGTACGGTAGGTAGGTAGGGTAGGTAGGTAGGGTAAGTCGGGTAGGTAGATATCTTGGTAGGTATAGGGAGGTAGGTGTAGGGAGGTAGGTGTAGGTAGGTAGGTAGGTAAGGTAGGGCAGGGTAGGTAGGTAGGTAGGGCAGGGTCGGTAGGTCAGGTAGGTAGGTAGGTAGGTAGGATAGATGCGCCGTAGATAAGTACTTGGTGCTACCCGTGCGAAGCCGGGGTGGGCAGCTAGTTTTTTATAAAGTCAAATAGTTACCATGGACCTGCGATTGACCCTACATTGGTGTACCTAAGGTTTAAATACTTTATTCTCAAAAAGACAAAAAGAGCCACTTACATGAGAACATAAGATAACATATTGTATTAAGCTTATTCTAGGTAACGGACACTGATACAATATAATAATATTTAAAAAAAGAATTGTGTTTATTTTGGTTGGATGACACCTTCATCGGTTTTATTCTCAACTAGTAGGCTAGTAACATTATTAGTGAGTGGTTTCCATTATGTGATTTGACAGTTTTGATTTAAAACCACTGAAAGAGCTAACATTTTTTATGTAGGATGGTAAACTATTATAAATGCCTACATAATATGATAGCTCCTTTGTTGTAATAAGTTTCACATTCAGATGTTTGTAGCGACGACTGGCAAAGTATACTGGATGCGTTGTTTTTACTGTAAATATTAACTATTTTATGTTGTTTGGATGGCATATCCAAACAACATAAAATACCAGAAGATGTCGAGAAAAAACATAGCAACTAAACCACAGTTTCTGAAAGTCTGACCTCTTAGACGATGTGATTGGTGTACTTACGTACAAATAAACATTACAATTGACAACTGGATTAATTGAATACCCTCTCAGTAGACACGTACAGACAGAAAGTTAATCGAAAGTAACCAATTTCAATTGTATTTTTCTCATGATTTTTCTAAACATTGAAAGGAACAACCACACCTCTTTAGTTACAATTTGACATTAACAGCGCCCTTATCTCGTAGCAGTAAGGGCGGTATTCATTGCTCGAGTGTACGATTGACGTGCGGTTGACTCCTCTTATTTATTGACATTCACGATCGACATAAAACCATTAATAAGTCATTGCAAGGATACGTACAGTCACGGACTTTAATTGATGAGCCACCTGGCACTGGAAATTAACGTCTCTGACATCGACATTTCAACTGTCACTGTCTTAAGTTATGTTTACAGATTATCCGAGTTAATGAGCTCTCTCAAAGGAGGTCAGTATAAAATAGATTGGTCAATGGATAACCTTAATGCAAAATTTTATTTATTTTTATCATTGAGAACTTTTTAGTCAACCTCTATGGATAAGACTATTTCCGATTACAAGTAATTTATTTGTCATCTTGACGAGCGTGCGGTTTGAGTTCGTGTTTAATCGTGTAATCTCGTGAATGTATGAAACTGTAAAATTGAATAGTTTGAAGGTGGCTTATCAATTAAAAGCCGTGATTTTACCTAGTATCTCTTTGGAGTCTGTGTTGAATTGCAATGTAACTCCTATCTTGGTGAGGACAGGTTATAAATTAGAATGATTGCCTCTAATTATAACGAGACGAGTTACATTGCAATGACTTACTAATGGTTTTACGTCATTCAAATTTGAATGGGCTGCATAAGTGTAATATAACTAACACGTGTTCGCTTTGTGTGAAGCTTTCTATGGAGTCGCACCGCCGGGCTGGAGCGCGCAAGGTGGGTAGTACTACTCATGCTAGTCATACGCGGCATGGGTACATGCTCCGTCTAGTGTCGTCCAGCTTGTCGCATGTCGGTGGGACTCGAACTGTAATACAAGGTTATTGTGGCGCGCGGTCGAAATAACTAACGGAACTAACGCCGCCATCTTGTTTTGTCAATATAGGTAATTTCAGAGACAATTCCACAAATGTTACTAACAATGCCCCCTGGCAATGTCATTTAGGCGCCAAAATATGCTTGTAGCACTCTATGGTCCAGCTCCTAATGATTTGCGACCTTCAGCTTGAATGTCATCTCACTTAGACATCACTATTTTTACTTGAAAGAACAAGATAGTTTCAATCTTAGAGGCCGCGCCGCGCCATCGCTGAAGTCCATATTTGACGCGGCGCTAGTGTCTGTCGTTGCAACACGTTGCATTAAAAAAATATAGTTCTTAAATTTTCCAGCCTTATTTCGTGGCGCGAATTCTAGTGAAGTTTCCATTTACTGGGAGTTTTTATCTAAAGTGGTAAAGCATTAACGAGGGCCACTATACATAGCCAATCTGCGTAAAACTCCCATGTGTCAAGTTAACGGTGTAGTCGTTTCACGATAACTTCCTGTGTTGCTTGATGTTCGTACTAGCGGTATATCTGTATACTAGTGTGTACTAGTGTGAGTACCTAGTGAACCATATTGTACGGTGTCGATACTCACACGAGGCAGTAAGGGCAGGCACCTTCTTTGTTCGCTGTTCGTTCTTCTTCAAAGACCGTTGTCCTTGTCCTGTAGCTACAACGGCTAAGGTGCCTGCTGTTAATGCCCCGTCTGAAAATTTACCTCACCACATGTAACAGTATGGCTGGTGGATTTTTAACTAAATTACATTAGAATTACATGTAGTAATTATCATAATTTCAATTAATTTGCATATACACATCTCTATCAGCCGCCATCTCAGTGTTCGGTTCAGTGTCCGTGGTTTATGTGTTACGTATAGAAGTAAACAGTGCGAAATAATAAAGAGTGTATTGTATTGTGTTACAGCATGTCCACCGTCGTATGACCAGGTGATGAGTTCGGAGCAGCACAAGCAGCCGCCCTACAACCCGCACGCGCCGCACTAGATACACACACGCACACCCTCTACACACACGACACCCACGCCACGATGAAGTAGGGTGTGTCGATGTCACATCGTCTTTGACTCATCCCAATGTGTGAAATCGAAGACAAGGTGATTGCTTCGACCGATCGTCTCGATGTATTTAAGTGCAGATATAACACCAGTATTCGAGGCAAAACAAACAACAGAATACCATTAAAAAAAGTATTTTATCTAATAGATCCCTGAAACCTTATGTAGCTATGTTCTGAGACAAATGTCACAACTGAAGTTACCGAGAGATTATTACAAGAATGTTAACATTGCGACTGACTTAGCCGTCTCTAAAACAAAGAAACTGTAATACTCTAAACACCTTGACGTGTTTGAATGATGGTCGTAACTCGACCCAATGATTGCTACGATGATGTTTAATAGTCGGCGATAGATGGCGCGGTGTGCTTACCACACACACTTATGCCTCGGTAGTGTTGTACACACTCGACTGAAAGTACAATCGAGTGCGAACATAATCGACTAGTCCGTCGACTCCGATATAACGATAAGTATTCGACTCGACGTTAATAGCACATTGTGCTCAGAGGGAATCAAACTTTGGAACCGATGATTTTTACCAATATTTCCTTTATTTTATTAGAAAAATATCGATAAAAATCTACTTATGTCGAACTTGGATTGACTATAAAATGTCCGAGTGACAATTTTCAGTCCGTCTATAAGTATCTATCTCGCTCTTTGCCACTTAAGTTAGACAATATCTGTCTCTTTCGACCATAGGCTCCTTAGTTTAGCTCCCTCGCTTTCATTTATATATTCTTTAGTTTATTAAAATGTAATTAATTAGTGAAGCAGGGTACAGTATGTTGTAAGTGTACTAAAGTAACTCGCCATTGTATTTATTTAAGATATTATTATTATTTTCTTATGAGATTGTTTATCAAGTATATTTTCTGAATTATTTATGACAGGGATGACTATTTTTCTTAAAAAACATACATACAATTACAGATTTCTATTTTCCTGAAAAGTTTTATTTTAAATATGAGGTATTAGAAGTGATACAGATCTCAAATTGTAAACAGATGTTTTACCCGATTCACGATAACTACCTACATACATAGTACATAATAAAGTAATTAAAGTTTATCAAATTTTACAAATGTTAAAGATGCATCATAAATATGAAAATCGACTTATTGCCCGAATCGAAGTTTAGGCAAGAGTTTTGTCGATCAAAGTGAAAGTCATAAACAGAATAATTCTGTGTTTAATGATCCTGCGGGTAATTTCGCAACACACTTACAGTAGCAATGGCTTTCGTTTTGACAGTTCAACGTTCATGTCATTATTTACGTTGTTGAACAGACAAATTTTTCGAACATATTAAGCAATGGATTAGCTATGTCCTTCAAAATCAAATCATTCAGATTGTGATTTAAAGTGTGTTACGCAATAGGGTGCTGGTTGACTATAAATAGTCGTTGTCATATTTATGATAACTAAATATAATTAAAGTTTGTTGAATGATCTGTTGTTGACTGAGATTGCTGTAGTGCGGTGTAACTAAACGGACATGCGGGCACGTGTGCGGGGCGTTCTATGTCATATGAAGGTGTACAGTAGGTTGAGAATATCATGCAACAATAACATGGATTGTTGAGGTAATAGGCAGTGCAATGTGAAGGTAATTTTATATCAATGTTTTCTCTCTGAATGTAATAATTTGTATCTCATCGATGTCTACTCAAGTATTATCATAGACTCATACTACTACACTTATTAAGCACTTTGTGTAAACGACCGATACAGAGTGATCTAGAAATCAATTAATAATATTCTGCTACCGCTAATGACTAACTCCACGTTAAATTCTTTTTGATCGATTTTACTGAAATAATAATCTGACAGAAAATACGATTTCAAATAATAGTTTTAATAACATTTGAAGTCGAGAACATTCTGTATCAATATTAACCCGTCGTATGCCGTAATTACAGACACAATTAAAAATCCATTGTTTCTCAACGAGATCCACGATACCAAAGGTTAATAATAAATACTTTCAATTTATTGTTCGATCAACTTTCTGTTAAATTAGATTAAAAAAAGCGTACTTATGTCCTAAATATATAATTTTTAATGAATCAATAAATGATTTTCTAAAACTGCCATTTCCCATAACTTGGTTGTCGTAACCCTATGCATTGCGTCACACTGTGTCATGTAATAGTCGGTTGTTCTATTAATGCTCAGTTTTGAGTAGTCCTTTACAAATATTGTATTAGTGGTACACTTGTTTACTGTAGCATTACAGTCGTCGTCGTGACTTCATGACATGTACTTAATTATGATTACTAGAAAACCTCTGTGTATGTCATCAACTTGTATAACCATTTCTAAGTAACATGAAAGATTCGAATTTGCTTGACGAGAGAAGAGTTTTATGTTCACTAATTCAATAACCTCATACGTGTCTGAGGCTTTTGAGTTGCGTTGAGTGAAAAATATGCAATTGATATGTCTGTAATCGATTTCGAAATATTCGATAGTTTAAATTTTAAATTTTATAGAAAATTATATCTATTATACAGTTGTCTAGTACCTATTTACCTCTCCTAGCGCCCAACCGGCGCTGAACACCAGTGCAGTACTCGAGCGCTAATGTGACACACTGAGACTGTCGCGCAGGTACGAGTGACGAGACGGCGCTCTACAAGGCGTTTTTTTCTAAAACTTGATGAGCTTTATTTACGGACGAGTATTATATACACTGGTAACAAATACTAGAAGATAATACGTCTATTATACCTGTAATGCCAATCTGAATGTTGTTTAGGTAATATGTAAACTTAGTACAATACACTTGTTGTGATGTCACAAACTATGTTCCTCTCACTACTCATGAAGAAGCCTTCGGTTTCTACAGAAATATCTCGTCGTAAATAATCAATCACAACGGAGGCTACGTATACAAAAAATAAGCAACAGTGAACAGTCAATGCAAGACATTGTGAAATCTTCCAATATTCAGTAGAGTGCTCACTAGTAAATAAATATTATTATGAATAGTTGTGCTCTCGAGCGTACTCGGAACTGTGTTAATGTTAAGTAAGTATACATTGTGATATGTGAGCGGAGTACATAAGTAGGTGTTAAAGTATCTTCAGCGAGGATTACTATTATTTACCCTAGATGATAAGAATACTGTATTTTTCCAAATATAATTTTGAGCTTTATTTCGTATAGATTAAGGTGCATTTTGTTATGATAAAAGATTTTTAGTTTAGTTTTCTAAGTCGTCACCAAGTGTATTTTAATTTTCATACAAAATAGTCTAAATAAATTGCTTAACGCAAGACCTTGTGGGTTTTATTTGAACACTTCTACTAATAATAGGTAATCTACCTACAAAACAGGAAAATCTATAAACTCAAACTCAAAGCATTTATTTCAATTAAACCATTTACAGGCACTTTTGAATTGTCAAAGAGTCGGTCAGTTAGTCAGAGAGTTGAAGCTAGTTGCCCATTCCAAAACGTAGATCTCTATGGAGAAGAACGGGCATGAAACTCCAAGGACACTCATTAAAAATGGATATAGATATTACAAAATCCTGGGTACAGTATTCATGTTGCTTCTATATGTGAGAACAATGTAAAACAAAAAAAGAATCAAAAGCAATTCAAAATTTAAGACTAAAAATAAGCTCTGGCAAATAAGAGGTGACCAGTCTCAACTGACGGCGCCCGTTCACGAACATGACATGACTCAACCATTTTGTAGGGAACCGAATGATCCAACACACGCGCCAACATCAGCGAGACATTTAAGTGAGCATGACATACTCTCATCTGCCATGCTATTTCAAGTCAACATACTAAACGGCTCCATGGTACTCACATTTACAATAATTGAAAAATGCTTCTAAATTATACAAAACTAGTTTGCAAAGAAATTGAGCAATTAATATAATATTATTTTCAGATAAGTTAAATAAGAATAAACAATAAGTTAGTAATGTCAGGAAAAAAAAAAGTAAAAAGGGGGAAGCAACACTTCCAATTATGAAATTTTAACTAGTGAGCCCAAGTGCCTGTGAAGCAGGACCAGCGTTAAGCCAAGCATTTTTATCTACGATATAATCATCCAACTTATAATATGTTTATCTACATAGTTTTATTAATTACAGAATTTTATTATAACATTTTACACAGTACCCCATAAAAGAAGTATGTACTTTAGACAATCTGAAACGTGGTTGATCTAATTTGTTCCTATTTCTAGTGTTAAAATTATGCCTGTCACTTATTTTACTATTTACTAAAAAGATGTAGATTTTTCCGAACGTACAGTCACGGACTTTAATTGATCAGTCTCCTGGCACTGTTCGTATTTTAGTCGTGCAAATCGGGTTTATTCGGTTCCCGACACGGAAGGTCATAATGGTGCCGATTCCCTTGTTAACAAACTAAACTAAATTTAAGTTCAGTGCATCTTTTTCTTTCTATTTCATTAAGAAAAGGACAGAAGATCAATTTTAATTTAGTCTTGTCAAACTGTCACTACTCCAAACAAGTTTAGACGCGATTAAAAACTTGCCTACTTAAATTACGTCAATTTATGTCAGGCGCTGATTAATTTGACTGAAATGTATCTTCTGTCCTTTTCATAATGAAATAGAAAGAAAAAGATGCACTGAACTTAAACTTAGTTTAGTTTGTGTACAAGGGAATCGGCACCATAGTCTTCGTATTAGTAGAAGAAAATTATATTTAATAACTTTACCGGTTGGCTAACCTTTTTTTTTTTTTTTTTTGGGTGGGAAATCATCATATTACTTCTCCCGCTCTGGGCGGAGCGGAAGGGCGTGTCAGACTCTTACTGACTAAAACCCACCCGTGTTCCTTCGGTTGCCTGTTGCCAGGGTCCCGGTATCCCTTTCGGACTATTCCGCAACCCTGGCAGGCATCGGTCCTAACCGACCCCGTCAGGTGTGCTGACATCTCTTTGAGGCGCGCGTGGAACACGACGCGCCATCGACCTGGGCCTGGTCCTTATCGGACGGCGAGCTGCCCATTGCTCGCCGTCCGCAAGCCCACGCCTATGGTGGCCGGGAATCCGCCTGGGATTCCCGACGCCCAGGGTGTCTCCAGCGGCGGCGGTTAGGGGCGTGAGGGCGCAGGCTTTGCCTCTCCCTCACGCGTTCCGCCTCCTCCTTCGCGAGCATCACTGCTTCGCAGAAGGAGGTGACCGCCTCCCATGCCCTCTCGCTCCGTACCATGGCCTGGACCAGGGCCGGACGCGAGAGGTCAGTGCCGCCAATCGCCTCCACGAGGACACGGCGGTGCTCCGCCCAAGCAGGGCACACCTCCACCGTATGCTCCACCGTGTCCTCCGGACGATCCGCACAGTGGTGACACCTGGGCGTTTCCTCCCGCCTAACCCTGCACAAGTACCTCCCGAAGCTGCCATGTCCGGTGAGGACCTGTGTCAGGCGGAAGGTGAGGACGCCGTGGCGCCTCTCCAGCCACTCCCCAAAGAGGGGACTTATCGCCGCAATTGTGGCGTGCCCAACCGGTTGGCTAACCTGACAGCCAGAACTACAAACTTGACAGCAGAGTGACTATCCAAAGTTAACCAATTGTAGGTCTAGCAACAGTAACCTAGCAACGATTGTTTAAGCGTAGCGATAGTAACGTTAGTGTACGGAGAAATATTAATAGTCATTTCGGCAACTTCGAAATTAACGTGTCTGACATCGACATTTCAACTGTCACTGTCTTCAGTTATATTTTCAGAATAACCGAGTTAATGAGCTCTGATTCAACGGAGGTCAGTATCAAATAGATTACCTAATTGCAACATTTTATTTATTTTTATCATTGAGAACTTATTAGTCAACCTCTATGGATAAGACTATTTCCGATTATAAGTAATTTATTTGTCATCTTGTTTACGAGCGTGTGGTTTGAGTTCGTGTTTAATCGTGTAATCTCGTGAATGTGTGAAACTGTAAAATTGAAAAGTTTTGAAGGTGGCTTATCAATTAAAGTCCATGACTGTACATAATGTTTTCATATATATACTGACAAGGTACCGTCATGATGGGTGTTAGTGTATGTGAGTTTCTATGTTTGTAAACGCACCCACGATACAGGAAGAAATTACTAGTGTGGAGCAACGTTTAAAAAAAAAAAAGATGTTAATTTTTTTTAACAGTTCACTTACAGACTCGCGTCTGCGGAGGTTGTAGATGGCTCGGATAGCTCTCTTTTGCAGAATAAAGATAGAATCAATATCTGCAGCCCGTCCCCACAGCAAAATACCGTAAGACATGATGCTATGAAAGTAACTAAAATAGACCAGTCTCGCGGTATCCACGTCTGTTAGTTGGCGGATTTTCCAAACAGCGTAAGCGGCTAAACTAAGTCGCCATGCAAGTGATGTTAAGTGAGGACCCCACTGTAATTTTGAATCAAGCGTAATCCCCAGGAAAACCGTCTTTTCGACGAAGTGTATTGTATCTCCTTATTCAGTACAACTTGACAATCACTACTTTTAACATTCGGTAACGCGAATCTAATGCATTTCTTTTTCTTCTCATTTAATACCAAATTATTTACAGTAAACCAATTATGGACCTTAAGCATAGCGTTATTTACGTCGTCAAACTCCTGTGCATGTCTATTTACTTTAAAAATCAGTGATGTGTCATCAGCAAATAACACCATTTGTGGTCGGTTTTTCAGTAGATGAGTTCAATTTCTAATTGTTTGGAAGAAAACCTTGAATATTTTGGTGAAACAATTTCAAGGAATTCTGCTTAGCCCCTTTTTTACAAATATTGTTAACTAATTGAGTGCTAGAAGATACCTTGTGAATGGTGACATTAACTACATTGTTACTGGTACCTTCTGTTGTCTTACTGACTAGTTTAAACTATCGCTAACCTCCTTAATATTAGTAGGTATTATTACTAATTTTTGTGGTGCTAATTACATGAGACTTCGACATACTACTTATGTCTGAGTTTATAATATTAAAAGCTAATAGCCATGCTATTTGACGTCTAAAACTAATGGGCAGATACGCAGTATCCCTGGTCGATTTTAATTTCTCAACAAAAGTGTTGGTGTCTAAAAATATAAGTTTATTACTATAGTGATTAGCTAATAAATGCATATGGTTATTTAGAATATGTATATAATGATATTGCCTACTTGACAAGTGCTCGAAGTATGGAAAAGCACATAATATTATTTTCTGACAATTAATCTTTAAGATTTCAGTGACACTGTCAGTAATGTCATCTTTTTTAACATTAGTACTATTGCGTACAAATACAGAAATAATGGCTTTCAGATCGTATTTATTCCCCGTTATTGATGAAATTATGTCTTTGTAGGATTTCCCTGGCATACAATAATTAACAGCAGATGTACTCAGGTTGTTACTTAACAATTTACCTAACCCTCTCCCTAAACTATCTGAAAACATAATAGAACAATAAGAAACTTTACTTGAACAAGAATCTGTCTGTGCTACTTGAGATGAGGCTTGTACATGAACAACATATGGTATATCTTGATGGGGGATTGAGTCCTGAGCCTCTCCAGACTGGGATGGGTCCTCCGTTGCCTCAGGTTGAAGAGCCTCAAGGTTAGACTCCCTTTGACAACAACATGGAGTCGTGCTGAGAGTCATAGGGACCACTCTGTCTACCTCATCGTTACACATTTCTACTAACTCGTTTGCAGCAAGGATGTGTTCCTTTATTTGTTTTTGAGAGCTCACATACTTAATATAAAATGAATGTAGTGACTCTTCAAGCACCTCAATCTCAGACTGTAATTGTTGAGTGTCAATATGATAAATGTTTTTACTGTCTTCTAATTTAACCAGATAGTTTTTTAATTTATTTATTAGAAAAACACGTTCTTTCCTTAGTTTAATATTGTTGGAAATGTGTTTTTGTTGTTTCCTGAATTTATTGCATTTATTTATGGTTTTATTTAGTTTTGCATATTTTTTAATTTTATTTTGACTAACTTTATAACAACTATTATTATGTTTCAATATAGAATCTTCAGTAAGGTCTATTGTTACTAAAGAATGAGGGTTGTAATTAGTCTATACATATAATAAATCTGTAGACGAGGAGTTTCTGTACAATGAAAAAAAAAAAAAAAAAAGTAGTTGGAGTGTCCAAGAATAACCAACAGATGCCATTTCTACCATTTTTGGATTTTTTGTCTGTTTGTCTGGTTGTCTGTTTGTCTGTTTGTCTGTTCGTTTGTTTGATTGTTCCAGTATCACGTAAAAAGTACGAAATCAATATGGTTAACTTATACACTCAAATATTGTGTGTAACTCGATGTTTCATTTAGTCTTTGTTTCATCGCAATCGCTTCAAAATATCAAAAGATATAAGAGTTTAAAGTATTCAAGAAGAAATTTTCATTAGGTACGTAATGTAGATACACGTAACGACATCTATTGTCGTAAAATGACACTAGCGTAAAATCAGGTAGGTTTGTGAGAACGTGTGTAACACACGATCATAATCATCATATGTTCACATACTTCGCGCGGAAACATAACGCGATACATTGTGAATTCACCCAATCTAAAGTTTGGTTAATTCAAGTTTCCAAATCTATTGTTTGGTAGTAGTGCCATAGGTGGCGCTATCTATCTTTTAAATCATGAAAAAATGGTGACAAATTTTAATTTCTTAAAAATTGTAGATTCTTACATCGAGCAAAAAGTGAGTAATTAAGGCACGAATGCGCTTACTAAATAAACACGAGTAATCTACTTTTCTTTCAACTACCAATGTACCTGCTGCGATAAAATATACCTGCTCAAGGTTAACTCAACTCAATCCAAATCAAGTTAGGTCAAGTTCAGGTCAAGTCAGGTCAAGTCAGGTCAAGTCAGGTCAAGTCAGGTCAAGTCAGGTCAAGTCAGGTCAAGTCAGGTCAAGTCAGGTCAAGTCAGGTCAAGTCAGGTCAAGTCAGGTCAAGTCAGGTCAAGTCAGGTCAAGTCAGGTCAAGTCAGGTCAAGTCAGGTCAAGTCAGGTCAAGTCAGGTCAGGTCAGGTCAGGTCAGGTCAAGTCAGGTCAAGTCAGGTCAAGTCAGGTCAAGTCAGGTCAAGTCAGGTCAAGTCAGGTCAAGTCAGGTCAAGTCAGGTCAAGTCAGGTCAAGTCAGGTCAAGTCAGGTCAAGTCAGGTCAAGTCAGGTCAAGTCAGGTCAAGTCAGGTCAAGTCAGGTCAAGTCAGGTCAAGTCAGGTCAAGTCAGGTCAAGTCAGGTCAAGTCAGGTCAAGTCAGGTCAAGTCAGGTCAAGTCAGGTCAAGTCACGTCAAGTCAGTCATGGAACCCTACGTCTTTTCTACATAGCTTACAGAGTGTTCGAACGTTTTCCCATATATTTTGACAGTATCACTTCGTGCTCGATAGATGGCGTTGTTCATTTAACGTCATTTTCTGAATCGCGGTGTTAAGAGTCTCCGTAGAAGAATGACTTGCGCCGAATTCATAATTATCGAACATTTGGCTCATTTTGAATTGTACACATAATCCATACTAATCGATGCTTAAAAGTATAAATTCGATAGTAACTCTGTCTGTCTGTCCGTCTGTAATTCTGTATGTTACCTTTTCACGCCTGATCCACTAAACGGATCTCGATAAAATTTGGTAAAGAGATAGATGGCATCCCGGCGAAGAACATAGGCAATTATTTTCTCAAAAACAAATTTAAGGGGGGGGGGTATATAGGGGATGAAAGTTTTTATGGGAAACCTATCATTTTTAGAGTTCCGTAGTCAACAAGGAAGCTTTATAGTTTCGCCATGTCCGTCTGTCTGTCTGTCTGTCCGCGACTTAGTTACGTTTTTCTAAAATCATCCCTCATGAAAAATGAATGGTAAAAACCCTTCTTTACCCTCTTGATTTTAAAATTCACATGTAAGTTCTTATTATTGTCATTTTTGCGGGACTCTCTTCAAGAGCGTTAAGGGATTGAGAATATAGTCATAATCCGTATCTTGAGAATCTGTCCACTCAATCAAAAGTTATTACCTACTACTTGGCTCTTGGCTTGGAACGAAGAGTTTGAGTTTACCAGTGAGTACTTACTCGATAGATGGCGTTGTGCAAATGATGCGATTTTCTTAAGGGGGATGCGCCGGTAGCCCGCGAAATTCAAATCTTAAGTTTTTTGCAATTTCCAAGTCAGTGTCAGGCAGGTTGTATGTTAAAATGAAATTATTTATTCTGTAAATAGGTTATTGGAATCACTTTTACACGTCGTAATAATATCAAAAAATTGTAAAATTAAGCTAGATGAGGTCGGCGTTTCCTATCTGACTACTCTGAGAAGAAAGACCGAAACCAACTCACAGTCTCTTTTAAAGTCCGGACATACCTAGGTCAGATATTGGCATATTGGTCAGGCCCTATGAGGGCCATGTAGATTAGAATCTGAAATGGTATTTTGAGGAATGAACCACACAGATTTGAGTGGACCTGTCCTGTCACTGCAAGCATTTGTCAGTAATAGTGGAGCTCAGCTCAGAACTTAAGGAGCTCAACGACTCGACGAACAATACCAAAGAAAGGACATTTGTGTAGGCCGCATCAAGTTCTCAAATTGCCAGACCATTGTTAAAACTAACTGAGAACTATAATAAACATCCACATAGTCCTCACATTCACAATAATACAATACTTTACAAAGCAATCATGTCATTTTGTCAATATCCTACATATAATATTCAATAATGTGAATTTGTATATTAAACTGGTAGGTATATTTTGATGATTTTCACTTATTCAAAATGTCACAATGCCAAAATGACAAAATGTTAGCAGAGCGAGCAGCTCAATCCCATGCTTTTTGTCTTCCAAATAATCTGAAATTGTATAGTACCCTTTTTTACAAAGTTTGGTTTTAATACAGCTTTTAAATCGTTTAATGGGTAAGTTTCGAATGTCAATATGATTAAAATATGATTCGCGATCGTAGCAAATAGTAGCTTTACAGAATAATAACCATTAGATACAGGAATACAACTCCTGCCATATTAGTTAGATTAGATAAATAAATATTTGAAACAACTGCGACTCATTATTTAGATCAACATAAAACTTGATACTGACCTGTAAAAACCTTTTATCCCGGTAGCACATTCCCGTGGGATAATTTCCGACATCCACGCGGGCGAAGCCGCGGGCAAAAGCTAGTATTAAATAATTCACCATATAAGTTATTTGTTTCCCTAGCCCGAGTACAATCTTTCTGTTTTTGTAACTTAGTTATTCGTACATTTGCATGAATTAGTTCCTCTTCTAGGTCCCTAACCTATATAGTGTAACGAAATAAAACATGTTGCTTCGTTATATACGTATAATTTCGCTTATACAAAAAAATATAAAAACACTGCCGAAAATATAAAAACGGGGCGTACAAATTACAAATTATATTATTATTTATAATGTTAGATTTATGGCCGGATTAATATAGGAAAACTTTCGGAGTAAATATCTCAGGTGAATTTAGTAACGCGTCGGAGTTCGGTGTGTATTAGCAATTGCAAACGCTTATAATCCGTACCCTATTTGCGTAAACGCAACGCGCCGAATAAGGACTGCAACCGAATGTTAGCCTGACACCGACGTAATTTATTTTTATTTACAAGATCATTCGCGTGTAAAATAAACCTAAATCGATTAGCCGAATTCTTATGATCTTCGGGAAAATTCCGGAGGGACGACGCTTCGCAATGAAGAAATTAAAGTTAAGTTATAAATTGAGGATAAATTGGTCAAACGCTGGGCCGCCAGGTACGTGGGCAGGCGGGGACGGTGCGTGGCACGACGTTCTGCGGACTGAACTGCCGGAGTGCCTGGTCCGACCGCTGACGAAACACTGGATCTATATCCCAAAGCCCTGCCGGTAAAAGGCCAAAATAGGCCTCTTCTCTGGTTCTTAACAAACCATAAAACTCAGAGAATATTCACGAAACTGCACTGCTGATAATTTACTATTATTTCCACCACATAGTTCACCAAGAAATTATTGAAAAATACATAGATGTTTATCACCAAGAAATGGAACCGCGACTAACGTCCGCCTAAAAAAATTGCTAATCTTTTTTTCATTGTCAGATTCAAATTAAAAAATTTGAAAATTATCGGAAGATTTAAGACGACAAAATCGATGGCCAGAAAATTAATAAAAAGATCCAAGCTCGAAGATTTTATGCAGGGAAATACTGCAATAGGTACTATACTATACGTACGATAATATTATAAAGATGAAAGATTTGTTTGTTTGTTTAATTGTATCGAATAGGCTCCCGTAACTACTAGACCGATTAAAAAAAAAACCAATAGAAAGCTAAATTATCAAGAAGTAACATAGGCTATAATTTATTGAAAAAATCAAAATAGAAAAATTTTGCCTATAAAATCATTATTTCGCGTGCGCTGAGAAAACTATACATAAAAATTAGGTACCTACTACATGATTAAAGTAAGTACTCATTATTACCTACAAAAAGTCCACAAGGGAATATAATAATATAATAATAGGTCTTTACCTATGAAATTGCCGTTTTGTATGAAAAAATTTAAACGATTTTTTTTCATGAATTTTTTATTTGTATAAATCGAAGTAATCACCCATGCAATCAATGCATCTTTGCCATCGCAGTGGCAGTTTATTGATGCCCTTCTTAAAGAAATCAGCTGGACGGGAGGCAACAAATTCTTCAAAGGCATTTTGTACTGCCTCTCGGGTATTGAATTTTTTTCCCGCCAAGAAGTTATCCAAATTCTGGAAAAAGTAGTAGTCTGTAGGCGCAAGGTCTGGTGAGTAGGGCGGATGACGGAGAGCTTCCAACCCCAGTTCTTGCAACTTGGAGACCGTCTGCTGTGCAGTATGAGGTCGCGCGTTGTCGTGCAGGAGCAGCGGAGACGAGCGATTGACCAATGCTGGTTGGAGATGCGCCAGCTTCTCCATCATTGTGTTCAGTTCTTCACAGTACACATCTGCAGTTATGCTCACCCCGTTTGGTAAGAAGCTGTGATGAATCACACCGGCGCTAGACCACCAAACAGTGACCATCACTTTTCTAGGGGTAAGTTTTCGTTTAGGGCATTGTTTAGGTGCTGAACCAGGATCCAACCAACTTGCTGAGCGCTTGCGGTTATCTAACAGAATCCATTTTTCATCGCAGGTAACAATGCGGTTCAAAATTCCTTCATTTGTGTGTCTGTTGAGCAGTGCAAGGCACGTCTCGACGCGTACTTCGCGCTGGCGATCATTGAGTTCGTGGGGCACCCATTTGTCAAGCTTTTTTACTTTGCCAATTTGACGCAAATGGACCAATATTGTTTTGACGCTAACGTCGAAAGCTGCTGCTAATTCAGCCGTAGATTGTGTATCATCAGCTTCCACAATCGCCTTTAATTCGTCATTGTCGACCAAAGTCTTCGGACGACCGCGAGGTTCATTTTTCAGGTCGAAATTTTCAGAACGGAAGCGAGCAAACCAATAACAGGTGGTGCGTTGGTTTGTAGTGTTAGCTCCGTAAACGTCGTTGATGTTGCGTGCCGCTTGTGCCGCGTTGCTGCCACGACGGTACTCATATTCCATAATTACTCGAATTTTTAACGTATCCATGATGACGAAAAAGATTGAAATGCGATGAAAATGTAACACTAATCAATAAAGAAATGACTACTTTTGGAAAAAAAAATCCATGCTTTTAAAATAAAATTAATTTGAAATTAGAATTCTTAGCCAAACAAAAATTATTTTGATTTGAAATGGCCAGTACTGCAGAACGGCAATTTCATAGGTAAAGACCTAATATCATCAAGGTAACTAGATTTTTCAACTTTGAAAAACAGCTGAAGGAACGGGCGTAGAGTAGGGCATGAATCTCGGAATATCGGAATATCGCAATATCTCGGAACGCAAGTTCCGATATTACAATTCCGATACTGAGTGATCCAATATCGGAATTGGACAATTTTTTCTATAGTTTGAGTTTTAAATATCATAGATAATAATAGATAAGTCACAAAAGCAGCTTTTGTTTTCTAAAATTAAATTAAATCGCCGGTAGAAACAAATGTTGGTTACATTCGTGTCGTAGTATTAATTCTTATTCAAATAAATAGTTTTATCAAGGGTATTTATGTAGCAGTAAAATACTTTTTAATTAATTCGAATCAGCCATTTAATTTCGAAGTTATCACGAGTATAATTGAAATAAATGCTCAAATTCAAAGCATCAACCGACCTACTACTACTAGCCCAAAAATGCAATATTTACGGACACGACCCGTTGCACGCCGCCGCGACGACACGCGACGTTCCCTACTCTAGAGAGGATACAATTTGGCACATGACCTGGAATAGGACATAGGGTTTTATCCCTATATTCCCACGGGATCGTGACGACACGCGGGTGAAACTGCGGGCACAGCTAGTAATTTATAAAAACGATGCTGTAGTGCAGCGGTTCTCAAACTTTTTTGGTCACGGAACCCTTTTGACAAGCAAAATACTTGACGGAACCCTACAATAAAACAATAGTTTTTAAAAGTGTATTCTTTATTATATAAGCATAATAAAAGTACAATGTAACAGTTACTAATTATTACTTACTTTACCACATGGCAAGTACAATAAATAGTCGTTCTGCATTCACAGTGTACAGACGTGCTCGATAGCAATATTTAATAATTACCTACTTTAAAAATAGTGACCTCCTTTAGTACATTACTAACGTAATGCAACTGTAATTTTGCAAAGTGTGTAGTTTTAGCGAACAATGGACGCGAAATAGTGAAATCGTAAAAATACAAAATGGATAACAGCCCCTTTAATCCAAGGGGGCCAATGCACCCCACCGCCTCGCCGTCGAGGATGACGACGCAAAACCCAGCCCTTGAGTCGGAGACGGTTGAAGTTATTTCAACGCCTGAGATTCAGAAATGGATGTCAGCAATCGAACAGAACTTAAATGAAGTTTGCGCTATTGCCGCGGAAAGCAAACTCAACTCGGAGCAGAAAATGAAAATTTCTACCCTATGCCGTAAAGTAGGATCTGGCACCTCACAAATGGCAGTCCTATACCAGTCTCTCAAACAAAAAGCCATTCAGGCGTATAATGTGGTTGATGACCTTCAAGAAAAACGCGACCTAATGGAACAGATTTCGGAACTCAAGCAGACAATTAAGGATTCTGGATCTACGAGAAATGGTTCGTTTGCCGATATGGTGAAGAAGGGAGCAAATGATTTCGTTCGACCCAATAATCTAAGCTCTATTGCCATTTATCCCAATGATAAATTAAAAACAAGTGTCCAAACAAAAGAACTCGTGCAAACAATCATACGGCCCGAGCAAATGAAGCTCCACGTTCGAGGTGTCCGGAATACAAAAAATGGAGGCGTAATTATCAGTACCGAGACGAAAGATGACACTGATAAACTGAAGCAAGCAGTTCACCTCTCTCTATCTGGACTTACCACCGCCGAGCCCAACAAGCGCAAACCTAGGATCGTGGTTGTAGGAGTGCCGACTTCCTTGGCTGAAAATGAGGTGTTCAGATGCATTTTCGAACAAAACGTAGCCGACAAGTTACCAGAGATGTCCTTGGAATCCTTCTTGACCTTCATAAAATTAAGCCACAAATCGGGGAAGAGAGATGCTACGACCTGTAACTACGTTGTTGAAGTTTCAGCCGATATACGGAAAGCCCTAATCCCTCAATCAAGGCTTTTTTATAAATTGGACGTCCTGTCCTGTCAGGGACTTTACATTGGTAACAAGGTGTTTTTTGTTTGGTAGGTCATGCTTCCGAGGTGGTCCCATATAAATTTTATTAACTTTGCTTGCTTAATTTTTGAGTTAGCTTCAATATTACGTATTTTAGCCCACTTAGTTTATCTAGACGATATCCTGTTTGACTCCTTCACTGTTATTTACATAGCAGGTAGTGGTATTCGGATTTGTGTGGGGTAGGTACCACAACTAAAAAGTGAAAAATAAACCTTTTTACAAAAAAAAAAACAACCGACTTCCAAAAAAAACACAAAAAAAGTGAAAAATAACTTTAATTTCGGAAGTGGGTGGCAAAAAACGGTAATTGAAAAGCAAAGACACCGACTTCCGAAATTAAAGTTATTTTTCACTTTTTTTGTGTTTTTTTTGGAAGTCGGTTGTTTTTTTTTTGTAATTCATCAATTGGTTGATATCAGGTTTGATAGAAGACATTTGAAGTCTCATATCAGGTTCGGCGTCCAGTCTATTGCGATATTTTGTTTTCGTGGCTGCATAGGTTGAGAATCCTGTTTCGCACAAATATGTTGTTGGGAACGGGAGAAGAATATTCAGAGCCATTCTGCCAAGCATTGGATATTCATCACGGATTCTGTACCAAAAATCGTCGGCGTCGTTTTGAACAGTGACTCCGTACTTGTGTCTGATGACATTTCTAAAAGAGATTCATATATCTCATTTGACATACTTTCGGGCTTTTGCAAGTTGGGTAAAAAAGGATTATGAATCCATGAATTCAGCTTCATTTTTGTATTCTGTTCTTCGGGAAAATACTTTTCAAAAGATGCGCGCATCGAAGTGAGAAATTGGATCAATTCTTCAAACACATCATCTTGAAACATTTCTGAGTCGTTATCGCTAACAAACTCACTGAGTGACGTAAAGCTTTCTATTTCTCTGTTACCAACGCAAATAATCCAAAAATCTAATTTTCTTTTGAAGGCAGTTATTTTGTTATAGGCCTGGAACACAGTTGTCTGTTTACCTTGCAATGATAAATTCAATTCGTTCAGTTTTTGAAAGATATCCGCCGTAAAAGACAATCGGAACAACCAAGTTTTATCATACAAACGGTCTTTCAAATTAAAAGAAACTGTATCTGCTGAAAGAAACATTTGTAACTCGGCTCTAAGTTCAAATAGCCTCGTTAAAGTTTTACCCTGAGACAGCCATCGCACTTCTGTATGGAGCAGCAGTGTTTTATGTTTGCTGCCATAATCTTCACACAATAATGAGAACAATCGGGATTGTAGTGTTCGTGATTTGATAAAATTAATTATTTTTACCGCTTCATCCATAACTAATTTTAGATTTGACAGCATTTGCTTCATCGCAAGTGCTTGTCTATGCAGAATACAATGGCTAGAACTACAATTAGGCGCTTTACTTTTTATTCGTGATACTGCTCCTGCTGTTTTACCTGTCATCGCCTTGGCCCCATCTGTACAAATATCAATGCAGTCGTTCGAACTAAGATTATTTTCTTTAAAAAATATGTTTATTTTATTAAAAACTTCTTCCCCGGTAGTGTTTGTGGGCAGCGGTGACCACATAAGCATGTCTTCTTCAAAAGAACGTTCATATGGATATCTTACGATAACCAGCAAGATAGCCAGATCAGTGACATCAGTTGACTAATCCATTTGCAAGGCGAATCGTGTTTTTTGTAGACGTGCAACTAGTTCTTGTTTGACGTAGCTTGCCAGATCATGGATTCGCCGTGAAACAGTATCGTTTGATAGCGGTACAGTAGAAAGATGCTTTGCAGATTTTTCATCGAGCATACATTTTGTTATGTCTAACACACATGGCTTTATTAAATTCTCAGCGATAGTGTGCGCTTCACCTGCTTGTGCAATGCGATAGCTAACTAAATATGATGCCTCCGTGGCCTTTTCATTGATAGTTTGTGTTACATGCATCATATTTTTTTGACTTTCCAATAACTGTTCTTTTTTACGAACAAAAAATTCTTTATTCTTGTCTTTAGACTCAGGGTGTACAGTTTCTAAATGTCTGCGCAATTTGGCAGGTGCCATGGAACTATTAGGAAGCAGTTTACTACATAGCATGCAGAGAGGTGAGCCGTTGGAATCAACAAATCCGAAACTGATATATGATTCATCATACTTCCTTTTTTTCGTCTTTGAAACTTTTTTCTTTTTTCTTTCGTCTTTGGAGCTTGACGTCGTGGCATCATCGTCTTTTTTTTTTTTTTTTTGGGTGGGATATCATCATATGACTTCTCCCGCTCTGGGCGGAGCGGAAGGGCGTGTCAGACTCTTACTGACTAAAACCCACCCGTGTTCCTTCAGTTGCCTGTTGCCAGGGTCCCGGTATCCCTTTCGGACTATTCCGCAACCCTGGCAGGCATCGGTCCTAACGGACCCCGTCAGGTGTGCTGACACCTCTTTCGAGGCGCGCGTGGAACACGACGCGCCATCGTCCCGGGCCTGGTCCTTATCGGACGGCGAGCTACCCATTGCTCGCCGTCCGCAAGCCCGCGCCTATGGTGGCCGGGAATCCGCCTGGGATTCCCGACGCCCAGGGTGTCTCCAGTGGCGGCGGTTAGGGGCGTGAGGGCGCAGGCTTTGCCTCTCCCTCACGCGTTCCGCCTCCTCCTTCGCGAGCATCACTGCTTCGCAGAAGGAGGTGACCGCCTCCCATGACCTCTCGCTCCGTACCATGGCCTGGACCAGGGCCGGACGCGAGAGGTCAGTGCCGCCAATCGCCTCCGCGAGGACACGGCGGTGCTCCGCCCAAGCAGGGCACACCTCCACCGTATGCTCCACCGTGTCCTCCGGACGATCCGCACAGTGGTGACACCCGGGCGTTTCCTCCCGCCTAATCCTGCAGTGGCATCATCGTCTGGATCGGTAATTGCTGTATTCTCCGCGCGTACTGCTTTTGAACATTCAGCGTCATTAGAAGATGTTGTTGCAACACGTTTAACACCTTTAAGCCAACGTTCCATTCTTCTTTATTAATAATGTTACACGTCAGGATGGTGGGGTCAAAATAATGCACAATCGTTACTGCGTTTATGAGACAAAGTTTAGTCCAAAGAAGAAATGTACAAAACTGATACAATCACAATACAGCAGGCAGTAGAACTTACAAGCAGGCAGCAGGCTAGCCAGCTTGTAAGTAGGTAGGTACGAACTTATCGCTCCGAACGCTAATCGTCAACTGACTGACGAGACGCGACGCGCGATCGCCGCTTTTATACTTAGTCCTAGACTAGAACTCGAACATTCTCAAAAATACTCGAGTCGGCGCCTTTGATAAACAAAAAGCGGAAATAAAAATAGAAATACAAAAAAATGCGTTGTAAACAATCTCGACTTTATGTATTTTGAAGATAGAGCCGAAAGTCGCTTGTTCATAACTATACCGTCTAATTCAGAGGCGGCTTTTATCAAAGGGACTGCGCGCTCTCAAGTATATGAATATTCTTTTCGTTTGGTACCTAGGGGATGCATGCGCGGTGGTCCCGTATTTTTTTTTCTTAAGAGCCATAGTTTCCTCACTGACCTTGAGCATGTGGGCGGAGCTAAACTCCCTACTCCCCGAATACGAAAAACGCGCGCGGTGGCGGGCTAAACTAAAATGGCGATCAAAGAAAATACAAGGGCGCAGAGTTGCGCGCATAGGACGCCTATTTTGCCTACGATTCCAGAAAGGAATGGCGGAGATGAAAGGCTGATATTTGTATAGATAGATACATAAGTTACGTATATTTTAAGTTTTTACTGGATATTATTTTTTAGCATGTGTTTGGATGAAAATAAAAGGTGTATCTTTTTATACACGTGGTACTTTATGTTCTCATAGCTCGTCAAAATGTAGAACAGCTGATTATTTTTTCACGATTTCAGGGTTGGTCCCATATACACACGGCTACACATCAAGCTACACATTTCCAGTTTATGCTGATCTGAGCTGAAATACATATTACGCGAATTTTAGCAATGGAATGGTAAGAATAGGTTGCCACTATAACGCGTATTCTAAATGCAACAGAAAAACCTATGTTATGTAGGTGCTGGAGTTTTGAGCATTTACTAAGTACAACATGTAGATATAAAAGGATGTAGATATATGTAGATGGATATGTAGGTATGTAGGTAGGTATTCTAGGTATGTATGTAGGTAAGTATGTAGGTAGGTATGTAATTAGGTTTGTAGGTAGGAAATATTTTAAGGGGTCATTGTACACACGGCTACACTTCAAGCTAAAGGTACATTTCCAGTATAAGCTGACCTCGCGTTGTACAGAAATTCTATCCAATGCGAGATCAGTATAAACTGGAAATGTATAGCTTGATGTGTAGCCGTGTGTATATGGAACCAATCCTGAAATCGCGAATAAAAAGGCAGTTGTTCTACATTTTGACGAGCTATGCGAACATAAGGTAAAGTGATTTCAGGCTTGGTCCCATAGTGAAAGCTGTTCATAATGATGAGTACAATGACCCCTTAAAATATTTCGTGTATAAAAAATACACCTTTTATTTTCGTCCAATTTTGGATATGTGAAAAAATTCACGGCAGTAGTATACAATGTATGACGAAATTAAAAGGAAAACGAGTAGGTTCTACCAACTTAAATTTGCAGTTGCAAAAACATGTTCTCCCGTACATTTCGTATGGGAGAACATGATTTCAACTACAATTGTAAGTTTGTTCTTGGCATAAATTCATTCCAACTACGGAAACCTTCATTATGTGTGGTCCGACACGCACTTGGTCGGTTTTTCCATCTGGGATTGCTCAGTAGCAGCCCGGAGTCTCGATTTATACCTGATTGATGGCAATAGGCTCGCCCCTATTACATGCGACATAACTGGCGAAATGTGAGTGTACTAACTAAAGGTACACCTCTGCCTAACCCTTCGGGGAATACAGGCGTGATGTTATGTTACATTAAAATTTTTTTTTGGTCTACTTATATTATAAATTTGTATGTAAATTATGTGAATGTAAATAAAAAAAGTATTAATAAGTAATTGCAAATTTTAAAAAAACTCAGCGAGCTAGTCTATAAACGCACATTGATACAATTCGTTCGTAAATATTTGCACTAACACACGCAAACGTGCATAGTCGGTCGATAGCCGGGGCGGAGCAGCGAGCGAAACAGCCATCCCGTAGCAATGCTAACTCGCGACTGCCGCCCGCGCTCCGCGCAGAGCACCTCTGAACGTCTCTCTCTAAGTGGGGTAATATTCTTAAAAATATTGATTAATTTACATTTATGGTACGAACAATCTGTAGTACCTCTAACTATCAAGTTTTCAGTATAAAAATATTTCCAAACATCAAAGCCGTTTAGTAGTAGTAAGGAAATTTTAGCCAACAATTGCGTCTTGGTAGATATTTTTTTAAGGCAAAAGTATTAGTCTTACGAAAAAAACTGCTCGAATAAAATATTGTACATGTTTTTTTTTTTTTTGTTTTTTTTTTTTTTTTTTTTTTTTTTAAAAACGTTGCCCCACACTAGGAATTTCTTCCTGTATCGTGGGTGCGTTTACAAACATAGAAACTCACATACACTAACACCCAGACCCGGAACAACTACTTGCAGATCATACAAATATTTGTTCCGTGCGGGAATCGAACCCACGACACGTTGCGCAGCAGTCCATCGCTCAGACACTGCGCCAACCGTGTCGTCATGAATCTATGGCAAACATATTTTTTTTTCAGATCTTTTATACAAGCCGTTAATGAGGAGTAGGCTTTTTAAATTGACCATGTTACGGTACTAAACGGGACCAAGCGCCTTAACTTTGCTTGGGTAGTTTTTGAGTTAGCTCAATACGTAATTTTCGCAATTCATCTACACTCGCGACAATCTAACAAGTCCGTTTTGACGTTTCGTTCTCGTACATGTAAGAGAGCGAGACGGAGGGGTGCTGGCGGCTCTCAAACCCTAAAATTTTGGTAGGTACCTACTTAATTACTTTTTACGGTGTAAATAATGGTGTAGGTAATTAAAAAAAATAAAAACATAAGACCTGCTTTATGCCTAGTTAGTTCAGTTATTAAGCAAAGTTTCATGATCTAAGTAATTTGAAGTATTTTTAAATACCAGCGGTTTACAGTTCGGTTTAGAGGTAACTTTGGTTTTTTTTCTATGGAGATTTTGTAATCGTGTTTTCGCCAAACAGCATCAATCCTCAACTTTAACATAATATTTATTTCAAAATTAATGCTGCAGTATTTTCGGCATAACGGAGGATCATGCTAAGCAATTTGAGGTAGGGTGCGGCGACTGTATTTCTGAACTTCGAAGTTCAAAACACCGATGTACTGTATTTATAAAGTTTATGAGTACGACTTACGGAAGTTAGAATGTACGCTGTGACGAATTACTTAATAGAGAATATTCATGATCGCGATGTACGGTACTCCGAAAGTTTGCTATGACGAATTACTTAATTGAGAATGTTCCTAATCGCGATGTACGGAACATCGAAATCTTGCTTTATCGATTTGACATTGAAATCGCGAAAAAAAAATCAGCTGTTCCCTACATTATTTTGTGTTCACTTGAATCGACAAAATGTATGGAACAGCTGATTTTTTATTTCGCGATTTGAATGTTAGTCCCATAGAAAAAGTTGTTCAAAATGATGAGTACAATGATCTCTTTTCGGGTTTAGCTTAGAGAAAAAATAATGTTGTATACAGGGCGTCCCACGGATATGCTACATGGAGGGAAAGTACCTTGAATATTGTAGATGAAACATTTTACTGAAAGAAGACATTATTTGAATTAAAAAAACAAAATAATTACATGGTTGAACCGGGAATCGAACCCGTTACATGAGAAAAATAATCACCTGTAGCTTTATCATACCGATCGAAAGGCTTCATCATAATATGGGTTATTTTTTGCTAAATAACATAGTGTCACAAATAAAAGGAAGACCATCAATTTTAACATTTTTAATACAAAATTAATCAATGTATCAAATGCTCAAAATGAGTCCCTTCCTGTTGAACACAAAGCCGCACTCTTTTGATGATGATTTTTCTGAACATTTTAATGTTAAAATTCATGGTCTTCCTTTTATTTGTGACACTATGTTATTTAGCAAAAAATAATCCTTACTTCAAAATGTATATTTAAAAAAAAAATGAGTTGATATTTTTTTACCCTACTACGGCGAAGAAAAAAGGAGGGACATCTGTTCCCTCCTATCTTCTAAACCACTCATCACAATTTAAAAAATGAGATTGATTGATTGTCCACTGGTTATAGGCTATGTGACGTCACATTAAATAAAAAATGGCGACCTCTAGAGGACATAAAGTAAGGACCTAAAAAACAAATATTGTTTAAACGTACCATGTTGGGTATCAAATGAAAGGGCTTAATGAGCACATTTCAAATATATACAGCGTGGCGCTTTAGTGGTGACATTGATTTAACACACGTATACGATTTCGCGTATTCATTTAATGAAAATATTTTAATTTCATGTATTATTACTCCATCGATTATGATGGTACCTTTAGTTCCGTAACTCTTGTTTGCTGACTCAACATTTATCCCTGGCCACTGCGCTGTCCTACTTACCTTGCGATTTGTCGCTGTCTAAGCACATTAGGCGATCGCTTCAAAAGTCGAATGTAGCCTTGATTGATATGTGCAATATTTGTTTTACCCCAGTTAATAATACTGCAGACGCATCTTAATCGTGTAACTAAGTGCTAACAACGATTTACCTTAATGATTTAGTGTTTAAGTAAATTATAACATTCTAATTTAATTAGTTATCTCACTATTCTTAAAACTTATATTAAATATTGTTAAGAAATCAGTTGTCCTAATAGTAATCGTAAGAACAAATTTCGCCTGTAATACAGGTTTATCGTAGTACAGGCATCATACTTTATAATACCTACATTATTTCTAAGTTTTACCTACACTGTATATTACCAACTATTATTTTTGAATAAATTTATTATTTACTGATTTATTTACAATTTTCTAAATTACCATCTTGGAGCAACCTGTACTAAAAGAACTGTAGCGAAGAGGTCATTTGCCGGGGTCACCGATCATAAATGTAGGCAAATAGAAGGAAAGCCGCGCAATTTCTTAGAAATTATGCCGCCGACAAAGAATCGGCCGACAGAACGTAAGCCAGCTGGTAGGTAGCTTCAGGAATGAATCTTTTACACAGAGTGACCTCAATTTTGGTTATATTTTTATTATTATTTAGTTTGTTTAAAAATTTTAATTTTTCAATTGACCAATTATTTTATTTTATTATAATTTTTATGATTACTGGCCACTAGCCCTACCCGTGTGATTAATTAATGTCGCCAATTTAGCGGCACGTTGTATATTATAAATCCAAAAGAATTAAAATAAAATAAAATGAACGGAACGTCACCGTCCACGTAAACATCGGCTCCGTTATTTAAAATCTTTTATAAATAAATAAACAGTATATAAGTGATAAAACAAAGTGAATTAGTGAAAGGACACTCCTATACATATGTGACAATGTTATGAAGGAAAACGATTTGCAACAAGTAAAGTTATAAACATTATAAAAAACAGTGAAAAATCTAATAATTCTCAACAAAAAACAAACTTTTTATGACATAAACTGTGCATGTGTGTAAATATAAACTATTACTAGTGATAAACTGCATGACTTTTGACCTTACTTAAGAAAAATATTGATTGGAAACACGAAATTATAAAGAATAATTTAAATCATAACCGTTCGAAACATATGCTCCTTAAACAAAGAACTGAACTTTGGACCTGCCCAACAGTTGACTACAAAACGTTATCAGATCAAGAGGTATCCAGTCACCTATTTCAACTTCAATTGTAATGTGCGTTTGACGCAGCGGTAAAGCTTAACCTATAATCGTGCACTGACACGATTGTGCCCCGAGTTCGAATCCCACCATTAACAATTCAACTTTTTTCTTATTATTTATTCATTTAAACATCGGTAAACATGAGCTTCGTTGAGAACATTACATTTCGCAGTCGACGACAATCTGAATCAGCGATAGAAACGTTCGATGAATGTAGTTCTAACAATTCTACAATAGAGGGCGCTACAAATAATAGCGTCCCAAATATTCTATATGACGAGAATGAAGAAATGGAAGACCTCAAGCGTCAAATTAGTGAACTTAATTCACAGCTCCAGGCCGCTCACGAGGAGATAAATATTCTATCTATTGCAAACACCGAATTAAAGATAACTATGGAAAATATGAATACAAAACATAAACTTGTAGAAAAGGTAACTAAGAAGTTAGTTAGCGAGATAGGAACACCAAATAAAAGAACTAAGTTATCTACACCACTAAGAGAAACCTTACGTAAACAACACAGAAAGGATAACTCAAGATGTGGAACTCCGGAACTATTCACCTCTACACAAGTTACTCCTAAAGACAAATTGGTAAAATCTAAACAGAAGATAAACAAGACGACTCAAGAAGAGAACGGCAAACTCTGTATTATAAGTAGCAATAAAACTAACGAAATATTACCTATTGCGGAAAACACTTTTCCGTGTCACCAAATATGTCACTACCGTTTACCAAATCGTGGAATAAAACAATTATTATGTAACATTCAAACTAAGCTAACTAATTACACGAAAATGGATAGTTGTATAATATTTATTGGGGAAGATGACTTCCGACAAACTAATAATTACTTTGACATAATAATAAATATTCGCGAAACTTTATTAGCTGTAAAACATACTAATGTAATACTGTGCTTACCGACATATAAATATGATTATTACTCAACAATGTATAATTTTAGAATTGAAATTTTTAATAACCTTCTCTACCAAGACATACAAAATTATAATTACGCCACATTATTTGACTCAAATTTAAACCTATCATGGGACTATATCATGTTTCAAAGACATAGTGGTCGAGTCAGTAACCACGGAATCACAAATATTTTCTACGACATGAAAAGCTACGTTTATACGAACTGTAATGCAAATACCGTGAAATCTTTGAGCGAAACCTCATCATTTAAAGATGGTTTAATTTGTGATTCACCGAATTCTTTCTGTTCATGTGCTACTGATGTCTCTAATCAACATTTTTTTCGTCTATGACAGCTTATGCATATTGCATCAAAATATAAATGGTCTAATAGCAAAGGCTGATATAATAACAGAACGTTTGGATAATTTTGCAACCAGTGGAAAGTGTGTTGATATTCTCTGTTTTACGGAACATAATATGAAGCAGAGTGACGTTGACTGTTTGAAAATTCCTAACTTTACTTTGGCTACATCCTTCACAAGACTTAGGCGAAACGGTGGCTCTTGTATACTAGTGAACAACCACATTAGTTTCTCTGAAATTGAATTAGTAAAAAGTGTTAACATTCCTAACGTATTTGAATGCTGCGCGGTAGAATTAACTGACCACAAAATAATAATATTGTGTATATATAGAGTTCCAAACCAAAGTAAGTTGTATATTTTCTTTAATAATTTAACCTACTTACTACGGAACTTTTGCTATAAAAATAATCAAAAAATAATAATTTGCGGAGATTTTAACATTGACATTCTTCAGAAAACTAAAAATTCTACTCTATTTAAACATCTTTTAAAGGAGTTTAATCTCAATATAGAAATAAAAGAACCTACGCGTCCTAGTAGCGGTACTTGTCTAGACAATTTTCTACACAATATACGAGGCTGCAAAAGTGAGATATTGGAGCTAGGTGTATCTGACCACACAGCACAAATTATGAGGTTTCCTGTACACCAAACATGTATTTTAAAATATTACTATGTGAATAGACGCGATTATTGCAAGGAAAACATTAATCTTTTTTGGAAATGTATTGCCAGTCTTAGTTTCTCTGAAGTTTACGAAACGGATAACGCAAATGAAAGCTTTGATTCGTTTTATGATTTGTTTAAACTATTCTACGATCTCTGCTTCCCAATTATCAAGCGTAAAATTTCCACAATTATGAGGCCAAAGTGGATTACACGGGGAATAAAACGCTGTAGTAAGAAGAGACGAAATTTATTGTGGCAATATAGACTAACACGAAACAGTGATTCGAAAATAGCTTTTAGATCATTCTCAAAAAGATATAAAAAAGTGATCAAATTAACACAGCGAGCTCAAAATAGCAATTTTATTGGAAAAAGTACCAACAAATCCAAGGCGACTTGGAAAGTAATAAATAGTATGAAACCCGACATTCCTAAAGCTAATATTAATGTAATTAATGTAAATGACAAATTTATGACAAATCCTAAAATGATAGCAGAGAAATTTAATGATTATTTTGTAGACTCAGTTCAACCGAATGCCAATAATTTTCAAACGAATAATAATATTAATACATTAGGATCGCATAAATCTATGTTTATGGAACCAACCATACCAAATGACATTATTACTATAATAAACAACCTGAAAAATACCAATAGTACAGGATATGATGATATTGACACAAGAGTAGTTAAAGCAGTGGCTCCTCTTATAGCACCTATATTAAGTGACATTATAAATAACTGTATTCAAGATGGTGTTTTTCCGCAAAAGTTAAAGGTTTCCATTATCAAGCCACTGCATAAAAAAGATGACAAAACAAAGATGGATAATTATAGACCTATAGCTCTTATACCGATTATCTCAAAGGTATTTGAGAAAGTTATTTATAATCGTATTTATAATTACTTTGAAAAACATAATATTTTTTGCAAGGAACAAATGGGTTTCAGAAAGACAAAAACCATTAATATGGCCATCTACAATTTTCTTGAAAAAATTCATGACAACATGGATAATAGAAAACCAGTAATGGCAATGTATATGGATATGACCAGAGCATTTGACTATGTGGATCATAAAGTATTATTAACTAAGCTATATAGATATGGCATCAGAGGTAACGTGCTTAAGCTCATACAATCTTATTTGGAGGACAGAAAACAAATTACTCAGATAAGTCAAGTGGATATTAAGTCCAAAACTGAAATAGTTTATTCTTCTAGCTCTAGAGTTCTTTGTTACGGTGTTCCGCAAGGTTCTGTGGTGGGGCCTTTGCTGTTCATTTGCTACATTAATGACTTTCCCCTAGTAATCAGGCATCAAATGTCCTTATTTGCCGATGACAGCACAGTTTTATATAACACTGGTAATAATAGAGAAATAGAAGATGACATAAACACTAGTCTTATTACGATTGTTGACTGGCTGAATGATAATAGCCTTAAAATTAACCTCACGAAAACGAAAATTATGAATTATAAAATTAGACATAAAGTACTATCACACGCTCAAGTAAGCTACAAAGGAGACCAAATACTTGAAACTAATATAACGAAATTTCTTGGACTGCTTATTGATAATGATATGTCATGGAAGAGTCAGATCGATAATGTATGTGGGAAGCTAAGTAAGTTTTCTTATGCTCTCTATATGCTAGGCAAAATTGCAAATAAGACAGCGCTCCTAACAGCGTATCATGGGTATGTTGCCTCCACTTTGCGATATGGCCTTATATTTTGGGGTAATGCTACTAAAGTTCAGGAGGTATTATTAGCACAGAAAAAATGTATTCGAGCTATATGTAAAATCAAACGAACGGATTCATGCAAGCCACATTTCCAAAACTTAAAAATATTGACTGTACCATCACTTTATGTCTATGAAGCCTGTATCTTTGTAAAAAACAACATGTATTTATTTAAAGCTGTCGAAAGTCAACGACGCTCAAAAAAGTTGCACCCGTTAGGCACAAAAACCAAATTTCTATACAATAGTATATATGCAATGGCTCCAAAACTTTACAACAAATTGCCTGATGAAATTGTATCAAGCAGTAGCATGAATGAGTTCAAACATAGGCTTTTTAAATTATTAATTAACAAGGCGTATTATTCTGTTAATGAATATCTTAATGACAAATTAAAATAATATTTTTATAATTTTATGTCTGTTTGTTTAAAATGTTACTATTTAATTTATTATTGTATACGAAATTATGACTAAATACTTACTACCTATTTGTTTATGTGCCGTTTTCATTTATTGACATTTTATTTGGCATGAAATTGTGACATGTTATTTTCTTGACTTTATATTTTTATTTTTATTTTATAATGCGACATTATGATTACCTCAACAAATTTTGTATGCCTTCTGGCGGGACATAGTATGGACCAATATTTCTTTGTAAAACACCTGTATATTTTTTGTTACCCTATGTTCACAAAATTAATAAATGAATTGAATTGAATTGAATTGAAAAACTAAAACCCTTTTTTTCTTTAGCATGTATGGACGCTATCGTATTGCGAGTGAACGGGAACGCCCTTCGTTAGTTAACGGCGACCCTTTGACATTATTAGTTCCTAGCGCGACCCTAACTTGACTCGCCTGCTGTCTGAATGTAGAATGAAGAGAAGAAGATTTACCTAACACCATAGATATCAGAAAGAAGTTTTTTCTATATCTAGGTATGCCTAAAACTAATGCTACGATACAAAGGCGCTCGTAATGTCACATTGTGAAATTGCCAATTGCCATTGCAATTGCCTTTCGAGTGATTTTCGTAAATGACTCACGCTACTGACGTGCAGTGATAAGTCACGCCGTCACCACTTGTCACTAGTTGTTATGTTTAGTGAGGTGTCGTGTCGAGGCAGAGCGCACGCGCGGGAGGCGGCGCCGTGTTGACGCGACTGTGATCGCGCTCGGCAGGGCTGCCCGGCTGACACACGAATTGGTACAGCCCACCTATTCTGAAGAATGTTGCAAAGATCAGCTGCCGGTCTGTAAACATCTCACTGTTAAGACATAGGTGAAGTGTGCCGTCAATCCCTAGCATCAGATGGAATAGATTGGCGGCTGGAATATCCTTAGCACATGGCTTGGAAATATTGCCATTAAGTTACATTGTTAACATTGCACCTTAACAACTGTATCTCTTAAAGGGTATATACCGTTAAAGTGGTGCTAATAGTCATAGGAGACGACCCAATTGCAACCAACCGGGCACAGATTACGTGACGGGTTGCTACAAAACCTAATAACTCTCGTCCTGGAACTCGAATCCAGGACCGGTGCTTAGCAGTCGTACTTGCGACCACACGAACAACGAGACAGTCACTTCAGTTGAAAATTATGTCATTAAAATAATGGAACGCCTGAAAGTTTAAACGACAACGACGACGTGTGAAATATAAGAACATCATGGTTTTGACTTCAACATACCTACCATACGCAACGTAGATACAATGTCGATAAAACGAATCTTACCTTAGTTAACATTTGATTTCTCTGCATTTGTTATGATTTAAGAGCGGGTAGGATCCAAAATTGCCTGTCTTCAATTTGATTTTTCATGAAATTGATAAGACTTGGGTATAAAATAAAAATAGTATGTGTAACTACATGATATTTCCAAACTTTTTGTGGAACAGAAACACAAAATATTAAAATTTTCTCGATAAAAAAATATCACGAAGTTACCTCTAATTTTGTCGTATTTTCGATTTGTATTTAATATGCTAATGCCTAATAAGAAAAAATTGGATGATTATTTGTAATAAAACAAGGCAAAAAAAAAAACTGTGTAGGCTTTTTTTTTATTCGTTTTATTTTTGGTTTTATTACGAATCCAAGCTTGTAGGACTTACGACGTTCTTAGTTCGTGGAAGAAGCTCTTCCGTGGCACATTGCAGAAACTTCAAGCATATATTTGTTTCACAAATCAGTCGGCGTCGCTCTGTTGAGACTAGATGACTGCGCTCAAATTTTTAGCTGCGTCGATATATTATTTATTTTCGTAAATAATATTTTCGTAATTCATCACATTCCACAAAAGAAACTGAGACATAGAAAACATGAAAAAAACACTAAAACCACTTCCAAAACGAATATTAAAAGTGTTATGAATTGATAAATAAATACATTCCGAGGCTAAATAAACTTATAAAATTCATATTGATATTTGCAAACTCAAGATGACATCAATTTTATTTGACAGATTTTTGAATGTTAAAGTAGGTATAACCAAAGAGTATATATAGGGTACTACTAGCGCCATTGCTCTGTATTGCGGTGAATTTTCTTGCGGAGAAAATTTACAACATAGCCTATTCCACGTTCATTTGAAAGTTCGCACTGGAGATTTTAAATCTTATAGCTATTTACTTAGGATCCAAATTCGTTTACTCCCACTTTTTTCGACAAACTTCTTGTAAGGTGACCCTTAGACGAACATTTCGAGCGACTTTTGACCGTCCCCTAAATAAAACTTTTTACTTGTTTAGAATTGTGGCGGTATCTACATCGCCACATGCGAACTACGCATCAAAGACCTGACGTCAGACAGACGTCACATAAATCCTGCATCGCGCAATTAAAGTTTACCGTGCAGTGGACGTATATACGAGAACCCAATATCAGTCGTTGAGCAGTTTCCCGCCAGACACAACACCCGTCTGGTCGGAGGATCCTCCCTTTTCTATGTATGAGTGAACTTTACACCCTGTTCCTCATACCCCTAAAGAATAAAAAAAGGTAGGTTTTTGGTATATTATTAATGGAGTAAAATAAATAAATCGGAAAATTAAAATAGGTAATGGGTTTGTGTGGTTAAATGTACTTACGAACACGTTTGTGCACGGGACTTGAAATTTTTCATAAGGACTCTTGTTGGAAATTGTTGGGGAAATTGTTCTCATGACTAGCCCCCTTATTATGATGGGGATGAGTAACGGTTGTGATGGATTTAAAATTCACAATGATTGTATGGGAACGTCGGCATCGCTGAAAAAATAAAAGTTATCGAACTTTTACGGTAACGTTACAAATTAAAAATCCGTAGTCACACGGGGCCATAAATCGAACAGATTACGTATGACTCCGGATTTTTAATTGGTCTGTCTGTGATGTCTTGTTTATATCTCTTTAGTTGGCTTATTTGTCGTAGTTGCGTTTTAGTTTTCACCCGACTACGGCGAAGCAAAAAGGAGGGTTATGATTTTGACCGGTTTGTATGTATGTATGTTTGTCTGTTCCCTCATATCTTCTAAACGACTCATCACGCCTTCTAGATGACATATCATGAAAAACAAAAAATATTTTTTAATCGTACCATGTTGGGTATCAAATGAAAGGCATTAGCACATTTCAAAAATATATATTATAAACCCAAAAAAAAAATACCAGCGGACAATCAAGACGTTTTCTACGATATCTCGTTTTTCAAATTTTGATGAAGAGTTTACAAGATACGAGGGAACAGATGCACATACATACCGGTCAAAATCATAACCCTTCATTTTGGTTGCCGTAGTCGGGTAATAAAAGAATTGAAATCTAAATAAGTGCAAAATTCTATACATTTGAAAAAAAGCCTAAAGAGTTAATGTAACTTGACATGTTTTCAAAGCTACAATATCAAGTTACAAACAGGAACCCCAATAAACTTTCTACTAAGGGACTAGTTATAACAAGCGCCCGAGGCGCGCGATTTATACACTGCGTTTCGGGCGCCCAATAAAATTGTATGAATTCCTATGTAACGAATTACATCAAGCGCTGCCGTCCAAGCGAGCGCCCATGCCGAGCGCCCTTAGGCTTCATTTATGGAGACGAGGGCGTGACGCGTCGCGTGCATCGTGGCGTTTCGCGGCGCGTCTGACGTTTTTTCAGTTTACGGTGCGGCGGCGCGTGAAGCGGTACTTATCATCGTACGCGTAAACACAAACATATGGCAAAAAACGATGTTGTTCATAAAGAGAAAGAGAAAAGAGTAAAAGAGTGGCATGGAAAGAGTGGCGGTGCCCGCCGCGAAACGTCAAACGTGCAGCGAAGCACGCGGCGGGCAACGCTGCGGCGCACGCGGGGTACTCAATCAAACCGACTAGTTTTAGGTTAGCGAGAGATGTGAGCGCACATGTCGCAAGTTGCAACTCTCAACTTGCGTCTCTGTTGTGCGATTTACAAATAAGACTGGGAGAAGGTTCCGCCGCGGGCATCGCTTCATCGAGTATTGCCGCTGCGTGCGCCGCCGCAAAAAACGCTCCATTTCAAGCAAACGCGTGTAAAATCGCTTCTCCGTAAACGCACTCATACAACGCCATATGTTTGAATTCAGTGCGGGCCGCGCCGCCCAACGCCACGCGCGACACCCCGCAACTTCGTAAATGAAGCCTTAGCATTGTGCCCCTGACGCTTAGACGCGAGTTCCTTTTTCACTATTTTTCCTTGTCGTTTTCTCTGCATTAGTAATAAACTTAAAAGAAACACGGTTCTAAAGTTGTGAGCACACAACAAAATGTGAGCGTCAAACTAGCGTCCAACACGCGCCAGGCGCGCGCCCAAAAGCAGCGTAGGTACTGAGCACGCACCTCGGGCGTTTGTTATAACTAGTCCCTTAGGAACTTTTGCGTTCATGTATACATACATATGAATAGATGTCAATTCGTTTAGTGGTGATGCCGATAATCCTACATTTATTTATTTTATACAGAACTCGACCTCTTTTTCACAATTTTTTTCGAAGGGGAATGTTTCTACTCGCATTTCGCGTAGGAAAGGTTTTCATGACACATGCCATTTGTCGTTGCACAAGGTCCTAAATAAAATTTGGTTACATTTAAATTTGAACTTTTTCACGTCAACATTGAGTTTCTAGTTCCAAAACATGAATATGATCTATAGTTCTGAATTCAAGCGATAGCAAAATAAACTACAGAAGATTGAAATTAGAATTCTATAAACGCCAGGCGAAAAGTTTCTTTTGGCGGGAAGGCATTGTGTTTTGTTTTCGTCGTGTTTGATGAGAGGGGAAGGTAAGGGTTGCGCGGGTGAAATATGATTTTTTGCTGTCTGAACACGCACCCTTAAGTGCCCAAGTTCAACATTTTTTATAACACTGGCTGATGCCGGCGGCTTCGCCCGCATGGATGTCCAAACAAATCACTGTCCATTCCAACTCCAAGGTTGCCTGGAAGAGATCGCGGAAAGCGGTAAGGCGGCCCATTATTGTATATTTTATAGCGTTTGTTATATATTTTTGTGGTTTACAATAAAGTCATCATCATCATCTGCCTAGCCTTTTCCCAACTAAGTATATTGGGGTCGGCTTCCAGTCTAACCGGATGCAGCTGAATAACAGTATTTTACATGGAGCGACTGCCTATCTGACCTCCACAACTCAGTAACTGGGTAATACGATACCCCTTGGTAAGACTGGTTGTTAGACTTTCGGGCTGCTGACGACCCCTAACGACTGTCATAGATCCACAAATGACAGCCGGGACCAACGGCTTAACGTGCTTTCCGAGGCACGGAGGAGTCTCGGTATGTAAAGATGGTCACCCATCCACGGACCAACCCCGGCAAGTGTAGCTTAACCTGATGGATCGACCCGTGCGGCTGTTATTACGTAGCCACGTACAATAAAGTATATATAAATAAATAAATAAAAATACTTAGTATGTTTTTGAGTCGTGTCACCCCTGAACATAGTATATTATGTCAGGCGCCAGAGTGTCGCTGGCACTTGTTGCGATGGCGCGCCGCTCATCTGCGCCACTCACTGCGTGTTCCACCTACAGACACATTGGGACACAGCGTGTCTGTGGCACAATATGATGATCAGCGCTAACTACTGTAGTGATATGATGAACTAAACAGACTGCGCCTAGAAGGGCAACTTGATTTAGTTGCTAAACGCCCACGCGCTAAGATCGGTAGATCGATACCTCGTATCGTAACTTAGGAAGATTCAGAGGAATAAAAATTGCCATTTGACAGCTTTTGTGTCGAAAATATATCGAACCACCATAATTATTCTTCAGATAAAACGATCTAGTTATCGGACGATTGAAATCTGCACTTAATAAACTAACCACAATATAAATCTCTGTGAGCACACGTACAGACGTAGACGGGCCCTTTTTTACCGCGCACTGGATTTTCAACAAACGGGTCAGCGCCGAGACTTGAAAATCCATTAGGTAGTAACGTTCAAAAAGCGCCCCTGTGTATGAATGAGGGCTAAGTGTTTATTCATTCCATTTGGAGGGTAAGTACTGGTAATTAAAGGGTAGTATTTGTCATTGGAATGTAAGAGTTTTCCATTAGTGGACAAGTAGCAAGAACTTACCTTAGGGTGCAGGTGTTTACCAGTACAGTTACTTTCTCTTCTCCGTGTGTTGACACAGTGTCGCCGAGTGTCTCGCACAGGGTCTCTGCGTGCCGAGCACAGCGTCGCTGTGTCTCTGGCACAGTGTTCTCCGTGTCGCTGGCTCGTCGGAGACTCACCATTATAATGATATCGTCGCGCCGGACATGATCTCCTCAAGACATAAAACATTACACTTTTTTCTACTTTTACACTTTTTGAGTGACTGCCGTGTCAGCTGATATGTGAAGATATCGGTAAGAGAGTGCTACACGTAAGAGTGAGGGTGACTGCTCGAGTATGAGACGAAGAGAGAACAGTAAAAGGAGACAACAACTGTGTTCTTGAACGGATTTCATTGAAGGTGAGTCACTTCTGATTTTGGTTAAGGGTTAAAAAGTGATTTCTTCTTAACCGACTTCTATTCTATCTATTTCCAATATGTGCTAAAATTACGTTATAAATGATACAAGTACAGTTATATTATGTTGCACCTATAAGTTGTCGATAAATATACTGAAAAATAAAATGTGAAAATTAATATAATCGCTCTTATACCATGAAGCACGAAAAATAATGTGTGGAGCAATTACTTATAGGGGTTACAACTTGACATATATCTAAATTCACGATTTCTTGGCCAAAATCCTGGCAGTTGTATCCTTTTGCACCCAACTATCTCCGAAACTATAGCAGATAAAAGAACGTGAGTTAGACCAAAAAAAACGCATTTTTTTTTTGCTGATAATTTCTATGTAATAATCTCAAAAAGGGTACAAACTCGACTAAAATCACTCATCACAGGAGGCACAGATTTATTTTATTTTATCGAAACGGTTTATAATTTTGAAATAACTTAGAAAAACACCGGCTCAGGGTCCTCTTAAGCAGGTGTAGTCGAACATCGAAGACTAAACACATAAAATAATTAATTACTTTATTTTGTGACATCAATGTCTCACATTGGGGAGTGATATGTAGTGATCTGTTGGTTACACAGATGAACCCATTCAACTCGTGAAGGTGTGATGTTAGTGAGGACATGCAGATCCATACACGATTTAGCCATACCTTATAAGCAACTGCAGGATAAGACTAACCAACACAGTTGCGGAGTATTAGGTAGCGGTATTTGATGCAGGTACAGTCACGGTTTATTGGGAAATATTTGTCAGATCCTCTAAAAACTTATTAACCTTCTAATGATGCACACTTTTTTAGATAATTGAGCCTCTCTTTAACTTTCTGGCTTTTTTCCACAGTTGAACGTAGTTACTAAACTAAACCCTGACCAAACACGGAACTGGAACTATGACCAACCACGCGCGATCCGAATTGGTCGCAGTAATTAAGCTAGGGTACCCCGATCAAATGGGTTAGGTCAGAGCTGTGACCAACCTCGTGTGAGGACGCCTCGGCAATCGGAATTATTAGAGGTTCGATTAAATGCATGCTAGTAGTTGTTAAACACTATGCGTCAATTTGCCGTGTTAAAAAGTCATTTATTCAAACTAGGCTGAGAATCAGCACTTTTCGAACGTCAAAATTACGTAAGACAGTCCCCCAACACGCCCACCCTTCACCACTTCCTAGTGCTTTAGCTGGGAAGAAGAAGTGGCTCAAAAAAACTCCCCAGCAGCACAGCTGTCTTTTTAGTTAGAGAAAAATTGATTCTATACAAAAGTATACAAAATCATTTACATTACATTCATAAAACTTAAATCTAATTATTAGCCATATATTATGTCAGTTAGCACACGCCAATAACCACAAAAAAAAATTATAAAATAAAAAAAACGAGAACTACTCAAGCAGAAATAAAAGTTAAACATAAATTAACTAAATAAAAGCCTCCAGGCACAAAGGTTGTGCCCGCTTACATATAGCTGTAACCGGAAGTTATAAATGATAAACTAGGACCATCGAAGTAAAATAAATAAAAAGTTAATCACTAATAACATGAACAAAACCGAGATCAGCAAGACGACCAGCCACCACAAGCAGCACCCGTTCACGAGCACAACGCAAAGATCAGCCATTACCCCCCTCGCCATATTTGAGGGAAGGAGACAATCCGATCCCCGACGCTACTGCAAGCAGTGACATCTAAGGGAGCATGACGAACCTGCTGCCGGTTGCTCAGGCAAAAATAATAATTATCAATTGTCGATGTCGCTAGCTAACCACATATTGCAATACAACTCATACAGAATACATTGTTATGAGTAGATTATGTCAACAATAAATTAAATTAAAAAGAATACTAAAATAAATTGACTATGCAGTAAAAAAAAAATATATGAACTCATATAACCTGTCAGTGGGTAAACTAATTCTGGAGAAAGAACATAAACATTGTCTTGAGTTAATCACAGCGACCAACTACTCTTATCATTTAAGTAGTCGTTAATAGAGTAGTACGCCTTTGAACAAAGGTTCCATTTTACTTTAGCTTTAAACGCATTATAAGGCCAATCTAGCAAAGAAGAGGGTAGCTTGTTATAAAAGGTTATACCAAGCCCAGCAAATGAGTTATGAACCTTATGAAGCCGGTGAAAGGGAACTCGTAGTTTGTCCTTATTCCTAGTGTTAACATTGTGAATATCACTGTTTTTAGTGTTTAAGTGAATATTTTGCTTAATATATAAGATGTTGGCGAAGATGAATTGTGATGCCACCGTGAGAATACCAATATCTTTAAAAAAATCTCTCAGAGAAACTCTGGCACCTAGCTGGTAAATTGCTCGAACAGCTCGTTTTTGCAAGACAAATATATTTTGAATGTCAGCAGGTTTGCCCCACAGCAGAATACCGTAGGACATAACGCTATGAAAAAAACCAAAATAGACTAACCGAGCAGTATCAACGTATTGTTGTATCAGTATCAGTGTATTGTCTTACTTTTCTGACGGAGTAAGCGGCCGAACTGAGCCTCCCCGCTAGGCTCGATATATGTGGGCCCCACTGAAGTTTGGCATCTGTTATCCCCAGAAAAACTGCCGAGTTTACAGTTTCAAGCACCTCTTTATCTAAGATGATGTTGGGCCCTAGATTTCTGACATTTGGTAAGGCGAACTTTACACATTTCGTTTTCTTGGCATTGAGAACTAGGTTATTTGTCGTAAACCAATCCGTTAGCATTGAGAGTGCACTGTTTACATCGTCAAAATCTTGCCTATTCCTGTCTACTTTAAAAATAAGAGAGGTATCATCTGCAAACAGTACAACTTCATAGACACCCTTTAGATAGAATGGTAAGTCATTGATATACACTAAAAAAAAGAATAGACCCAGTATGGAGCCTTGAGGTACACCTAACTGAACTGGTAGCCCGGAAGATTTCACACCATTAAAGTCTACACATTGGAACCAATTCTGTAAATAAGAATTTATAACGTTGAGAGCTTCGTTTTGCACACTGTAATGACGTAGTTTACGCAAAAGCGTGTCATGGTGCACGCAATCAAAGGCTTTGGAGAGATCACAGAAAACCCCAATAGCATTTTGCGAGTTTTCCCATGCGTTAAATATGTGTTTCAGCAGAGCAACACCCGCATCTGTAGTTGAACGACCTTTTGTAAAGCCATATTGTTCATTATGAAGAAGGGTATTTAAATTAAAATGTCTTAGTAACTGCTTGAGGATTAACTTTTCAAATATTTTGCTAAATGCAGGTAGAATAGAAATAGGTTTGAAATTGCCAACGTCATTTTTATTACCAGATTTAAATAATGGTATGACTTTACTACTCTTCATGAGGTCAGGAAAAGTTCCTGGATCAACACACTTATTAAAAGTAACAGCTAGATAGGGGGCTACGATGTCTATTATATTACTTAAAAGTTTAATGGAGATGCCCCAGAAATCACCTGTGTTTTTAGATTTGAGTGTGTTAAAAACATTAACTACATCACGAGGCGTTACATGTTCGAAGCTAAATAAGCGACTACTTTTAGACACACTACCGTGCAAAAGGTTTTCAGCTTTAGGCGGGGACGAATTCAAGGAGCGAGTCGTAGTTATAGGTATGTTGGCAAAAAACTCATTAAATAATTTGTGGTCGACCATAATCTCAAGTTGTTTATCTTGTTTAACCGATTTACCCGTTTCATTGTTAATAATTTTCCAAGTTGTTTTTACTTTATTATTGGAATTTTTAATTGCATCGCTTAAAAATTTAGATTTAGCAAAAGCACTAACCTTTTAAATAATTTTGAATAATTTTTGACATACTCTAGGAAAGGAGTATCAAACCTGTATTTTTTCAAACCATATAACTCGTATAGTCTCGCTCTACTTTTATAAATACCTGGAGTGGCCCATTGGGTAAAGCCAACAGAGGTGCCATTAAAGTTAATAGTTTTGGTCTTGAAAGTTGATAGGTACTCTTATTTCTCAACTGTCAAAAGTGATAGTTGTGATTTCAATGTACGTACAATTAAGCCTCTCAACTCAACGCTCAATTAAGCTGTACGCTCAATTGAGGCTTTACGTTGGTAGGATGTAGTGTAGGTAGTCATTAACTTAACTATTAATTTCCCTGACTTTACCTAAAGAACATAATTTCAAATCTGATGATTGTTTACACATTGTATGGTAATTGATCATCGCGAGGTGCGGACAAAGCTGATGCTAATCACTTGTTCATCAGTTAGATCATCGAGAGGTCACAGTGCGGACACAGCTGATGCTAATCACTTGTTCATCAGTTGGATCATCGCGAGGTCACAGTGCGGACACAGCTGGTGCTAATCACTTGTTCATCAGTTAGATCATCGAGAGGTCACAGTGCGGACACAGCTGATGCTAATCACTTGTTCATCAGTTGGATCATCGCGAGGTCACAGTGCGGACACAGCTGGTGCTAATCACTTGTTCATCAGTTAGATCATCGAGAGGTCACAGTGCGGACACAGCTGATGCTAATCACTTGTTCATCAGTTGGATCATCGCGAGGTCACAGTGCGGACACAGCTGGTGCTAATCACTTGTTCATCAGTTGGATCATCGCGAGGTCACAGTGCGGACACAGCTGGTGCTAATCACTTGTTCATCAGTTAGATCATCGCGAGGTCACAGTGCGGACACATCATTATTTAGAGAATAAAAAAACAGCATGCATTGTAGTCGTAAAAAACCGTGCGAAGCAGGGTCTTGAATTAAAAACTTTCTCAATGTATATGCGTAACCGCTACTGAACGAAATCACGTGCCTGCCTCGCACTACTACGAGTCGTAGCACTCGCTACGCCTTTCGTAGGCGCGTAGCACGATGCGTAGCACTCGGTTCCCAGTTTTGTGACAAGGACAGAGGGAATCGTGATTGTGGACCACTATGTACAAGTCGTAGATCAGAATTAATAAGGATCGAAACTCAGGATTAGAAACCAAAAGCTATATGTAGTCCTTCCTTCTGACCTTCTAAACAATGTTTTAAAAGTCTCAAATAATATCCCAGCTACGCGGCGCTACGCGGCACTACGCGGCGCTCGCTACTGTCGCTGTTTACTGTTTTTTACTAGTGATGGTGCCCTTGCCCCCCCTGTGTCTAAAAGTGATTTCGATATCCTATTTACAGAATAAATAATTTAATTTAATTTAATTTGGCCAGTGCGATGGGCGTACCGGCCCCGCTGCCGAAGGGCGTGCGGCGGCCCAGCCCCGTGGCCTACTACGTGGCGCTCGTCGGCATACTGACGTTGCTCATCATGCTGTGTCTGTACTTCTTCTACTTCTTCATCAAGAGGGTCAAAGGTATGCTGCCTACTGACTAGCTTCTGAATCAAAGCTGCAACTAGGCAACGTCCACGTCAAACGATGAAGTTCATCGATTACGTTTTCAAGTGAAGGTTATCCGGGTACCATTTATGTACCATACAGGATTGATCTGAACGCTGGATGCCATCAGTTAAGTAACCACACTCTAGATGCATCGTATACGTTCAATAAATAGACACTTTACGTAATAAAACATGTGTGTTTTATTTTGTGTTGTTTTAGTCGTTTGAAGCGCGATGGTACAACATTTGCCGACGTATTTCACATAAAATTACTGCTATCTCTTTTTTTTAACATAGATATTCGTGCTGGAACAACTTACCCGGCACTTTGAACCCTAGCTTCACCTACGTGATGTTATGTTGTTATTCCGCAGAGCTGAGTTCATCCGACACGCTGTCACTACCGACGGCGTCGTGTCGGCCGCCGCCCGCCGCCAGCGCCTACCCCGTGCAGCCAGGTAACGTACACATTCACAAGACACAGTCTGTATAATACGCAGCCTACAACTGCCCCTTCTCATACAGAGTCGGCATCAATCACCACGCTTCGGCATTAATCGCACGCTGAGGACGCCTCGTTGAGAGGTGAAACACGTGTCGATTTCTTACAGGGTTTTTAATGACTTTTGAAGAATAGCTAAGCGGAATAGGTTACTAAAAATATCTACGTCTATTGTATTTCACCACGCTTGGTCAAGAGGGGTGGACGATTTCAGACTTATATTAATTACCTATATGTGCGATGTTTTCCTTCCCCATATCTCTAAAATATACTTACCATAAAAATTATGTCTTATTCCAGTGGTCCGTGACAGTGCGAGCGCGATGGCAAAGCTCTGCATGCAAGGACCTCCCGCCGGCAAGGGAGGCACCGTGTTCCCGACGTCCACGTCACCGGCCGCGCTGCGGGCCAGCACGGGCGAGGGGGCGACTGTGACCGACGTGGCCGACGCGACCGACGAGCGGACCGATAGGACTGACAGGGACCTGCGGCCCGAAAAGCCGCCGCCCGTGCCAGTCCTGTCGGTCAGTGTGGCGCCCGATGTCGCTGCGCGGTAAACTAGTACAGAAGGACCACAGCACGCCATGTTACATTCAAAGCCATAATGACGAAATGTGGCACGAGGTTAATGAAGCTGTGTTCAGGGCCGCACTAAAAACAGTCAATGGGACAAAGTGGGATGGATTTCTGCGACTCTTGAACAATATAGTGTTAAAATATCGGTGTTTTAATTGATAATAATAAATAATCAATTCCAGTTCAGGGAATTGATTGGACTTGTGGACTGTGCGATCATTGTGCCGATAGTCGTATCAGCCAATAGCTTAATTGCCAAGAGCCTCGACTAACACCTATGGAGGCTCTCGTTGGGCAGCTGGGTTAGGGGCCTGATTCAGAAAGCGGTACTCCTGGACACGGCCCGTATTGTTAGGAGGTTCCTCTCTCTGGCGCCCTGACCGCCGGTAGCTTGAACTCTGTTCCCGATACCGGTGGGCTACTATTTCTTATATTTTTAAATGTTTTTATATTTTTATATTCTAATATTTAAAAATGTAATTTATAAGTGCCTATATGAAATAAAGGAGAAAAAGAATATAATTCCAGTTCCAAGTGCTTCAGTAATAATTTCATGTCTATAACTACCTACCTCAGAAACCTACAATATTATTATAGTCACTTTTCTAACAACCTTTTTAATTGTTTTTCTCTGAGAAACCGTTTCAACAATAAATAGTTTATATTTACTTACTTATTCATGTGTAATGATTCCGTCGTTTTACGAGTTTATTGTTAGTAACTCTGAACGGGCCAGATTTTAATACCTTTACAACAATGTATATTGACAAATACAATGTACATATTGTGAGTTTCATTGTATTATAATGTGATCAAAGTTGTTTTTCGTCCGACCGCCTGCGGCCGTCCAGCTCCATGTAGGTACGGTCAACCGCACGTCCACGGTTATAATAAAGGACATTGGTGCCGATTCTCTTGTCACAAAATTCTCGAAACTAAACTAAAAATCACTAAAATATAGTTTAGTCCTGTCAAACGATCAAACTCATTCTGAAATAGACTACAAATGACACAACTTAACTATAATTTAGTTTGATAGCACTAAGATGGCACTGAGATTAGTTTAGTGAAAATGCTATTCTGAATTTGACGATTTAACCTAAAATTTTGTCCTATATCTAAAATCCTCTAACTAAATCTGACTATATTCAATCGCGATTAAAAATGTCTGGAATAAAATTAGATGTCATGAACTAAAATTCAAACCAACACCTCGACTTCAGTTACAAAAAACAGTATTGTATTTTTTTAATTTTCTTTTGCTTATATCTCGAAAACGGTGTGTCCTATCGCAAAAATAATGAAAATTTCGACCCCCTTTAAAAACCTCTTAAACCCTTAATTCTCAATATGTTGGTAATCATTTTTTTTTTCGTTATTTTCCATACAACAACTGAAAAATTGAAAAGTTCAATACCTATGCTCTGCCCATAGTAAAAATCTTCGCTCCGCCAACAATCTTCTTCTACGATGTCCTTCTCATCGCTCTGGTTTTATTCACTCTTCTTTCTTTGTCCAGGCTGTATTTCTTTGGAATGCGCTCCCTCTGAATATCAGGATGACAGCGAGTCGGTTATCTTTCAAAGTAGCGGCTCGTGAACATATTCGTGAGAAGTTGGCAGAATCAATGCGGCGCTGATTTGCTGGGCTTGTTTTCTCCTTCACCTATCGTTATTTCTCCTGACAAAGTTTATTCTGTTTATATGTATGTATTTAAGTATATATGTATTACCATTTATCCTTTTTCGAATTATCTATCCCGTATGTTGCACCTGCCATGTTTATCTCTGCATCACCCTAAGGTTGACTGGTAGAAAATGCCTCAGGCATTAAGTCCGCCTTTGTACAGTATTTTTTTTACTTGTGCATAAAGTTTTAATAAAATAAAAAATTCCACTAAAAACACGTCGAGGCTGCCGTGCATGCGCGCCTCTGGCTCTAAAAAAAAAACACGGGGTAGGGATACCAAGGGAGGTACCAAGTGGAGGCGCGCAGATGTCAAATTCGATTTTAGTTGTGTCAAAATAAGTTTTAAATTTAGAGAAATTATTTGGCAGAATAGCTCCAAGATTCCCATAGTCAAAAGTAAGGAATTTTAGTGATAGTTTAGTTAGTTTAGTTCGGTGTACAAGAGAATCGGCACCATTGACAGTTTGAATTTAATCCTATTATTATGTCGTCGTCGCCGTATCATTGGCTTGCGGTGACAACACTCTTGAATGATTCGTTTTTAAATAGATACATTTATTATAACTGAATATAGGTATTTAACTTTTCAAGTGTAATAGGTACTGAATATCAATCTCCCTCGTAGAATAAACAATTTCAAAATTATGAAATAAAATCTTTCTAAATGTGCTTTAAATAAAACCTAACCAAATAATGTTCAATAAGTATTATAATATTTTAAATACTTTTTACCTATTTGTATACCTAGTTAAAATACGGCATGAAATGACTTGCCACCTCGCCAATCATCTTCCTAAAATACTTTCGAAGAATTTGCTACATTGATGTATTTTTGCTATTTTCTATGTACAATTTGTTATATTACCTAATACTTAAAATTAAAAATAATAAAAATGAAATATAAAAGAGGTTTTATACCATATTGTTGGCTCTAACAATTGTATATCAATTCTCTATTGCCAAATAAAATGTGCCAAGCTAAGAAAATATAATCAGTAAAGTTTTAATGTTGTCTACAACTTCTTGTACGTTTATACTGAAATATTATTATTAATATCGTAATGGTTTACAATAAATTAATGTTTGATGTCGCTTCTGATTCGAGCTTCGTGTCTGTATCAATTTGTACTGTTGTTCATAAATAAATTAAATATTAATGTGAAACTAAACCATGTAGTTTTAATTCTTTCGAGCCATCCTTCAAATACAACGTTTTTTAACGCAAGTATCGCAAAATCTTTTTAAAAAAAAATTACAAAAAAGATCGGTGAGAGAAACAAACGAATTCGTAACATAAACTTTATTAACACGAAACGACTAGAGTTTACTTTTAAACTAACATAGTACACTACACAGGGAAATATTGTTTAGTAGATAAGCTCACAACTGCCGTGTTATAGCCATTCCTTATGACTGATCAAGAACGACAGTTGTGATTTGAAAAAGCGGAATTTTTTAAATTTTATTGACAATTTGTTAAACAATCGAATGCTAATCGACAAACAATTTTTAACGCAGTGTTGTGCATAAACATTATAGTAGAAACCTTTACAGTTATTTTGTAATAGAGAACAGAGTAAGTTAAAACATATACAACTAATTGACAGTACCTAATAGAGGACCAATCTTTCAAACGGATGTAGCAACATCAATTTGATCCGATATTCATGTAGGTAGCTACTTAGTCTATCAGTAATGATCCAGGTTCATTGATAAATTGATGTTGTGACCTCCGCCGCACACACAAGTATACATGGACATAAGCACATATCTGTGTACTATGCACAATATTATATAGTACCATCATATTTAATATGTACAGTCCGAGAAATGCATTGTTAAACATTACAGATTGACACATTACATAGCCGCTACACATACATAGCGATTACAACTGATAAGTAATTGTTATTTGAATATATTATTAATATCACCAATTTAATTGGTACCTAGATCATATTGTATACAATATTGTAACCCTACTATCCCCTTTATTTGTGTGTACTATAAAGTATAATTTAAACAATTATTATTGTAACCCTAAAATCCCATTAATTTGTTTGTGTGTACTATACATAATTGCAACCGTAACATCGCATTTATTTGTGTGTACTATACGCAATTGGAACCCTATCATCCCCATTGAGTTGTGGCGAGTGCATGCCAAGTTATTATCGTTGGCAACCACAAAAGTAATGGCGTTAACATAGTAGGTAACAATGCTACATTCTTATAGATTACTCTCACTACGTGTCATTCACATATCAAATATAGTTTTCTTATAAAATATTATTTTGAACTCTTTGCATTAAGTTTAAAGCGAAAGATTTGGGGAGGGACTATAATCTCTTAACTAAAACAGTTATATTATGGCAATGTGAGAAAGAGATGGGGCTATTGGACGAATATCACCATCTCTTTTTCGCAAGGGAATGGTGATTGTTTTGACACTTTAATTTAGTTCAGATTCAAGGAACATTTAAAGATGCAACATTTAACCCTCTCTTGTTCACAGCAAAGAATATTGATTAAATATTAATTGCACGTTTGGTTTAAAACATTAATTTATTTACTTACTTCTAAAAATGTTAATATCGAAAGCTTCACATTTAAAAGACGCGAAGCTTAAACAATTATGTAGTTCTGAAGTATCATAAATTCATTAGATGTAACATTTAACAAAGTTAAAAGTTTTATAAACATTTTGTCACAATGCCTCTCTTTTTTAAAGGCTTTAAGGTGCACGTGGAGTGCTACCAAGGATCTTTTGGCACCTAAATGATATTAAAATCGAAAATGTCACAGAACTGTTTAACAAAACAAGATTGCGGCCTCAGTTCCGATGTTTGCCACGCGCGCGCCTGAAGAACCTTGAAACGTTGTAGTTGTGATTGTCTGAGGACACTCTATATGGCGGTCTCCTTACGATCAGACAGCGTGTAGTGCTGCAGCTCCTCGTAGGGAGGGGGGCGCTCCTCCGCGCCCTCAAGCTCCAGGTCCAGGTCGCTCTCTGCAACAGACAGTACTCAGCTATAACCACAGAGAGGATGTAAAGTCAGGAAAATGTATAGTGAAGCAGACACTACGAAAGGTACATTTGCAAAACAGTGTCCGTGACTGTACCTACTTAGAATCAATCCACAGAACGGAACTATTCTAAATTATCTCGACTCTGACCTAATCTAGATACCTACATATTATAAATCAAAGTCGTTTTTCATGTTTGTCTGTATGTCCGCGTTGTTCTTCTACACCACGCAACAGATTTTTATGAGTTTTTTTTGTTTAGAACTTTAGAGAATTTTATCCGGAAGGTTTATGTGTATAATACGTTAATATAAAGTTACATATAAATAAGAAATCTCGAAGTTTTGTCAAGTTGTAAAAACCGTGCGAAGCAGGAGCGGCTCGCTAATTGTAAGTAAAGTTCTGTTCTATCGACTAGACTTTATAGTAGACGCAGAGAGCAGTGGTGGCCAGTGGTGGCCAGTGGTGGCCAGTGGTGGCCAGTGGTGGCCAGTGGTGGCGGCCGCGACCTACGAGTAGCTCGTAGGTCCGAACTCTGACAGGCGACGACTCTGACAGACAAATTCACATACATGTGACATCTACCAAACTGGGCCCGCGTGGTGGATTAAGGTCTACTCCCTCTGACAGAGGGGAGGCCTGTGTCCCAGCAGTGGGAATATTATAGGCTGATTATGCTAAGTAGACGGAGTACACTGTTACACTATATGTAATATAAACTCAGGCCAAAATAAAGGACTGGGAGTCCCTCCGTCCGTCCGTGTGCTGATGATGAACATTGAGATGGTATAAGTGAGGTAGCAGTCCCACTGTCTTTTCGGGCACTCGTCAATGATTACTTGCCGAAAATAGGAGACTCATAAATGATGGCGTGTCATGCACTGTTACCTGAGAAGGCCCCAGACTCGGGCCTGTGTGGCGGGCCCAATATGTCTCCATCACTGGCATGCCGCGCGCGCATGGCCCCCGGGCCGCTACGGCCGGGGCCCCGGCCCCCGGTGGGACGCAGCTCGGCCAGCTCGCCCGTCTCCGCGAGATAGCACGCGCCGCCGTCGTAGTTCACCGGCTCTACACGCACGCATGCACGCATATACAGGAAGCAGATATCACAAGCTTTTATAGCAGAGGTTCCCAACCTTACTTAAGAGACGTATCAGAAATTAAAAAATGAGTAATCAGTTCCTATAAGTCGTCTGATGTATTTTAATTTCGGCCGCAGACCATTTTATGCATGCCTGTCCGAGGATATGGATAAAATGATTGGGAAAGCCATCAGTTTTATAGGAAAGCTTCAATAATATGGAGATAATTATAATAGTAGACAAGATGCAGTAAGCGATATAATACTTGCGACATGCCCTGGTTGAAAACGTCTGGAGAGTGATATTTGGCAGCGTCACCTTCCTTCGTTTATATGCTTTATTACAAGGAATACTGGGCGTTGGATGTTTTCGTAGGTCGGAATTAGGAGATTATTAATTATGACCGGTATGATTCAAGTTCCTTCTTGATGCACAGAAACATTTATTTTATACTTATTGAAAAAATAGTAGACAGATAACATGCGTCCATTATAGAGTCACAACAAAAATAAAACAGTAGCTCTGCGAATGACATCAACTCACCGACTGAAGGTGGCGGGAACATGTGTCGGTTAGACAGACTGATGCGCGACTCTATGGAGTGGTGCATGGCTCCAGACCGGTCCAGCGACTCCAGCTGGTCCAGCTGCTCGATGACGTCATCCAGGCAGAACCCCAGGGTCATCGGGTGCAGTTCGTCCACCACCACCATCTGTCGCGGACGATCCTTACTTCTAATCGACTCGTTGAACGACTGCTTGTCGTCTTTAGCCTTGTATATGGACTACAAATAAAATAATCAATATCAACATTCGCTTATATTCGCATAATTCATTCATGCATTCGCATAACAAAACAGTATTTTATTGGACGTCAAATAATAACTTGACAGCCCTAAAACGCCCACCTAGGAAGAAGCAGTGGTGTAACAACTCGCATGTTTTTTTTACCCGACTACGGCGAAGAAAAAAGGAGAGTTATGATTTTGACCGGTATGTATGTATGTATGTATGTTCATCTCTTCCCTCCTATCTTCTAAAGCACTCATCACAATTTGACAAATGAGGTATCGTTGGAAGCGTCTTAATTGTCCGCTGGTTATAGGCTATGTGACGTCACATTAAATAAAAAATGGCGACCTCTAGATGACATAAAGTCAGTCACAAAAAAAAAAATTGTGTACCATGTTGGGTATCAAATGAAAGGGCTAAATGAGCACATTTCAAAAAAATATATATTAAAACCCCAAAAGAATTAAAAAAAATATTAAGTAATAAAAACTAAAAAATCCAGAATAAGAATAAGAATAAGAATAAGAATAAGAATAAGAATAAGAATAAGAATAAGAATAAGAATAAGAATAAGAATAAGAATAAGAATAAGAATAAGAATAAGAATAAGAATAAGAATAAGAATAAGAATAAGAATAAGAATAAGAATAAGAATAAGAATAAGAATAAGAATAAGAATAAGAATAAGAATAAGAATAAGAATAAGAATAAGAATAAGAATAAGAATAAGAATAAGAATAAGAATAAGAATAAGAATAAGAATAATTTATTTCTAAGTATATGGTGCATTGAGATCTAAAATTAAACATGCGGAGTCACACGTAATCTGTTCGATTTATGCCCTAACACGTGTGACTCCGGATTTTTAATTTGTCTGTCTGTGGGGTCTTGTTTATACCTTTTTAGTCGTAGTTGGGTTTTAGTTTTTATTACTTAATTTTTTTTTAATGTATGTCGGAAGCAAAAATTAATAAATGTTCTCTTTGTAGTGTTGTTTTTTTTTTGTTTTTGACATTGATCATCGTTGAGATGAGATTGCGAATTGAATTTAAATGGTTTTGAAGTAGGTCGGCCATCCTACGAAGTGGCCAAAATCTTGTTCGCTCTATATATATCTCCTTTTTAAATATAGCTACATTTTAACGACAGTGTGTATTTTGCTTTATTTAATGTTTTCTGTAGTCACGTATTTCAATTTATACATATTATATATAATTTATTAAGATTTTGCGCGTTTCCTGTAGACCAAATCACGTACTGTAGACTGTTCGCAACATAGGTTGCCGGATCCAGAGATGTTTTAAAAATACTTCCACATATTTTGAAGTAGCTTATGTGAACCTATCATATTGCAAACTAACTTTTGCCCGCGGCTTCGCCCGCGTGGATGTCGGAAATTATCCCACGGGAATGTGCTACCGGGATAAAAGTATCCTATGTCCCATAACCTGGTATCCCATGGTCTGTCTAGACGACCTAGGCTTTACGGCGTAAAAGTAACAGACATGAGACAGCCAGTAACTTTATATATTAGTGGTAGTCCATATCTATATTGTGGTGATAGTGTGGATAGTATGGACAGCAGTATGAAACTGTCGGAAAGATTAATGAAAAAATCTTGTATAAAGATTAATGAAAAAACTATGGCATATTGTATGGACGATGGAAACTAAGGCGAAAGCTTTGGGGGAGCCTGCGATATTCAAATTTTCTTATGATTTTGCTTTTTACAGGTCAGTATCAAGTTTTATGTTGATCTAAATAATGAGTCACAGTTGTTTCAAATATTTATTTATCTAATCTAACTAATATGGCAGGAGTTGTATTCCTGTATCTAATGGTTATTATTCTGTAAAGCCACTATTTGCTACGATCGCGAATCATATTTTAATCATATTGACATTCGAAACTTACCCATTAAACGATTTAAAAGCTGTATTAAAATCAAACTTTGTAAAAAAGGGTACTATACAATTTCAGATTATTTAGAAGACAAAAAGCATGGGATTGAGCTGCTCGCTCTGCTAACATTTTGTCATTTTGGCATTGTGACATTTTGAATAAGTGAAAATCATCAAAATATACCTACCAGTTTTATATACAATAATTCACATTATTGAATATTATATGTAGGATATTGACCAAATGACATGATTGCTTTGTAAAGTATTGTATTATTGTGAATGTGAGGACTATGTGGATGTTTATTTTGTTTTTATTCTTATATTTTTTCGTTCTCAGTTAGTTTTAACAATGGTCTGGCAATTTGAGAACTTGATGCGGCCTACACAAATGTCCTTTCTTTGGTATTGTTCGTCGAGTCGTTGAGCTCCTTAAGTTCTGAGCTGAGCTCCACTATTACTGACAAAAGCTTGCAGTGACAGGACAGGTTCACTCAAATCTGTGTGGTTCATTCCTCAAAAGACCATTTCAGACTCTAATCTATATGGCCCTCATAGGGCCTGACCAATATGCCAATATCTGACCTAGGTATGTCCGGACTTTAAATGAGACTGTGAGTTGGTTTCGGCCTTTCTTCTCAGAGTAGTCAGATAGGAAACGCCGACCTCATCTAGCTTAATTTTACAATTTTTTGATATTATTACGACGTGTGAAAGTGATTCCAATAACCTATTTACAGAATAAACAATTTCATTTTAACATACAACCTGCCTGACACTGACTTGCAAATTGCAAAAAACTTAAGATTTGAATTTCGCGGGCTACCGGCGCATCCCCCTTAAGAAAATCGCATCATTTGCACAACGCCATCTATCGAGTAAGTACTCACTGGTAAACTCAAACTCTTCGTTCCAAGCCAAGAGCCAAGTAGTTTTGATTGAGTGGACAGATTCTCAAGATACGGACTATGACTATATTCTCAATCCCTTAACGCTCTTGAAGAGAGTCCCGCAAAAATGTCAATAATAAGTACTTACATGTGAATTTTAAAATCAAGAGGGTAAAGAAGGGTTTTTACCCTCATGAGGGATGATTTTAGAAAAACGTAACTCTTTGTTAGTTACAAAAAGCATAAATTTTCACAGCCCTAACTTAAAAAAAAACCGGCCAAGTGCGTGTCGAAACATGCACAATGAAGGGTTCCGTAGTTGGGATGAATTATTTTATCAAACAAACTTTCGCAAAGTTTTATTGTTATTACGTCTATGGGCGTTTACTGTCCCTCAAAGTGTTAAAAAACTTGTTCTCGCATACAGAATGTTTGGGTTTTTGCAACTGTACATGTAAGTTGGTCGATTAAAAGTTTTTGAGCTAAGTCGCGGACAGACAGACAGACAGACGGACATGGCGAAACTATAAAGTTCCTTGTTGACTACGGAACTCTGAGAAAATAATTGCCTATGTTCTTCGCCGGGATGCCATCTATCTCTACATTTTTTTTTTTTTTTTAATTTATTTAAAATTTAAGAGTTACTATCGAATTTATACTTTTAAGCATCGATTAGTATGGATTATGTGATCAATTCAAAATGAGCCAAATGTTCAATAATTATGAATTCGGCGAAAGTCATTCTTCTACGGAGACTCTTAACACCGCGATTCAGAAAATGACGTTAAATGAACAACGCCACCTATCGAGCACGAAGTGATACTGTCAAAATATATGGGAAAACGTTCGAACACTCTGTAAGCTATGTAGAAAAGACGTAGGGTTCCATGACTGACTTGACTTGACTTGACTTGACTTGACTTGACTTGACTTGACTTGACTTGACTTGACTTGACGTGACTTGACTTGACTTGACTTGACTTGACTTGACTTGACTTGACCTGACTTGTCCTGACTTGACCCGACTTGACCTGACTTGACCTGACTTGACCTGACTTGACCTGACTTGATTTGGATTGAGTTGAGTTAACCTTGAGCAGGTACATTGGTAGTTGAAAGAAAAGTAGATTACTCGTGTTTATTTAGTAAGCGCATTCATGCCTTAATTACTCACTTTTTGCTTGATGTAAGAATCTACAATTTTTAAGAAATTAAAATTTGTCACCATTTTTTCATGATTAATATTTGTATCATGATTTAAAAGATAGATAGCGCCACCTATGGCACTACTACCAAACAATAGATTTGGAAAACTTGAATTAACCAAACTTTAGATTGGGTGAATTCACAATGTATCGCGTTATGTTTCCGCGCGAAGTATGTGAACATATGATGATTATGATCGTGTGTTACAGACGTTCTCACAAACCTACCTGATTTTACGCTAGTGTCATTTTACGACAATAGATGTCGTTACGTGTATCTACATTACGTACCTAATGAAAATTTCTTCTTGAATACTTTAAACTCTTATATCTTTTAATATTTTGATGCGATTGCGATGAAACAAAAACTAAATGAAACATCAAGTTACACACAATATTTGAGTGTATAAGTTAACCATATTGATTTCGTACTTTTTACGTGATACTGGAACAATCAAACAAACGAACAGACAAACAGACAAAAATTCCAAAAATGGTAGAAATGGCATTTGTTGGTTATTCTTGGACACTACGTTTTTTTTTTTTTTCATTGTACGGAAACGCCTCGTCTACAGATTTATTATATGTATAGATGTAATAAGGCATTCTTCCTCCACTCATTTTCAATGGAACCGTCATCCCCATTACTTCGACTGTGAAGGATCTCGGTTTGCATCTGGACTCGACACTTAGCTGGCAACGCCAGGTCTCTAGTGTTAGTCAAAGGGTCAGCGGTACTCTGCGATCCCTGTATCGTCTGAGGAACTTTTTGCCCGCTAAGACGAAAACTATGCTTGTGCAGACTTTAATTTTCCCCATCATCGACTATGGTGACTACAGTTTTGTTGGATAAGCTTGACAGACTACTCAACAACTGTATTCGGTTCATTTTCAACCTGAGGAAATATGACCATGTTTCGAGCTATAGGTCTGAGCTCAAATGGATGTCCATTCGCCAAGGAAGAAGTTTGCGTGCTCTGACCACGCTTGTCTCCGTTCTCAACTCTCCCACTCCTCCTTTTTATCTTGTGTCTCACTTCCAATATCTATGTTCTTCACACACTAAGAATCTGCGTTCTTCTAACAATCTTCTCCTACTCTGCTCTTCTCATACTTCTGACTTTGTTCATTCTTCTTTTCATATTTAGTCCATTCTTCTTTGGAATGCGCTTCCTCTGGATATCAGGACGGCCACCAGTCGGTATGCATTTAAGCGGAAATTGCAGAGATTTTTTTCAAAATAAATAGAGTAGAGTCATATACATCTCTCTACCTTGAATTTGTATATTATGTATACATATATATATATTATAGGTATATATTATAGTAAATATGTATGTAAGTATTTATGTATCATAAGTTGATTGCGTATTTATGTACTGTAAAAACTGTTTTATCTATAATGCTTTATGATATATATATTAATTTCCTTATTTATTTTTTTTCCTTTTGTTCCTCTCAATCAGAGCACCCGCCATCTAATCTCTTCACCACCCTTGGTTGACTGGTAGAGAATGCCTAAGGCATTAAGTCCGCCTTTGTACCATTTTTTTATGTGCGAAAAGTTTAAATAAATAAATAAGGTAAATTTTCGTGTAATTTTAAATAATTACGACGTTTATAATTCAAGTAACAAAAGATTCTACAGTGTTCGCAAAAAACTAATCACTCCTGTAGACAAACATGAAAAATCGAATATTTTTATAAATATTTTGTATAACACCACTATTTAGTTTTCCTAGCAACACTGACACACGTAGTTGTCATTGTATGTCTGTTATTGCTGGCGATAAGACGTTATTTCCTAGTTTTTAATAAGATTTGAGTCATTCTACAAAGTGTAAAAGTTGGTGCGTCACTTCTAAAGTCGCCGAAAAAACAATAAATTCTTCATTCAAAATTATAATTTTACTTTGGTCTTATTAATTAGCGGTAAAATGATAGAACGTGATGGAAGCCGCGTTTAATGACCTTAAATATTCCCCTCGACATGGACTAAAGTATTTGTTCATCACTTCTGTCGAACTCACTTCTGTCGACAACCTGTCTACAGATGTAACGAATGTCTACAGATGTGAGGCTTTTGCGAAATATATCGTATTGCTATTTTTAATTGATTAAAATTAATATTGAGAAAATGTTTTTTGCATAAATAATTTATTTTTTAGCTCAATACACGCGGGTTTTGCTAAGTTTAGTACAAAATACTAATTTGTATACAGAAGTGACGTATTTCTACAGATCTATAAGATGTGGTTTTATGATATTACTAATGTTTTCAAAAGGTGAGCAATTTTTTTTTTAATTGTTTCCGCTTGGTTTACTTGAAGTATTATTTGTATTTATGTAAATTTTCTGCATAAAATCTGCAATTTACGTCTGTCTACAGATATGATTTGATGCTTTGAGAAAAGGAGACATTTACATCAAAAAGAAGACAGGGAAAAATATCTGAGACATGATCCAGTTTTGATTTGCGCCCATCTAAAACCAATTCAAGAAGAGCTTTCAGAGCCCAGAATGTTGACCAACACTTTGCAAGGTCGCCACTTGCTACGAGAATTCACCTGATACCGAAGCTGAACCAGAAATATAATTTAATCCACCATGTGAGATGATTGAGTAGAGTAGAAACGAATTCGATTGGGCAGCACTTCTTCACTGGGAGTAAAGAAATGTGGAAAAGGATTTTTTTCGGACAGCGATGATGATATTGATATTTTCTAAATTATTGTCCTGATCCTACTTAACTGATTTATCCTAACTAATATTATTATAAATGTGAAAGTTAGTTTGTTTGTTTGTTACGCTTTCACTCTAAAACGGCTGAATGGATTTGGATGAAATTTGGCACAGGGGTAGACTATGACTTGGAATAGGACAGAGGATACGTTTTATCTCGAATTCTGATTTCTCAGTCTCGATTCCCACGGGATCGAGACTTAAGCGGGTGAAACAATGGGGCGCAGCTAGTTTCTTATATATTTATATAATTTTTTTAATATTAATTTTAAGCAAAAAACCGCTTATTATAATATCTACAGAAGTGAAGTCACAACTGTAGACATAGTTTATATATTTTTTATTTTATAACCGTTGGTTATTTTCATAATAATTATGCCTTAGCAAGTGAGAAGACACTTAATTTTTTAAGTTTAGTACGTTGATTTTTTCTAGAATTGTATTTATTTTCGTTATTTTGTAATAATGTCTATTGTGTAGAAAATGGCGTCACACCTGTCGACAGGCAAAAATCATAAAAGTGCCATAAATGCAAATTTTGTTATTGATGATCTCTAAAACTATTTTTAGATTAAATTAAGGTTCATTTTAATCATTCGTACCTCAATAAAAACAACAAATCATTGAATTTGTTTTTATAAAAAAAAAAAAATAGATTCGTAGAATGGCCGAGGTACGAGAATTGGCCTCCTGCTGTTTAATGATGTATAAAAACTTAACGGGGAATATCGCCCAAATGACAAACCTTGGTGTGCACATCCTCACATCTCTCATCAACATTCTTTTTGATAGGAGACCCTTCATCCACATGCTCTCCGATGTAGAAGTTAGAAGCTTCAGCTTCAGTGGCGTCATCGTCTTTAATGTCAGTGGACTGTTTCTCCTTCTTTCTCTTAGAAGACTTGATGTTGGTGTGGTGCTTCTTGCAGGTCTTGGCGAGCTGCTCTTCACTCTTAGCTTCAATGGAAGAGGACTCGGGAGTCGCGTGTGGTGGCTCAGGACTTTCACTGGAGCTGGTGTTAGAATTAATCTCTCGGTCAGGTTTGAGGGGGATGTACAGGTCTTTGGAAGACCGCTCCCAGTCGCGACGGTGCAGTACTTCATCGATGACGCTCGGTGCCGAGTGGTATCGCGTTTCGGGGTCGGTGACCTCGTGGACGGACAGCTTGCGATGTCTTCCGATCTCCTCGTGGCTTCGGTGCGCTGATAGGGACTTTTTGTATCCTGAAAATTGTAGACATTCGTTATTTTCTTATCTGGTAGGAAGGTTGTGGGAACAAGTCAGCGCTGAAAGTATTTCATAAAAAACTTTTTACAAAAACAATACAACCAACTTCCAAAAAAACACTGAAAACGTGAAAAATAACTTTAATTTCGGAAGTCGGTGTCTTTGCTTAAAAAAGCAAAAAGTTTTTTATTTTTCTCTTTTTAGTTGTGGTACCTACCCCACACAAATTCGAATACCACTACCTGCTATGTAAATAACAGTGACGGAGTCAAACAATATATCGTCTACATACACTAAGTAGGAAAAATACGTAATTATTGAAGCTAACTCAAAAACTACGCAAGCAAAGTTAATAAAATTTATATGGGACCACCTCTGAAGCATGACCTACCAAACAAAAAAGAATCATCAAAATCGATTAATAATTGGCGGAGTAATCGCGTAACAAACACAAAAAAAAAACATTGACGAATTGAGAACCTCCTCCTTTTTGAAGAAGTCGGTTAAAAAGTAATCGTATCGTGGTTCTTATTTTTATGGAGTGGAGAAAAACTGGTATAAAGGAAAGTCCGACTTCGCTGCTAATTGTTTTTTAAACAACTTCTAAAAGGAAATATACTGCTCTCGGAAAGCCCCATTTGCTGAAGTGGAACTGATGATGAAGACCACAGATGGCGACCGGAACGAATCAATAATAAGTAAGTATTTCATGGGTTGGGATTCGATTAGTTACTTTAATATGGTTGCCAAGTAATTTATGCTCGTCATAATGTGTATGGTAAAGTGGAGCTGATGGTGAAGTACCAGGAGTACCTCAACGATTAACGTCCCTGCATCGGGAAAAGCAATATATTGTAATAGGTGATGAGCATGACATATGGCTATTGTAACTTAGTTATATTACAAACTGACCCACTAAAAAGCGAGAAATATTTTTACAACTTATTAACACCGACTTCCGATATTAATTAATCACTACATAGTATAAAACAAAGTCGCTTCCCGCTGTCTGTCTCTATGTATGCTTAGATCTTTAAAACTACGCAACGGATTGTGATGCGGTTTTTTTAAATAGATAGACTGGTTCTCAAGGAAGGTTTTAGTACCTATTATAATTTGTCAAGTTTTTGTATACATTGGCTAAAATATAATATTTGTTGGAGGTCTCGTCAAATTAAGCCATCTGCGGGAGCTTTCAACGAAAACGCTGCCTAAACCCTTTGAGATATAACAACATGATGTGTCGTGGAATTGTGTACCTTATATATATAGGTCTTCAGAAAAGTCGCTATGGCATATGTCTATCTCTTAAGGATAAGGATAATATACTATATCCATTTTAATACTAAAAAAAAATGGGCAATTTTATAGCTATTTACACAAATACGGTATCAATCCTTATCATTTTAAATAAGTTAGAGGCTTTAAGCATTTCATGAACATTATTTTACTCTTTTACACCATAATATAATTTAAACGAATATCTTAGGGTAATCGCAAACGGTCGCGAGAATAAAATTCGAGCACCTCGCTTCGCTTGATGCAATAGAATAAGACATAGGCTACTTTTTTTTAATCCCTGGATTATAGGTTCCCATTGGTTGCGGGAACGGGATCAAAATTTTATGATTACTTTTGCTCGCGATAACCAGCAACGTCCACGCGGGTGAAGCCGCGGGCAGCAGCTAGTAAATCTTATAAATAATAGATAATAGGTACGTCGTTGTAATATTACCAAAATACACCAATTTATAAAGTGTGCAAAAAAAAGTGACGTAAGCAACGGGTGACGTAGTACGTACACCGGTGTGTCAGCGGGGCTTGTCAATTGATTTGACTTCTAAAATAGTCACTTACGCGTTTTTGCCTTAAAAAAGAAGAAAAATTGCTTTAAAAATCCTGTCTCTACCAAATAAGCTATTTACATTATTATTTTTAATATCTCTAAATGTTTTATTAAGAGATTCATGATGACTATGCATTGCTTACGCAAGTTGTAGGTACTCGTCAATATGTTACCTGAGGTGCTGGGCAGGTGTAGTGACACGACGCTGCTACCGATGCGTCTGCCGAACACATCACTCGAGCGACGGCGAGAGCCCGACTCTGGAAAAAATGCAATCTGAATTTAAAACTTCATCCTTCTTGGTCCAACTTCTAGCGCTAGTTAGTTGTTATTTACACGTATGTCGTTTCATAAATCCAGTGTTGTTTATGTCACTGTATGAGTAACAGGGCAACAGCCCACCTGCGGGCCAAGTCTACTAATTTACAAACGTGTCAGTGTTCTCACAATGATCAGTTTTTGACAGATATGCCTTAGAAAATCTGTCAAAAACTGATCATTGTGAGACCACTGACACGTTTGTAAATTAGTAGACTTGGCCCCCAGATAGTAAGAAGTCACCGCCGCCGCCGGACAACCGGCTCGGTTCCTCAATAGTAACAAGCCGACGGTCCACCAGATAGTAAGTGGTCACCGCCGCCGCCGGACAACCGGCTCGGTTCCTCAATAGGCGCCATTTCGTAGTTCCGGATTTTGTTGGCATAACAAAATTTACTAGTTGCACCCCGCGGTTACACCGGCGTAAGTCTCGATCCCGTGGGAATATCGGGATAAAAATCTATGTCAATGTAAGTAGTAAGTAATCTATCCTATGTCCTATTCCAGGTCATGGTCTACTCATGTGCCTAATTTCATCCAAATCCGTCCGGGACCTTGGCAACAGGCAACTGAAGGAACACGGGTGGGTTTTAGTCAGTAGAAGTCTGACACGCTCTACCGCTCCGCCCAGAGCAGGGAAAAGTAAGTTGATGATTTCACACCGTCAGAAAAAAAAAAGGGTGCCATCTATCTCCGTGCCAAATTTTGACGAAATCCGTTCAGTGGTTTAGGGTGAAAAGGTAACATACAGACAGACAGACAGACAGACAGAGTTACTTTCGAATTTATAATATTAGTATGGATTATGACAACATATAAATCCAGTACTTTAAGAACGATTACTAAGCATACCGTGAACATGGGCGAGCACCGGCCTCGGCGGGTGTTTCCCGGAAGTGCTATCTGCAATCAAATATGTATTATGAACATTTACTAACACACAAATAAACCTAGGGTTGCGGCAGAGATCTGTTGCCATCAACCGGGCACTAATCAACCTCTGGGCTGTTACTGAGAAACTCATGAAAATAAATGAAAGGATTTGATGAATAAACTATAAATCATAAGACAATTTTACATATGTAGGTAAATTTTTTGGTCAATATTTAAAAATAATTGGCTCTCGGCTTTTCTTAGCTGTTGAGATGAAATGTCTAAACAATCTCAGCGGTCATAGTCTCTTTTAGAGTTTAAAAGTCATAATGGAAAAATCTAATAACAATTTGCCGGAGATATAGACCAAACCCATGACCCTAGCAGCTCATGTGAAGCAGTCACGCTTGCAATAACAGTCTAACGCGGCAGTCAGTATCGGTTCGCACGAGGGGGAGTTCAACGTTAATGGTAGGTGTAGCGTACCTACCTTACGAACGTTGATCACATTAAACTTGTTCGTTGACGCGTCACATTTTTGACATCGCCATTGCATCGTGTAGTATGACAAGGTTCTAAGCATGGCTAAGATTATTGTAGATCAAATGGAGGTACAGCTAAACCAGAAGAGGTTTGTGCTTCGGTAATCTTCGTGTTTCCGAATAAGCACAAGCGTCACAGAGTAACCCTACAAAGGGGCAAAGCTATTATTTGTACTGCTGCGTTTTGTTGTAGTCCACCTTTCATAGCACGTTTGTAAGAAGGTTTCTCTCCGTCGGGTCACCTACTCTGCGGGGTAATTGCGTAACACACTTAGAGTACCAATGGCTTTCGTTTTGACTATTCAACAATTTTCATTGCGATATTTACTTTGTTCAGCAGTAACATTTTTCGAACATATGAAGCAATGGATTAGCAATATCCTTCTAAATCATTCAGATTGTGATTGACAGCGTGTTGCGCAATTAGGGTGCTGGTCGCTGATCGTGAGCTGTCTCTTAGAAGTTTTGAAAGGTCTTTTGGAATTGCATAAATAGTTGATCTGTTGTGTGTACGTTAATGCAAACTATTCAAGTACTTCCATGGTTGTACTTGTAATAGTTCTAGCCTCTATATTAGATCTCATCATCGCACGTTCGTATTTCCCAAGAAAGACGATGATTCCCGAAGCGCATACTTTTCTTGGGATATCTGTACCGGAAGCGTCATCAGGCCAGCAACAGAGCCAGCACAGCAGCAGCAGCGGCGCACACACCTCCACTGCGAGCAGCCCCCCCGCCACCACCGGCCCCGCGCCCCCGCCCCCAGCCCCACCCGCACCTGCGCCGCCCATCACACAGGCACCTGCACCACAAGTCACAACACGGTACAACAATATACGATCTAACGTTATCAGTTTAAAAATGCCTTCCAATACCCTACTTGAAATAAATTATTTGCCTTTGACAGTCTACACCTGTTCTATCTTATCTATTGTATCTATGTAACCCGATAGTGTCTTTCGCCGGGCAAAGGCCTCCCTTTCCTTTTCCCTGTCACACGTCTGTAGGACGCGTGTCGGTAGGACTCAAGTTCGTCGCTCCAGCTGCGTCCTGGTCTGCCGCGATGTCGCCTAGCATTGAATGGGACCCAATCAGCTGTTACAATACAAACAAGATGAAAATGTATGCAGCCGTTTTTTTGGAACTGCGGTAGGAATTGTACTCACGCGACGTAAGGACAAAGCCTTAAGCTCCATGCGACTTTCTCTCTCTATCTGTCTGTTTCTATTGCATAAGAGTGTGTGTGCGTGCGAGTAACGCGTAAGGAATTTCGTTCCTGCTTTTTTACATTCTTATCCCCGTAATCGGTGGACGGTAAAAGGAAAGTAAAGTAAAGTAAAAGCGGTAAAGTGTTTCATCATTGACATAAGACAGATCACTGACGAGAGATCCACAAGGTCCACCAACTTTAACTCGAATCGTTGAAGAGTCGGCGCGGCGGGTGCGGCGGGTGCGGCGTCAGGGAAACGGGTTGTAAGGCCCGCTTGCACCACAAAACACTGAATACAATGAACGTTTGAAGATGACAGAGACGGAATGATGTTTTAAATACGTTTAGCGTTAAATGTATAATTAGTGATTGGTGGTGCGGGCCTTAGTATAGCAAATTGACTGTATAGCAACTGAAATGATCCGTGTATTTTATCAGTCGTAGGAATGAATATAACAGTGTCAAACTGCTAAACAATACATTTCCCTGACTGTATAATGAGATATGTTTGGGCTGTCCAATATTAGATGTCGTTTTCAAACGAGGTCACGGATTTTGGATTTTATTTCAGTCCCTTGGACTTTATTTTTGGGCAGATGATAGTTATTTGACTAGCGCTTTAGAATTATGATAATCTTTATTATATTACTATTATTCTTAGACTATTGTAACAGTCCTCTGTATGAGAAGAAACCTTTGCCTTGCAGTGGGACAATAATAGGTTTGCATTTAATAACTATTATTATATCACATATTTTATAACTATTATAATACCATATATTTTATAACTATCATTATATCACATATTGTATAACTATTATTATATCACATAATGAGAAGCTCGTGGCTAAGTAATAACAGCCGCTTGGGTCGATCCATCAGGTTAAGCTACGCTTGCCGGGATTGGTCCATGGATGGGTAACCATTTTCACTTATCGAGACTCCTCCGTGCTTCGGCAAGCACGTTATGCCGTTGGTCCCGGCTGTCATTTGTGGATCTTTGACAGTCGTTACGAGTCGTCAGAAGCCCGAAAGTCAACAACCAGTCTAACCAAGGGGTATCGTATTACCCGGTTACTGGGTTGTGGAGGTCAGATAGGCAGTCGCTCCATATAACATACTGGTATCGGCTGCATCCGGTTAGACTGGAAGCCGACCCCAACATAGTTGGGAAAAGGCTAGGCAGATTGATTTTATTATATCACATAATATTTTCAAACTACAAATAGTATTAAATCGATAGTTCACTTAGATCGTGGGTCTGGGCACATACCTGATTAGCCGCCAGAAGTAGAACTGTACAATCAATTTAAAACTCTTTTCATCATTTACAGCATCTTTCTATCACTTCCTAATCGGCCTACTTTAATACGGTACAGCGACATGTAACACCAAATATAACAAAATTACAATAATTACGAGAAAAACCACAACTTTCTCCAACATTCACTTGTTTCATGAATTTTCGATTATTTTATTTCTGGTGACGATGAGCTGGTGGTGGTAGGTAGTGGCTGCGCGTGGTATGTGACTGCGAGTGGTACAGGGTGTTGTTTACAGCGGCACTGCGCGGCTGTTCTGCCAAACTCTCACAAATAAGAGTAAAACTGTAGGGTAGGGACTCACCGAGACTTTCTTATGGGATGCTGAGGGCAACACATTCAGCTGGGAATTTAGGTACGTACTAACGTACGTTACGTAAAACAAAATTTGCTAGCATGCTGCGTGGATATTAAGAGTTAGTTGTTGTTGTTTCCGATTCTATAAGTTTTACAAGAACAATGCGGAAACATTAACGCGGTTCCTGACAGCCTCTTACTGAATTTAATTTGTTGTCAAATATCATGTTGAGTGAATTGAATAATATTATGGTATGATTGCAACATCGTGTTTTAATCATTGTGTCGATAAGCCTTTTAGCTGAAACACTCAGAGGGTACCTCTCACTCACGCATTTATAGAATATCCTTACGCCCTTGAAACGTGAAAATCCTTATTGTAATATAGTATATAACACTACTTAGCGTGTGACGATAACAACATCATCAACATATATGAATTAGATTATAAACAAAACTCCAAAATTAAAGTAAATAAAATGGTTATTGGACCACAACGTGGAATCACGTAAATCGGTCCAGCAATCACGAAGAAACTGTACTTACATAGCAGATGCATAACATCATACTTACAGAGCCCATGCATAACATCATACTTACATAGCCGATGCATGACCTCCTCCTTTTTTACAGGCGGTTCACCATAGATATGCACTTTCACTGCTCGGTATGTTCCCGGTGTGTCCCGGCCGGGGTGGCGCCGGAGTGGCGGCACTCATCGATCCTCCGCGATACGCACACAGACACGCGGTCGCACGCAGAGATAGAGTCTGACCGAAAATGGTTATTCTCTTTGGGCGAAATCGAAACCGAAATGCGGCCCGATTTGCATTTTTAACCGAAAATCACAAAATGATTTATATTTTGCCGAATGGTTTTTACTTTGGTAAAAGTAAAAGAAATGCAGTATCAATCATTATATTAACTGTTTATACTTCAATCACACACAATTTTATACTTTTCAGAAAGACAAATTTATACATTATCAAACAATCTGATCAATTATTTAAGCTAAAATAATGTTTGAGTATCTTCGGCCTAAAACGAAAATTGCCGGAAATGGATAAGTATTTCGAGAGAGAATTTCAGAAAACCAAAAACAAAATGTGATAAATTTGCATGAATTTTGTTGGGTCAACTACCGCAGATATTATAACCTATTTAAACCAAATGACATGATTAACATTTCATCTGAATTAATATCCTGTCCACAAAAGTCGAAGATACTGCGATCGATGACCCCAAAAAAAATATCAAGCATTTTCTTATTCGTTTTATCACGTTTAGATCCCATATCACCACGTCTGCGGAGTTTTGCTAGCTAATTTAATTTAGGCCTGTATAAACAAGTTAAGTATAGTAAATTTTCTCACAGAATTTAGTCTACACAAGCATCAAACAAACCAAGGGATGAAATTCGTAGCCCGTAGCTCTCGTAGCACTCTCGTAGCGTTCGTAGCGCCCGTAGCAGCCTGTGGACATTTTTTCTCTACGGATGCTACGACCCTAAGGCTTATTTAATCTACACTAATATTATAAAGAGGAAAGATTTGTATTTTTGTATGTTTGTATTTTTGTATTTTTATGTGTATGTTTGTAACGAATAAACTCAAAAACTACTAAGCTACATTCACCTTGAGTAACATAGGCTATATTTATTGCTAGAAAAGATTAGAGAACCTTACTAAAACTCCAATAATGTAACCCAAGGTGTAAAAAAATTTGCTAAAATATTCTTTACATCGCGTGCGCTGCGAAAACTATTGAGGATAGAATAAAATAATGTACTACGACTTTGCAGAACACATTATTATTTACAAAAAGTGTCGCGACAGCATATGTCTAACTATTATAGTTATGCCACAATAAGAGTTCGTTTATTTTGAAAATTTAATTGAAATGACGCCGCTAGAAAAGGCTCTTTATTTGTATCTTGGTATTAATCCTAATCAAAATACATTAATTACTTCATATTTAAGACTGCTTCAATACCTTTATATAACTTTTTGAATTATTCAATTCGGACATTCTATTCGAAAGATATCACGAGTTTCAAAATGTAAGTATAGCTCCAAAAAATATCCGGTAGGTAGGGTAGGTAGGGTAGGATAGGTAGGTAGTAGGTTCGAATGTCTGCCATTTCGAGAGTGTATTGAATAAAACTGATACTGATGAGTGTTCGTTCAGCTTGGCTCTGCACCACCAACCTGCCCTACTTACCTGCATATTTCTATGGCAGCTAGCCGCGCGCCCGACGGGATTTCTCATCGGCAAACGTGACGAACTTCTATACAAACTTTCATCCCCTATTTAACCCCATTAGGAGGTTAATTTTCAAAAATCCTCTCTTGGTGCTCACTTTCTTTAATAATAATAATAATAACCCCACCGCCGTATCTCTACGTTGACGTCGTGGTGGGGCTTGCGTGCTCCGAACTCTAGGTCTGTGCCGGTAGGGTTTACTTTGCCCGAACGGATCTAGAGTGAGGAGCCAGACCAAGAGAGATACAAAAACCCGCAAGGCAGCATGTGGCAAACTAATGGGCAGTTGCGACCCGACGGACCCGATCTCCCGGGAGAAGTCTTGTTCCTCACCTCTGGCTTGCCTTTATTGGCTGGCTGGAACGAACGAAGAACAGAGCTCCCACCTCAGTCTAGCCTTCAATGGCCGGCTTGAGTGGAGACTCGCAAGAGCAAACGTGCTCGGAGGAAGGAAGTATTCCAGTAAGTGCTCGTAGGGATCTTGACCATCTTCCGGGCTCTGGGATTGTTCTGAAAGCCGTGGAATACCTCTCCACTCCTCAAGCACCTCAGGAAGTGTTGCCCCCTTGTCGCTACGTCACTATGTGCTAGCGACTGTTTTCGCGGGCCCATTATTGAGTGTGCAAGTCACCCCCTGCCATTTTATCCGTGTATACCGTAACATTGATCAGTCAGGGGCCATGGTCCTTCCATAGTTCTAGGTATCCAGTCCACTATAGCCACCCAAACCTATAACCCAATATGTTTTGTTTCCATGTTCTGCAATAGTTCTACACCAACCGGGGGTTGTCCTTGGATGCACTTGCATAGTGCATACAGGGATAATCGTCGGTTGGTGCCTCATTCCTTTTGAAATTGTCTAAGGGGCCTCTGCGAGTTGGCTTCGGCCCCTCGTACGCCTTCCAAAAGACCGGGACCCTATGGTCCCGAGATATGTAAATATATACATAATAATAATAATTTCTTTATTTGTATAGAATGCAGGTGTTACAATAATGGTGTTAGTTAAAAATATATTTCCAGTACATTCTGCCTGTTGGCATACAAAAATATAGTGGATAACTTATAGATAATTTAGAAACTAGGTACAAAATTCAAAATTAGATCTATAAGCACAATAAATGAGACAAAGTGAAGCAAAATATTACAATTCATCATTTATAAAATCGGTAACAGAGTAATAACATTTGTCTGTCAGCAACGAAGACAGGAGTTTCTTGAATTTTACTAAGGGCTGATCCTTAATACAACTTGGCAATTTGTTAAATATAATATGTGCCATACCAATCATATTTTTTTTAAGCAAGGCAGTGTTATATCTACCAGTACACAATAAACTCTGATATTTTGATCTCATGGCAGTAGTTCGCATCCTCGTATCATTTAAGGTCGGAAATAGATGCTTGTTAGTTTTAACGAATATAGCTACTTCGAGAATGTATATACTAGGAAAAGTTAGTATTTTGTATTTCATGAAAAAAGGAATGCAACTATCTGTAGCCTTGAGATTAAAAATAGATCTTATGCACCGTTTTTGGGCTTTAAATATAGACTCCCTTTCGGAGCAATTACCCCAGAACATTACACCAAACCTTAGAATAGAGCCAAACCATGATATGCAACCATTAATGTATCAACGTTAACTTTCTTGGACAGATTGTAGAGCATAAGCAGACGTACTTAATGTTTTGCAAACTTCTTCAGCCTGCGGTTTCCAAGTTAATTGACCGTCGATCAATATACCCAAACATTTTGCCACATTCACGCTATCAATAGTTTGTCCTTTATAATTACTTTTTAGGTTTAAGGGAAGAATTTTTTGATAGAAATGCATTATATTTATAATCGGAACTCCTGCGCAACATTTCATCCTTTTAGCCCCAACAGTCTAGAGAATATAATATTCTAGGGTGTTTTAATTATTAACATATTAATGAATAACATTTTAGTAATAATAACATTGAGTTATTGTGTTTTTCCCTGGAATTTCTTATTAGCTTGGAGTCTGAAACTGTGCCTAAAAGGAGGGTCAGTAGTGTTGCAAATTGTTATTTGACATTTATGTAAACAATTATACCTATTAACAATGCCGTCATACGTCGGCCAGTAGTCAGCAGATCCCGGCGCCTTCAGTAGAACATCGTCAATTCTGTCAACACAGAGAGTTCCCATAACTTCATAGCTCGCAGTGTTATGAAGGCTGCGGATGACGTCACGGGCAATCGATGCCACTGGAATGTTCCACTTATATAATATACAGTGTTAAGTATCATTTCCGGTTGCGGAATGTATCGCCCGTCGTACGTGTATCCGGTCGTAAAATGACACAATTGAGCTTTATAAAAAGTTTGTCTTCGTAGAGTCGTTTCTGTCACTCATAAATGATAGGTAAATAATTGAAGTACGGTTGATTAAGTAGGTTTGTACAAACACTTACACGTCAATCATCCTTACATATTATAAAACAAAGTGCTCCGCCGCGTCTGTCTGTCGTCCTGTACGCGATAAACTCAAAAACTGATTTTACTACTGCACCGATTTTCATGCTGTTTTCACCAATGGATAGAGTGGTTCCCGAGTAAGGTTTTAGTATATCGGGTGTAAGGGACAGCCCTCCTCAAACTGATGGGATGAATTCAGTATATTATACTAAGCGATAAGGCCGCCCATTGTATGTTTTGTAGTGTTAAATTTATTTATTTTCGCTATGTATTTTCTGGTGTACAATAAAGCATATATAAATAAATACTAAGACGTACATGAAATTATTTCAGGAACGATATGGGAATCCAATAAACCTGATTTGTTTTATTACCTCACATGCATTCCCCGTGGCGGGGGGGTGCGCTCAAACCGCCGCCAACGCGGCGGCGGCTGTCATTTATCAATGTAAATTTTGAATTTCACGCGATGTTCGCTATAGTATTTCAACATCCATTGCTGGTATTTTTTATTTTAGCTGTTTTATTTACATAAATGGTCTGCTGCCTACAGAGAATCTAATTTTACATTGAAAAAAAGAACATTTTCCTGAGAAAATTTTCGGTGGAATAGGATTCAAAATAAGGAGCTAAATGCCCCCTGTTAATTTGTGGAGGGCTGTCCCTTACACCCTGTATAATAACCGACATCCACGCGAGCAAAGTCGCGGGAATCAGCTAGTATTATAATAAAATAAATGAGGTCGGCGTCGGCGTGTCCGATGTGATTCCTCTGAGAAGAAACGCCGATACAAACTCAGAGGTCACAGTCTCTTTTAAAGTCCAGAAATAATCTTGGTCAGATCATGTGAAGTCCTTAATATAAACATAACACACACACAACCAACACATAAAACACATCTTGCATGCCTTGTCGTGTACTCGTGTTTTGGACTAATAAATGACTTAGTTACTTACTTACTTAAACGTGTTTTTTTTAAATCCCATAACTCTAGGGTGTTAATGAGACCATGTCAAAGAATCAATTAATCTAGTGAGTTTATTTTGCTTGGACAGATCGACGTCAACAGTGACGTGAGGTCGGTTTCGTAAACATATGTGCACTTAGTGAGGTGTAGTTTGATTGTAAATGTGTGCGTGTGAGCGTGTTTGCACAGAGCGGAGGTGTAGTTTTGGCATCCTTCACTGTATTGTTCGCAGCGGTCCGTCTTGGTTTTTTATTTGGTCTGAGCCGATAACCATAGATATACACTATAAAGGCGATAACCGTATACTTATACTGGCAGCTGGCAGCATGCGTCAATGTGTCAGCATGTCGTAGTAATTTTGGGACAAAGTCAAAGAGAAACATAATAAATGGGGAATCGAAGAAAGGAACGTATTATACTCACCTATGCCTTGTAAATTAAAATTGTGATTAAACTAAAGGATTATAAGAAATATTTGCAATGAAAAAGACGCGTACTCTCACAGTGGCTCGCGGCTCGGAGTAGGAGGACGAGTCGAGGGGGCTCGTGGCTAGTGGGGGCTGGTGGGTCGTTGGGTGGTTCGAAAAGATTTTAATCTTTGTTGGCTTGCACGAGCAACATGCCGCCTATATCCCGAATAGATATGAAGCGACCTACGCTCGGGGGAGGTGGGTGGCACCCGTGGCACTACACAACCGAGAAGCAACACACCAGGGTGAGGTACTGTGCCTTTAAGACTTAATTGAAAAATGACTGCCTCATTGATCAGCGTGACTGCTGCATATTGATCTGTTTATATGTATGTATATCCATACCAAATTACAGCTTCCTAGTACCAACGGTCTCTGAGCTAAGCCGCGGACAGACGGACAGACGGACATGGCGAAACTATAAGGGTTCCTTGTTGACTACGGAACCCTAAAAAATAATATAAAAAATTCGTACTTTGTTTTCGAGTGCGTCAAAGTCGATAGTGAGGTCAAAATGTAAATGCAAAATTGTGGCTGCCAAAATTAATTCATTAAATCATACGTGGGGAAGGAACTGCGTTCCTGATGGAGTTCCCCCGACAGCACAGTCACGTTGTTTTTTATAGAACTTTGACAACCAATATTAACACAAACTACAACACCGCACCGGCTCAGCGATCTGACATCAATGCGGACAATAATTTAACTAATTGCGTTTCGAAAGAAATACATTCTTACACAATCTTGCTACTTATATTGGAAAATAGATTTTACAGATCACTTTTAGTTGACGAATTATTATAATTTCTTTACAAAAAGTAATGATATCCAATCAAAAACATAAATGTGAAAATGGAGCCAAATTCATTAAGAATAAGTGTGGTTGTCGACTTCGCCGACAAAAGAATTGAGATCTAAATGGGTCAAGTTCTATAGATAATTCAGACATTTATTAAGAGCATACAACATTCTAAAATAAATTTAAAACAAAATTTCTTGTTTTTCTGCTATCAATGTTTTCTATTTAAAAATATAACTTCATTGAATAGTCGAACTATTTACACAAACCACTTAGGATGAATTGATAATGAAAATTTTACTTGGCTAGTTTTTATCAGCAAGCCAACATTTTAGAGGAGTAAGATATGTTAGCCTTACAATAAGATGTAGCTGTCACGCACACCAGCATAACAAAGTTGCCCTGTTTGTTTTAGTTCTTTTGCAGCGCGATGCTATAAACATAGAAATTATCAAAGATAAAGAAGATAGGTAAGTTGATTAGCCAAATATAAGAGAACTTATATATAAAAACTAGCCAAGTAAAATTTTCATCTTCACGTTCATCAAATTCACGATCATTTACGGGCTCTCTGGGCGAGCCCCTCATTCCTCGTCCACTTTGCCCGCTCGTTCCCATGTTCCCCGCCACACGGGTGCGGCGCTAGTGTGCCGGCCACCGCGCGCATGCGTCCGACACACCCTTCGCCGCTGTTTATTTATCTGCCGATATTCCGCCGCGACTAACGCGTTCTCACCACAATCATTGGATCAAATACGACACAATATTTACACATAAAATAGTGCTGTGATTTGAGTGGAGTTTTTAAAATGTGAGTGGCGAAGACAGTTTTTAATTAAGTGTGCCTGTTCTGGCCAGCCGAACTCTGCGGTGAGTGATCGTTTACTCATATTGCATTGATTGCATGACCTTGACATGGGGCATGGGATGTTGGCAGATAGTTGGCGCAACATAACAAACATTGGCCACTGATTGTGGGGGATATTGCATCGCTGCATAACTACCTGTCGGGTCGATTACATTCAAAGTATAGCACGCAATACGTACTTGCATTTTCATAGAGGTTTGCTGAAAAAAGTGGTTGCTGTAGTTTTAGTTAGGTACCTACCAAGGAGTAGATTCAGGAAGTTGATTATGTCGACCGTGTTCCCCGAAGAGGAGGCAAAGGTTTATTCATAGAGCCACCATTCCACCAGTAGCGGGAGCCTAGTAGTGTACACAAAAATTATTGCAGATTTCACACCTGAAAGCAGAAATGAATGGAAGAAGATAGAATTTTCCTTAGTGTGCTATTTCTGTCAATATTATGTTAAACACTGCAGTCGCATTGGTGTAGTGGTTGCTTGACTGCTTAGCATTGGGGCCTGAATTTGATTCTCAAGTCGAGGAAATTATTATATAAGATCTCCCCAGTATACTGGGTGACATTTAATTCCGGGGCATTCTCTTAAGCGGTCATTGTACCAACTCATCATTAAGAATAACTTTCACTATGGGACCAAAATTGAAATCACGAAAAAAAATCAGCTGTTCCCTACATTTTGACGAACTATGCGAACATAAATCTAGGGAACAGCAGACTTTTTTTGGGAATTCTTCAATACAACCGCGGAGTTCGGATTTTTGTCCGGACTACAGGCTAATAGGCTCGCTGTCACATGATGGGACTTAAACATTGACAAATGTGCAATATAGGCTAATAGGCTCGCTGATACATGGGACTTAAACATTGACAAATGTGCAATATAGGCTAATACGCTCGCTGGTACATGGGACTTAAACATTTACGAAATGTGCAATATAGACTAATAGGCTCGCTGTCACATAATGTGACTTAAACATTGCCAAATATGCAATATAGGCTAATAGGCTCGCTGTCACATGGGACTTAAACATTGACGAAATGTGCAATATAGACTAATAGGCTCGCTGTCACATGATGGGACTTAAACATTGACGAAATGACCAATATAGGCTAATAGGCTCGCTGTCACATGATGGGACTTAAACAATGACGAAATGTGCAATTTAGGCTAATAGGCTCGCTGTCACATGGGACTTAAAAATTGACGAAATGACCAATATAGGCTAATAGGCTCGCTGGTACATGGGACTTAAATATTGACGGAATGTGCAATGGGACATCCCATGCTTGGGCTGTGGGACATCCCAGGCTTGCTATAAGTACAAAAACTCACAAAATAAAGTCAAATCTTTTATTTCAACTCATCATCTCCCTAGCCTTTCCCAACTTTGCTGGGGTTGGCTACCAGTCTTAACGGATGCAGCTGAATACCAGCATTTCACATGGAGCGACTGTCTATCTGACTTCCACAACCCAGTTACTGGGTAAAACGATAACCCCTTAGTAAGACCAGACTTTTGGGCTTCTAAGTAGTACCGACTGCCAAAGATCTTCATATGACAGCCGGGACCAACGTTTACGCTTCCCGAAGCGCAGAGAGGTCTCGATATGTAATGGATGGTCACCCATCCACGGACCGGCCTCGGCAAGCGTAGCTTCACCTTTAGTAGACCCTGTGTGCTGTTAATATTGTTATTACCAGCTGCCCGCCCTACCTACCCTACCTACCCTACCTACCCTACCTACCCTACCTACCCTACCTACCCTACCTACCCTACCTACCCTACCTACCCTACCTACCCTACCTACCCTACCTACCCTACCTACCCTACCTACCCTACCTACCCTACCTACCCTACCTACCCTACCTACCCTACCTACCCTACCTACCCTACCTACCCTACCTACCCTACCTACCCTACCTACCCTACCTACCCTACCTACCCTACCTACCCTACCTACCCTACCTACCCTACCTACCCTACCTACCCTACCTACCCTACCTACCCTACCTACCCTACCAACCTATTCCAACTTAAACTTATATAATATGGTGGATAACTAATCAAATGTTTTAAATATAATTATTTCAGATTTTCCGCAAAGTTTAACAGAACAGCCATGATTTACTTAATTTTAAATCTGTGTAACAAATCATATAAACATAGTTGATAACAGTAGATAAGAATATAATACTACATAAATTAACAAAATAAATATTTACTATTTACGCAAGTTCATTATTTTCTCCTAAATCATTATTACTACTATTTTGATTAACCACAGTCCATGAATCATTTACTTTCTTTAGGTGTACTACATTCCGGCGATATTATTTCCCGGTTTCATCATTCCGAACACTAACATCGCCACCACTCACGTCCGTTACTGTATGCGTAGTGGGATTGAAAATGGAGGTCAACTTATTATCTTTGATTACATTTTTCACCAATACTTTTACCCTATTTCCTGGCAAATCTTGAGACGTTTTAAAAAGTCTCGATTTTGCCTCTCCACTTCCCCATTCATTTGAGGCCAATATGGGACTGCATAATATACAGTGATCCCACATTCTTTACAATAGTTCCGGAAAACCTCACTTGTAAACTGATTTCCATTATCACACGTCAAAGTTGCTGGCTAACCTAATCTGGAAAATATCTCTTTCAAGACTTTTATTGTATCAAGAGAAGTAATACTGCGCATTACTTTAATTTCCTTATATCTACTATAGTAATCAACAAGTATAAATAAGTAGTCGCGACTAGGAAGAGGCCCCAAGAAGTCCATCGCTATATCAATCCAAGGTTCAGCGGGAAGTGCTCGTCTCTTCATCGGATGTGGCAGAGTAGGATTAGATACTAGTGTACAACCTCGACAAGCTTTTACTAGAAGTTCAGCATCTTTGTCAATCCTAGGCCACCACACCTTGGTTCTAAGGCGAGCCTTCATCGCTACTATGCCTGGATGGCCTTCATGAGCCGCCTCTAGTACTCGTTGACGCAGTTTATGGGGTATAACTATCCTAGTTCCCCGAAGAAGAATATCTCTATTAAAACAAAGTTCATTTTGTATGATTTTAAAATGGTTAATGGAATCGTGCCAGCCATTATTAAAAATAGCATCTTTGACTTTTAAAATTTCCTCGTCTCCAGCAGAATATCCTACAATTTCGTTCAATGGAACCGCGATTGGTCTGCTGTAATTTACAATTTGGTTAATATAATTTTCAGAGTCAAATGGTTCTAACGAGGAAGTTTTACTAAGTCTGGAAATTGTGTCAGCTATATTGGATTTACCTGGTCTGTAGATGATTTTGTACCTGTAAGCCTGTAACCTAAGTACCCACCGTTCTATTCTGGCACATGGTTTAGAAGTTCTTCCGAAAATGGTCTCCAATGGTTTGTGATCGCTTATTAGTTTGAATTCTTTGCCCAACAGGTATATTTTAAAGTGTTCCACTGCCCAAACTAACGCTAGGACTACTTTTTTTGTTTGGCAATATCTCTTTTCACAATCGGTGAGAGCTTTATGACCAAAAGCGATCACACGGGGACCATCTTCATCAACCTGAACCAATACTGCGCCTAACCCCACAGGAGAGGCATCAGCGATAACCTGGGTTTTATCAGAAGGATTATAATAATCTAAAGTTTGAATATTGGATAAGGTTTTCTTTAGAGCTTCAAATGCCTCGTCCTGCTTGGGTGTCCAGAATTTCTGAACATTTGCTGATTTTCCAAGGCCTAACCGTAACAGTTCCCGCAAAGGTTCAGTAAGAGTAGCTAAATTTGGAATCCATTTACTTACAAAATTAACCAAGCCCAAAAAACTTTGAATTTCTTCAGTGGTATTTGGTGTTCTACTAGTTTTAATTGCTGACAAATATTTTTCGAGCGGCCTAATTCCACTAGCCGAAAGTTCATGACCGAGAAATTAATTTTTTTGTTGTTTTATAAATGCATTTGTTTTCATTTAGTAGTACGTTATTTACCTCCAAAACTCGCAACACCTTACTTAACCTTTTGTCATGTTCTTTTTCTGTGGCACCATGTACAATAATGTCGTCGATATAGTTAAATGTTCCTTCGCAGCCTAACAACATCTTTTCTAGAATTTTTGGAACATCTCCGGAGCACAAGAAATTCCAAACATTAGCCTTTTATACCTGTACAGGCCTTTGCTAGTACTGAATGTAGTGAATCTTCATGAATTTCGAGTTGATGAAAGGCATTTTTTATATCGAGTTTTGAAAAATATTTAGCCTGACGAAAATTAGGTAGCAATTTCTTCATTGTTGGAAAGGGGTGATTTTCTCTTATAATAGATTCGTTAGCTCTTCTCATATCTATACAAATACGTACCTCTTCTTGTCCTTCTTTAAGAACGGGAACCATTGGCGACACCCACGGAGAGGGTCCATTTACTTCCTCGATAATATCGGCATCCTTCAGTTCCTTTAATTTTCTGGCAACTTTCTTTCTTCTAAAGGAATGGGAACTCTTCTATATGGTTGGATGACTGGTTTTACTGTTTGGTCTATTGGGATCTGGACAGTCACTCCTTTGAACTTCGGAAACGCTTTCCCTAATGATGTCACATTGCTTAATTAATTAATTTGAAGCCCAATTTGAAGCACGCCTAATTCAATCGCAGTCTCCTTGCCTAATAAATCGCGTGTGCCGTTTCTGATCACATAAGCAGTACACTTTATACTTTTATTTTTAATGACTGAAATGTTCACGTCAAAGGAGCCTATAATATCCAGAGGTTTTTTACTGCCATAGGAAATAAGTGTCTTATTAGGTTTGCGTATCTGGTTGGAAACTTTCGTACTATTATCTTTTAGAAATTGCCATTTTCCTGCGGTAATAATATTACATCTACTTCTTGAATCTATTAGCATATCAACGGTGACTCCCCCAATATTGCATTTTATAGTTTCGTCTTCATCCAGGTGGAAAATATGATCAATTTCAGATTTATTGGCATCATTTTTTGTTTCTTGTCTTGGTTTTTTTTTTACAGTCCTGTTGTTGGAAAATTGTCTTTTCTGTCGAGTCCTGCAACATTCCCGGAAATGACCGATGAATCCACATTTCAAACATCGTTTGTCTTTTGCAGGGCATTTTGTGTCTTCGGATAGATGGGTGGAGCTTCCACATCTACTACATTTTGCGTTCGATGATTGTTGTCTGAACGGTTTGTTAATTTTTTTCTTGTTATCTATTTTATTTATTTCTGCTTTGTTGTAATTGTTCACATCGTTTGTATTTACAGTTTTAAATTGTTCTAATTGCCTGGCTACAACTTCTAAAGCATTTGATTTACTGATGATTTTGTCTAAACTAATCGTATCCCCGCATTCTAAAATATTTTTCCTCAATTCGACTAATCGACACTTTTCCGTGATTTGATCGATAATATGCTCTTCTTTACTATGGAATTGACATTTATCGGCTTGGTTTCTCAACCTTAATAAAAATCGTTCAAATTGTTCTCAGCAGCTGCAATCTCAATGCAGCCGAAAATCAGCGTCAGGTACACTTTGTGTTGCCATCTGACAGTATGCTGAGCTGAGGCCCTTTTGGCATTTTATTGATTGTTTCTGTTTTTATAGTTTTAAGGTGTATTTTTATGTTACAATGCCAATAAATGCATTTTTCTTTCTTTCTTTCTTTCTCCTTCCTCCTGTTTCGTGAGTCGGAAAAGGTATCTTTCATAAATCCGACTTTGTTTTGGAGCAAAGTAACAGTCTAATTTATTTAGAGCTATTGTATAAACATCGACACCTTCTCCTTCTTCAGCATGAGCTCCAGGTAGGTTATAATACACTTCTTGAAGTGCTATTCCCCCAACGTGGAGAAGAGTAGGTCGTTTTTTTACGGGTGTGTCGATGCTGGCAGCCAGTAAATAAATTTCAAGTGCCCTCTTCCATTTCCCCCAGCGAGTGCCGACAGATGTCGGATCGCCTTCGCAATCAAAATGGTCTAAGTTGGGAAGTGTGGATGATGCATGAGTCATTTTGGGTCTACCTGCAATAAAATATTGACTCTTATTTTTGCGTGGCTTTTTACTGTAAAATCAGTAACAGTATTACAACTGCATAGCCCTATTTTATTGTTGTAAGTACACATTGCGTGGATCTTATAATCATTATTTACAGTCCTTTAAAATTATTACTTATTTAATCGGCGTGGCCCTTTGTTATTTACTCATTGCGTGGCCTTTAAGTGTACCTTTATTATAACTATTTTCTCAATATAATTAAAATATTGTGATGTAATTGTTCTTCAAAATAAAATAGTAAAAGTAGGTAAACATAAACGCAACACACATACTTCTGCTATCATCACGTCCAAACTCAATTAGTCTTTTATTAAAACTGTCATTATCTAATGCTATTTAATAATAGGATAATACTAATGAGTATAACAGATACTTAAACAAAATTCATTGTGTAAGTAATAATATCTTTAAGCGAGCTGAAATAACTAATTACCTATCCTTTCTATTGTGTTGTGAACAGTTAGGTAGGTATTTCTTATTATCTCGATCATAAATCTCATTATGTCGATAATTACGTTTGGTTTAACTTTTTAACTAATTGTGGGTAGGTACCGTTAGGCCGCATACTTGCACAATATATATTTTTGTAGTATCCATGTTAACGTAGTTTTGCGTGGCCTTATTTTCCATCTGATACGATGCATGGCCATTCACAATGAAGGATAGTGGTATGAAACTATTTATCAGTAACAATTGCTTACGTATTGGGTCGGTTCATACGTGATTTTGATTTAGGTATAACTCAATGGAAAATGAGTGTTAATTTGCTAGTTATATTCTAATATAATACCAATAATTTGTAATAGGCTATTTGGAACGAATCTACCCGCAATAAACAATTACTTATATTCCTTCCTTCATTTTATTCTGTTTAATGTGTCATGTACTTACTTTTATCCTCGTCGCCACTTGTAATGTCTCGAGGGCCAATAAAACACACTTTCTGTCTCTCAGGTTACCTGATCAGGATACACTGTATGCGAAAACCTGAAGACGTGCTCACTCGCCTACGGCCGGTAAACGACTGCCCCGCCAGTGCGGCTGCGCATACACTACAATTAGTGATAGTGATGATGATGATAGTGATTAGTGATGCTAGTGATGAAGAAGTGTAGATTAGTGCGTCTGTTATTATTTAGCCCCCTATTCTTTATTTCAAGTCGGCCGCTAAAAGAATGTTTGAACGTCAACATTTACAAGGAAATTGAATCGATTCTAGTTCGCCCCTTACAAAAGGTGTTAGTATGGATAATAATTTACATAATTAAATGTATGAGAAGACGATGTACCCTACAAGAGGAACAAATTAGAAGAGAATTAGATTAAAAACTTTTCTTCGTGTCTTTGGTTTTGAATTTCCGGTTTTTGCCACCGACTTCCGAAATTAAAGTTATTTTTCACTTTATAGTGTTTTTCTTGGAAGTCGGTTGTTTTTTTCGTAAAGTACCTACTTAAAGTTTTTACTTCTCACTTTGTATTTGTGGTACCAACCCCACACAAATTACCACTACGTGATAAGTGAATAACAGTGACATATAGTATAGACCAAGTGGGAAAAATACGTATTATTGAAGCTAACTCAAAAACTACCACAGCAAAAATACAATTTATATGAGACCACCGCGCAAGCTTCCTATACCAAATGAAAAAAGAATTTTCAATATCCGTCCACAATTAACTAAAATATCGATGAACATACATAAAAAAAATTAGCAAAGATAAATAAATTATTAGAGATACCTACATGGTGCTCCCATATTTCCAAATATTGCCACCGTACATTAGTGTGAACCAGTTGTTCTGGTTATACTCGTTGTTGCTGCAACTCAGCAGGCATTGGGCCACTACTTAGATTATAATGCTGTTGTTATCCATGATTGAAAGTGTTACAAATAAATTTACATAACACTTAGCACCAGCAGGACTAACTTGTTTCAAACAGCCGCACTGTGGACATACATAGACTACACGAAATTTAAAAATAAGTCCCCCTGTACGATAACGATAATGATTGTAACGATTGTAATGAAATTGGAAATATTTAATTGATCCTCTAAAGACTTATTGGTCTTCAAATGACATCCGTTTTTAAATAAATTAGCCACTTTTTAACTTTCTGGCCTTTTCTCAAAGTTGGTCGCAATCGTCCGTCCCGACCAATTGGGTTAGGTTAGATTACGATCACGTTGGTCGCAGTTACATTTCTATATAGTATTTTTAAGAGACCAAAGTGCGAACTATTTTATGATCACAAAAGAGGCTCATTTGATAAGTTATAATGTCTATTAATGTTTTTAGCAAATCTTTATAAAATCTAAAATTTTATTGAACACCAAATAATTCATATTTTGAATTATTTGGTGTTCAATAAAATACATGGCCATAGCTGTGGCTATAGTTCAGCCGTCACTACTATTCCGCCAGTTACGTTTTAGTCCCAGTATAATGAGGGCGAGCTTATTGATATCCTTATTATTCATTGTCACTTCGCTCCCTACCTGTGTGTGTGTGTCCTCGGTTGAGGTCGTCATGGTGACATGTGTACCCTAACTGCAAACGTATTTATGTTCACAGTCTGAATCATAGATATCATTATGGCAATTAGTTGTTTTATGGAGTATAGCTACCTACTTACTTTCTTTGTTGTGACGTCACAAGTTCGTTGCTACCCATTACATCATACTCTTAGTGAAATAATATGCTATGAGTACCTCGTTATAAGCTAATCTGAATTGGGCTCACATGATCTGACCGACATTGTCTGGACTTTAAAATAAAAGAGACTGACCTGAGTTTGTTTCGGTGATTCTTCGTAGGGTAGTCAGACAGGAAACACCGATATCTAGTAAAAAAAAAAGTTGACGCGTAAAAGTGTGAACAAACCTACTTAGTTACAAAAATAAATATCATTTTATAATTTACACGTACTTATTTGAATAATATTCCAATTTTCGGTTCGTGTACCATGGAACCTGTAGTCACAATCATGTCAGTGTGCGCACAATAGATTGACGAGAGCAATGCCTCAGAAACGAGCCCGGCCAATTTAAATTGGTCGACAACAATTTTTTTACCTAATTTGGGGGGTTTGCGCATGTGATGGCTAGACCTATTAATAATTAATAGACACGGCAACGTTCTTAATGAAGATTTTTTGTAAAATAAACCTAAATAAAAAAGTGGTTCAGTTGATTCTGCTCTATATAATCTCTATTAAAATTATATTATACAAATATTGCTCATTTAATAGTGTAGGATTTATTTTACGCAGGAAATATTTAAGTATAATAAATTACACTTTACTCGGTGGCAGTTTCGGTGGATTCCGTGAAATCACTCCAGCGCAGCGATGAAAACTCATACTTAAATGAAGTAGGTAACACAGAACAGACAGCACGCATTCCTAAGATTTCATCGGCGGTTTCGACTACAAGAAACTTAATTGAAATTACTTGATTCTAATTAAAATAAATAGTCGTCAGTCGTGCTTCATTCAGAATTTATACATTACTGTTCGAAACAATGAATTGCTTAGGAAGAAACGTTTTAATAAGGTTGGTAATAAGTATTTATTGTAACTTGTTCTTCTTAAGGGTCCATAACCTACAGCAGCGGTTCTCAAACTTTTTTGGTCACGGAACCCTTTTGACAAGCAAAATACTTGACGGAACCCTACAATAAAACAATAGTTTTTAAAAGTGTATTCTTTATTATATAAGCATGATAAAAGTACAATGTAACAGTTACTAATTATTACTTACTTTACCACATGGCAAGTACAATAATACAAGATATTAAAAATGAAAAAATAATAACTAATGGGAGGTATGAAACTGTTTTTTATTTTTAACCGACTTCTTCAAAAAGGAGGAGGTTCTTAATTCGTCTGTATGTTTTTTTTTTTTGTATGTTTATTACGCGATTACTCCGCCCATTATGAATCGATTTTGATGATGCTTTTCTTGTTTGGTAGGTCATGCTTCCGAGGTGGTCCCATATAAATTTTATTAACTTTGCGTAATTTTTGAGTTAGCTTCAATATTACGTATTTTTCCCACTTAGTTTATCTAGACGATATCCTATTTGACTCCTTCACTGTTATTTACATACCAGGTAGTGGTATTCGAATTTGTGTGGTGTAGGTACCACAACTAAAAAGTGAAACATAAAACCTTTTTACACAAAAAACAACCGACTTCCAAAAAAACCACTAAAAACACATTACACTCCTTTTTGGGCAGTCGGGTAAAAAGTGAAAAATAACTTTAATTTTCGGAAGTCGGTGGCAAAAAACGAAAACTGAAAAACAAAGCCACCGACTTCCGTATAATAAAATTTATATGGGACCACCTCGGAAGCATGACCTACCAAACAAAAAAAGCATCATCAAAATCGATTCATAATGGGCGGAGTAATCATTTTTTTTTGTAAAAGTTTTTATGAACAGTCCTTTTGTTTCTATATTTTGACGTTGACGTTGACGTTTTACCGCTGTCAAATTATAATCACACGGCATTCAACTCTTTCTTCTCGACTTTTATTTATTTATTTATATTGCCGAATGGGCACGACCTCGACCTGATGGAAAGCGATGGTTGAGCTCTACTATGGAACGAGCGTATCCAGAAGCTTAGCGTTCACTCTCGCTTTGAAGGCTGACGGGTGAAGAGAATACAGACGTTGGTAGAGAGATCCACACTTTGGACGTGCAGCTTGTCTAATCTGTTGACTGTATCGACCACTCTGGCTCTCAGCCGGATCAGCTGAATGTCAAATGTATGAATAGCTGTAGGTTTCAGTTGATACTATGATGTAGGCTATAAAGTACCTAACGTAACTTGGTGTGAGCCGCACCGCGCACGATAATAGGCACCGTGTTGCGGAACTGGGTATCCTGTGGCCCGGGCTCCGAAGTCATAAGGCCGCATACATAACTACGATAATCCGGTGCTATACAAACATGAGCAGGGAAAAGTAAGACAGTAATTAAAATGATAGAGGTGTGCAACCGGTGTGTCGTTTTGCAACGTTAACCAGCAGCCATAACTAATAATACCCGCCGAACCGTTGTTTGTCCCAGCTGCCAATCTCGACGGAGACAAAGCCTACTTAATGATATTATTATAGCAGATACTTGTCCAGTCTCTCATTCCTCACTCTCATTGTCTGATGGGACAGGAATCAGACATGCGGTCGTGGCACGGGGGTGTCACACCGCCGACTTTTTACTCTACACCCCATTTGAAATAAGATTAGACATTAAAACAAACCCTTTTACAGTCCGTTCAACCGATTTTGACTTCAATACGGTAGGCATAAGGATAGCATGCAAAGCAAAAAAAAATTACACAATACCAACTATCTACTGCGGCTGCCATTTGTCATGCCACCAACGCAATAGAATTCAAAATCGGTTGAACGGAATGTAAAAAAGGCTTATCTATACGTCTAATCTTATTTCAAATGGAGTATAGGCTGCTATGAGAATTACTTCACATAAAAATTCCATATTTTTTTATTCGAAAATGGCCTCACCATCCGCAGTCGTATATTGTAGCTATAGTGGCGAAGCAGTCAAACTACTGTGGTTTTACGTAACAGCATGCAATGTGAACCAATGGAGTGTAGACTATATTATCAGTGACTCTGAACATATGGGTCACTTAGTAAATTCAACAAACAAACTTCTACACGCAAGCATGACCACTTCTATTTCTACTATACGAAAATATACATAGTGATGCTGGAATACAAGGAGATTCTTTTAACGTTTTTTTTTTTCAATACAATTTTGCGAAATAATTTCATCAATGTTTACCAACAACGCCCCCTATGAGATCCTATGACAGGCGCCCGAGACGCGCGTCTTGTACGTTGCGTTTTTGGCGCTCAACGGCAGCGCTTGATGTATAAATTTATTACATACAAAATTCATAAAACTTAATTGGCTACAATAATTTTGGCTTTGGTTTGTTCCGCTTCTACCGTTTTGCCGTAGATCCATAGAGTAATTTTTTATACAAGTATGTATATCTCTACCTACGGTGGTCGCTGCTCGTGTTAGCGTGAATCACTTATTATATCTAAACCACCTAGTACCTTAATTACTTTTTGTCTGTAATGTATAACTGTCTTTGTCCCAAACAAATAAAATAAATCAGAACATAGAACTTAAACATAAGGCGGAATGTGGATGTGGGTACTACGACTACCTATACCCTCGGGACATACAGGCGTGATGCTTTGTTACGGTTTGCTAGAGAAAACCTTCTCAAGCGTCATACTAATATTAAACTACTATCGTGTAAAACAGCAGTGTAGTAAAACTTAAGTACAGAACCTACTACAGTGAAACGTAGTTAATAAGAGTCATTCCATTCTAATACCAAAAACGAATACCAGTGGTATTTGTTACATCTCATATTTTTTTATATTCCGACCGGATACCATAGTTTAAACTAATACCAAAACAAGTTCGAAGTTATAAGGTACATTCAGTAGAAATGCTTTGTATGTAATTTCATTTTTCGAAAATGTGAACGATCAATCGAATGAGTTGGGAAACTTTACGAACAAGATATTAAATGATACTGAAAAAAGTAAAATTCTTGATAAATATGGCCTTTATTCACTTCAGGCACTTTTCCGAAAGACGCCTACCAGAATAACAGATGTTTTTCAAAAGCAACTAGTTCCAGTTAATTTCTGTTTTCCTGATAAATATAATAGGTATAGGACATTACAGTTATAGTTAAGGTATAGGACAGTTTTAAGACTTATATCGATATAGTTAATAATAACGAATACTTTATATTCGTCTTTGTGTGGCTTCGTTGGTTTTTGTGCAACTTTTTAGGCGCCTATTTTCTTTGCATTTCTGGCACCTACTACTTTTAAAGAACAAATGATTCAATTTCAAAACCTGTATTTTTACCATTATTGAGCTAAGTAGTAAGTCGCTCCTTGTTCCAGTTCATTTCTGCATTCCTGGTAGTCTGAATAACTGAACAATTAGAACAGTTGAATTTTAAAACGTCTATCGAGTATCGATATCATGCTTTGTGTGCGTTCTCTATGTTTCATCGTGGGTGCGTTTCGAGGAATACTTTAGTTGCGCTTAATTGGTTGCGTTTTGAGGAATACCCCAAAAAAAGTAGCAAGATGATGCAACTACTCTTACATATATATACCTTTGTAAAAATATATGGATAGTATTTTATTACTTTACTATTTATTACTTATTATTAGAAAACAAAATTATTAATTATTTGATTCGGTTTGACGGAGCTGAATGTACCAAATTCAAGTTGTTGGTATTCGTTTGCACATTAAATTTAATTATTTAAAGAGTGGTATCGGTTCGGAATAGAAAATAAATATGAGTTCCAACAAGTACCAGTGGTATTCGTTTTTGATATTAGAATGGAATAATTCGTTAATTATTAGATTACATCTGCCCTATATCGTGGAGAAGTGTAGACAATAAGTAGCTGCCAGTAGAGCGAGCGAGTGGCGGTCGAGTTGAGTTGCTGAACTACTCAAAGAATAGCTTCTCCACTAGACAAGCCAGCCACATTTTTTCCATCTTTCTTGTGGAACCTAGTAGCTCTGAAATATTGAGAAAAAATCTGCTGTGTCAAATATTTTGATTACGTAGGAGGTAGGTATCACAGTATTCACAGTTAGTGCTGGTCAAAGTTAATAGAAACTATAAGTATAGAAACTAAACTAATAGTACGTACCTACCTACTCGTATGATTCACGAGTAGGTACTAGTTTCTATTCACCTATTAAAGCAGATGTCCCTGTAGACTGTATAAGTACTTCCAAGTTGTTTAAATCTTTGTCGTTGACCCACGTTTTCCTTTGAACTATATCTATAGTCCTCCAGACCGTATTTCGCCATGGCGCATGGTGGCCAATCTCGACGGAGACTAGCCTTCGGCGCAGGAGATATTGTATTAGGTGCACAAGTGTGTGCGCAGACACAGGTGCACTCTCTCTTCCCTCGCTCTCATAGTCCGATGGGACGGCAATCCGACAGAGATCCGTAGAGAGATCAGGCGCAGGACCAACTGCTTAAGAGCCATAGTTTCCTCACTGACCTTGAGCATGTGGGCGGAGCTAAACTCCCTACTCCCCGAATACGTAAAACGCGCGCGGTCGCGCGCTACACTAAAACGGCGATCAAAGAAAATACATGGGCGCAGAATTGCGCGTATAGGACGCCTATTTTGCCTATGATTCCAGAAAGGAATGGCGCAGATGCAAGGCTGATATTTGTATAGATAGATACATAAGTTACGTATATTTTAAGTTTTTACTGGATATTATTTTTTAGCATGTGTTTGGATGAAAATAAAAGGTGTATCTTTTTATACACGTGGTACTTTATGTTCGCATAGCTCGTCAAAATGTAGAACAGCTGATTATTTTTTCGCGTTTCCAGCGTTGGTCCCATATACACACGGCTACACATCAAGCTACACATTTCCAGTTTATGCTGATCTCGCATTGTATGGAATTTCCGTACAACGCGAGTAGCCGTGTGTACAATGACCCTTTTTTGTGTGGGAAATCATCATATGACTTCTCCCGCTCTGGGCGGAGCGGAAGGGCGTGTCAGACTCGTACTGACTAAAACCCACCCGTGTTCCTTCAGTTGCCTGTTGCCAGGGTCCCGGTATCCCTTTCGGACTATTCCGCAACCCTGGCAGGCATCGGTCCTAACGGACCCCGTCAGGTGTGCTGACATATCTTTGAGGCGCGCGTGGAACACGACGCGCCATCGACCCGGGTCTGGTCCTTATCGGACGGCGAGCTACCCATTGCTCGCCGTCCGCAAGCCCCCGCCTATGGTGGCCGGGAATCCGCCTGGGATTCCCGACGCCCAGGGTGTCTCCAGCGGCGGCGGTTAGGGGCGTGAGGGCGCAGGCTTTGCCTCTCCCTCACGCGTTCCGCCTCCTCCTTCGCGAGCATCACTGCTTCGCAGAAGGAGGTGACCGCCTCCCATGCCCTCTCGCTCCGTACCATGGCCTGGACCAGGGCCGGACGCGAGAGGCCAGTGCTGCCAATTGCCTCCACGAGGACACGGCGGTGCTCCGCTCAAGCAGGGCACACCTCCACCGTATGCTCCACCGTGTCCTCCGGACGATCCGCACAGTGATGACACCCGGGCATTTCCTCCCGCTTAATCCTGCACAGGCTGCCATGTCCGGTGAGGACCTGCGTCAGGCGGAAGGTGAGGACGCCGTGGCGCCTCTCCAGCCACTCCTCAAAGACGGGATTTATCGCCGCAATTGTGGCGTGCCCAGCACTGGGTTGCGACAATCGCACTCTCCATGCCGCCATGAGATCCTGCCGGAGCTCTGTCCGCTGTGCCGCGATTACTCGCGGCAGCGGAGTTACGCCCCGGCGCTTCATATCCTCGCGCCACTCCCAGATGTGCGCGACTACCTACATACCTAACTGCACACCTACCTACATACTTACCTACATACATACCTAGAATACCTACCTACATATCTACCTACATACCTACCTATATACTTACCTACCTACATACTTTTATATCCACATATACACTACACTACATATTGTACTTAGTAAACGCTCAAAACTCCAGCACCTACATAACATAGATTTTTCTGTTGCATTTAGAACACGCGTCATAGTGGCAACCTATTCTTACCATTACATTGCTAAAATTCGAGTTAATTTAATATTATTTGTAGCTGTAAGGGTTAAGCAATGGATCCGCATTCAATGAGGTCTGGGTTCGAATCCGGGGTGTTCATTTTTTTAAACCATCATAATTATTTATAAGTATTTTAAGCAACAACTTGTTAGTTATTATTTTAACTATTTATAGGTATCAGTATTCAGCAGACTTTATTGAAAACTAATAATATCATTTAAATTATGTGAATGTAAATAAAAAAAAGTATTAATAAGTAATTGCAAATTTAAAGATAAACTCAACAACAAAGCGCCTACGCGCACAATAGAATTGGGCTCTCTGCAGCGAGCTAGTCTATAAACGCACATTGATACAATTCGTTCGTAAATATTTGCACGAACACACGCAAACGTGCATAGTCGGTCGATAGCAGGGGTGGAGCAGCGAGTGACACAGCCGTCCCGTAGCAATGCTAACTCGCGACTGCCGCCCGCGCCCCGCGCAGAGCACCTCTGAACCTCTATCTCTAAATGGGGTAATATTCATAAAAATGTTGATTAATTTACATTTATGCTACTAACAATCTGTAGTACCTCTAACCATAAATTTTTCAGTATAAAAATATTTCCAAACATCAAAGCCGTTTAGTAGTAGTAGGGAAATATTAGCCAACAATTGCGTCTTGGTAGATATTTTTTTAAGGCAAAAGTATTAGTCTTACGAAAAAAACTGCTCGAACAAAATGTTGTACATGAATCTATGGCAAACATATATTTTTTTCAGATCTTTTATCCAAGCCGATAATGAGGAGTAGGCTTTTTAAATTGACCATGTTACGGTACTAAACGGGATCAAGCGCTCTAAAGTGCTTTCCAAGGCACGGGGGGGGGGTATCACACCGCCATCACCAACTTCCAAACTCCGGGCTGTTGCTAAGAAATTCTCATGGGAAAAGTTACTATATGTACATAATTGTTAACAACAATTTATACTCTATAATTTCCAGCACAATGCAGCCGACAGTATCGCCGTGGGCATGGGTGTCGTCGTGGGACAGACGCGCGCGCACCCGCGCTGCCGGCGAGTTCGCGCGCTCGCGTGAACGTGTGGCGCCGCGCGCTCGCGAACATGACAAGTACGCCTTCTACGGGCTCCGAAAAGACAACAGGCACTTTATCAGGTATTTATTGATAATTATGCATTGATAAAGAATATAGATTAATTTATTTCAAACTAAGGGGTTTTCAACCCCCTAGTTTGCATCTGTTATTGACGTACTTGGTCTGTGTCTAATGTCTGTCTGTCAGTCAGAAATATTATGTTATGTATGTAGATTTCGTTTTCTTACGTTCTCCCTTAAATTATCCAGTATTTTTTCCCACATTGCATGGTAAAGTTTGTTTGGTCCATCAATGCATTATATATGTCGAAGGGAAATGAGGAAACCAGGGATTTCACGAAATCCCTATACCCGAATACCTCATACCACGAAATCACGGTAGATGTCGAATATTCTTGTATGATTATGTCTTCTTACTCAAAATTTTTAGTGATATGACAAAACTCTAATAATAATGTCAGTGATATGTCGTTTCACTAAACTAAATAACTAAAATGAGAAAAGTGTTGATGGATAAAATAATAAAACAAAATTACAAATTAACTGATGCAGTTTTATTACATAATTTAAAGTTTTAATTAACTAAACATTTATTCTGACGATGATATTCTACCTTTTCTATTATGTGAATTCCTTCATAAAAAACAATTATGTAATAAAATAATAAAAATAAACCGACTTCAAATGCGTGGCTAGACTAAAACGTAGGAGGTGATACGAAATTTTGCCGATCTTGTTAATTTACGTGATTTTACAGTTAAAATACTGTGTATAAGTTTTAGGGCTGATTTAACCAAAGCAGATATCTTTTATTCGGGGAATAAAATTGACATCTGTCGTCAACTTTATTCCCCCAGTATTTGTATAGAAATCTGTCAAAAATTTAATTTATTCGCTGGATTAGACTTTTATGAGGAATAAAAGTTTGGTCGAATTCGCCCTTAACTCCACACGCACAAAAAACACAACCACTTGAGATATACTGAACGGAGATATACGTTATCGAAAATTTTTGACATTTTACTGGATTTAGTTTTGTGAAACGACATAGACTTACCACTAAAGATTTTTAGTGAGAAGACGTAATAAACAAGAATATTCGACATCTACCGTGATCTCATGTTATCCCTAGGGATTTCGTGATATCTCTGGTTTCCTCATTTCCCTGCGACATATATAAGTTATCCTGCGATTCTGAATCAGTGACTTATTTGTTACTTGGAACAGGAATATCCCAACAATCATAGACGACGATGTGCCTTCCAGACTGGACCCGCTGGCGAAAGGTCTCCTTCTGAACAGACAGTGGGTGCCAACGAGCGCGCCCGTCACGTGGCGCGTGGATCGCTTCCACGACACGGAGCCCTGGGCCGTGCCCGACATCAAGGTATAAATAGAAGGCTCGACTGAACAGAGAGATGCGCGTGCACTACTCGTATGGTAGTCAGGTACAGTGCAACTGCTTACAATGGTTCATCGGCCATAGGTATATTTGAATTATTACCACAAACACCTTACTTGTAAAAATGTAGTAGCAGCTTAGCCGTGGGCAGCTCCTGCCAGGGTTGCGGGAAAGTCCGAAAGGGATACCGGGACCTTGGCAACAGGCAACTGAAGGAACACGGGTGGGTTTTAGTCAGTAAAAGTTTGACACGCCCTCCCGCTCCACCCAGAGCGGGAGAACTCATTTGAAGTTATCCCAACCAAATAAAAAAAACCGTGGGCAGCTGTGGAGTAGCGTCTTTACTACAAGATGCAAACGGTCTGTTTCGCGTATGTGTACGGATCGGGTCACAGTGACCTGGGTTGATCTCCCCGGGTCCCCGGGTCCGCGGGTACAACGCTACAACTGCTACAAGATGGTTTTGGCGCGTGACCAAAATCAGAAGTAACGCCGCCATCTCTTGTTTTGTCGACAATTTCTGTGAGCACTCTGGTACAAGTATCTCTTGGCGCCTGGCCCAGTGGCGCTTGAGTGAAATTGTCACAGAAGTTCGTAACAGTAATCGTAGTAGATATACAGTATGTTACCTAATGAAGGGCGTTCCCGTTAACCTGCTATAGTATAGCGTCTATACATGCTAAAAAAATATAACCATTTGAAAAAGGGTTATTTAATTTTTTTATAGTAAAATATTCATAAAAAATATTAAATTGATACGAAAAAGAAACACCCTGTTCACGCACACTTTGTCTTCTTACGTTGAAATACAAGTGTGCGTGTACAGTGTTTCTTTTACGGTAAAACCTGGCTACTTTGCCACCTTATGGTGACTAAAAAAGTTTGAGGAGTTGTTTCTTTAAAAAAACTATGATGGAATACAAAGCAACCAACCAGGTATATAGTAAAGGGGTTCGGGCACGGATGTATGGACTCTGGTCCTGGATCCAATAGATATAAATAGTATATGGTTAGAAAGGTATATTTTCATAGAGCACGGCGCTTGTCCTGATATTATGTTGTCCGATCGGAGTAAGCGTACCTGGAATATTAAATAATTTTTTGATTATAGCTCTAAGTATTTTTGATAGATTTTAATGATTTAGATCTTAAATAAAAGATATAATCTCTCCATTATTAAAGGATTCATTTTGGAAAAATGATAACATGTTGCTGATTTGATGATGGAGCCGGAAGTTGGCCATAGGAACTCCTGAATCAAACAAGATAGCACTATCGTGTTTGGACTCATTGGTCATGTATTAACAAGTGCTTTGACACTAAGTGGTGTTCAGGGTCTGATGATGGAACCGGAAGGTGGCCATAGGAACTCCTCAATCAAACAAGATAGCTCCATCGTGTTTGGACTCATTGGTCATGTATTAACAAGTACTTTGGCACTAGGTGGTGTTCAGAGCCTGATGATGGAGCCGGAAGTTGACCATAGGAACTCCTCAATCAAACAAGTTAGCACCATCGTGTTTGAATTCTTTGGTTATGTATTGAAAAATGCTTAATACAAGTAACTTTCCATACTTAAGAAGTTCAATACTAGTTATGTACTAAATTCTAAAACAGCATTGTCAAGTATGAATGCTGATAATTCTGGACGAGTTCGCCAGGGTCAACGTAAGATGCAGAAAACAGAAAAGAATGCAGGGGTCAAAATCGTTGTAAACTGAATGAAAGAATAAAGAAAGAAATAAAAAAAAATCCTAAAAAAATCCCTACTTGTCAGTGTTAGTGGCAAGTAGCGATTTTTTCGTTCATAGAGAATGTATGAAAGAATATTTTGAAGAAAAATATATTTAAAAACTAGGTACGTACCTATATAAATATTTTTATGTAGTTTTTTCTGATGTGGAATGAGTTCACATATTCATTCCAGCTCCGGAATCACTACACAATACGTATTTTGTTGATTTTTTGCGTACTATCCGAGATACTGAAAACACATTTTTTCTAAGCCGATATCTCGAATCGGACAACGAATCCAAATGTAACCACATAATAACTTTTTTTTCTCTTTAAAATACATATCCATCGATGTATGATTCGAGTCCATTGGTCATAAGGACCAACTTGCCCGAACCCCTTTTGTGCATCATTGAAATACAGTGTAATATCCATTAATTTCTCATTCATTAATGATATTTAGTCTTCAATATTCATATGGCAAAGTGAAAGTCACTTTTGGTAAAATTGCCATATCAAAATGTTGGATAAAATTAATCAAATTACCCTATAAATCATAGCCATCATTGCCACATGCTTGGTTACAGTTAAAATATACTCAAATTGTATGATATTTTGCACTGACAATAGAAATTTCCACAATGTGGCAAATTCACCCGACTTGTTTGATTAAAAAAAAAAAAAATAGAAATAGCTGTCAGGGTTTTCGAAAGATTTAAAAGTTAAAATATTTATTGAAATGAAAACTTCAATACAGACATAATAAAGATAGATTACATAATACCTGTGGTAATCAATATTACCAATCAATATAAAAATAGGTTTAGGAAATTAAAGTCTTTGAACATAATAGCAAATCTAAAAAATGTTTTCTGGTAAATAATTTTTGTAGACTCTGCTTCCCAACATACGTCTCGATCGATCACCCATTTTCTAAAAAAATATTATATTTTAATTAAAATTTTATAAAGGTACTTAGGTATTTTTATTATTATTAGGATTGAAAAACTTACACATCCAAATTTAATAGGAGTAAGTAAGTAGCAACATTATAAAATTATTTAATTTAGTTTTACATATATAATTTTAGAATAATTTTGTGACAGCCCTGGTCACTAAGAAAACCTGGCAAAATTTACATCAATAAAGCTTAGCTAAAATGCTTAAAGAGACGTAAATTATCATGATTTTAACTAAAGACTTACCTACACAACGTATAACCCATTCATTTACATTAAAGTTTCGGAGCACGAAGTCAACCACAGTTATCACACGAAAAAATAACCGCCTAAAATGACATATCTTTGAGAGCTGGGTTGTCAGATATAATAAAATGTTGCCAATAAAATATTCAAGTTTGATTTAAGGGTGCTACACACGTTAAAAAGAATACGGTTTCGTTGCAAACACGGATATCGAGGGATATGGCTTGGAGGCGTGGTACATGTCGCCCTTGACCTTGGTCTTGGCCAACCTGGGAGTATATGCGCCTGACGACGGTGCGCACCGTGTATTCTATGTTTCCATCGAAACGTGTCACTGTCATTTCGTATTTATACAAAATGCCGAATTGTTCCGTGCTTATTTGCATAATAGGACACTTACAACAAACTTTAAGACAAGTGGCGTGTCCTACCACCGATAAGTAAAAAATCAAAGTATTAATTATAATATTTAAGGATTTTATAAATATTTAATTGTGACATTTCAAAACGATGCTTTAGTGGTGTGCAGCGCTGAGATATCGATAATTGTTAGTTGTTTTTACGGATTTATATAATATACTAACATTTGCTAATTAATCTATAGGTATTAATTAATTTTATATTATAAAGCTGAAGAGTTTGTTTGTTTGTTTGAACGCGCTAATCTCAGGAAGTACTGGTTGGCATTGAAAAATACTTTTTGTGTTGGATAGTCCATTTAACGAGGAAGGTAATAGGCTATATAACATCACGCTACACTACGACCAATAGAAGCGGAGCATACATGAAAAAGTTGCAAAAACGGGAGAAAACCTTTTTGAGAGCTTCCGTTGTGTGCGCTACGTACACAGTTTAAGTTAAATTCATTTTTTTTTATGCTAATCAAATTTGTTCGCAATTAATGCTTTATTTCCGAAGGAGTTTTAGCAACATAATATTAAGTCTTATTCAAATAAATAGTTTTAACATCAAGGGTATTTATATATCAGTAAAATACTTTTTAATTCATTCGAATCGGTCTTTTAATTTTGAAGTTATCACTAGTAAAAAAATGCAATACGCGAACCGTTCGACGCCGGGTGCCGCCGCGACTTTCCCTACTCTAGAGAGGAGAGGATGGGCACTCGAGTAGACCATGACCTGGAATAGGAAATAGGATACGTTTTATCCCTAAATTCCCACGGGACCGTGATCGACGAAGCGTAACACTTGTTTTATTCGTAAATAAAACGGATGAAAATTTTGAAAAACCATAGTACCTACATATTTTACACTTCGATCTAGTTATTTCAGCCGTTTTTTTTTGTTGATTTTTATGCATTTTATTTCAGTTGTAAATGACTTTTGAATTATAAATTAGATTTTAATTATGTTGGTTTTAATTACGTCAAAATACGCCCAAAAATACTTCTCTTTTTTGCAGTCGGTTTTCATCATAGATATCCTGTTTTTTATCGATCTTTTTATCGATATTTTTATCGATCAAATATTTATATCAACCCCTCATCCCTAGTTGAGGCTAGAGTTGCTTGTGTGCGTACAGACGCTGTATCTATACTTTCTAATGCCCGCCCCTTTTGAGCATGTGTGTATTAAATAAAAACAAATATGTTACGCATATTTGGTTGTGTGAGTGCGATAAAAGCATAATGTGTGCAGTATGTATAGCCTTTGCTTTTGTGTGAGTTTCGGGAGTGGGGAAAAGGTGGCGACACTTGAACTTGAACAAATATAGATAGAAAGCATATCTCTGGATATCTATGGTTGCAAAAAAATATTAAACCTTGTAAGTCGGTATATGACAAATTTAACAACCGTATGCAAAGTTGCCAGGTTTTACGGCTTATCTATTTAATCGTTTTGTGAATATTTCACTATTTATATATTTAAAAAAAACTTTTCTTTTAATATTTTTTTTATAATGTCATTGTATGGACGCTATGCTAATGCAGTTTGACGGGATCGCCCTTTGTTAGTTAATATACTGTATAAGGAAAATAAAACACCGATAGCAAACTCAATACAGGTATATTATCATCAGAGCATCCAAAGCTACCGGCCGTACGAGCCGGTGTCCATCGTGTTGCCGGGCGAGGAGGCCACTGGGCCGGTGGTGCCGCTAGGGGCGGCGGGGGCCCCGAGGACGTTGGGGCCCATCGCACACAGTTGGTCGCACGGGGCTCGCGGCTGGGCGGCCGGCGCCGTGGTATTGGCACTGCTGGTGCTGCTCGTCAGGGCCGCGGAGAATTGTCTCCATAAGAAACTGTTTCGGGCTATCTATGCGCATACAAGTGAGTGACGTTTTATTGTTTTTGACAAAAGTATGACTGCTGATAAGGTAAGCAGTCTTCGGTCGTTGGGACAAGCTCTTTTCATACCTACTGGTGTAACACAGCAAATTTGCTTCAACATGACGTGTTACATTTCATGTTGCATTGCATAATAATTATTTAAACGGCATGTTCGTTTCAACGTATGTCACATATGTTTCGTGTTACGTTTTAAACTCAAACGCAAACTTAAAGCATTTATTTCAATTAAACCATTTACAGGCACTTTTGAATTGTCACATAGGTATGTGTACCCCCACCATAATATTTCGTATATCGCTTATGTGTACGAGTTAATTGTGAGTCATAATAAAACGATCATACTTGTTTACATTTTCAGCAGATACTTTTGGAACAGACTATAAATAATTTTAACCATCGTTTTTGCGCTGATGCTTATAATTTTCTTGATTTTGTCTTGAATTCTCGACTCACTTTTGAATACGAAGGCCTAGAGAGAGACTAGAGAATAAATGTCTACTACTCAGACGAGCTAAAAAAGGCTAAAGGACTAAAAGAGTAAAGGCGGACTTTAATTATAGCCCTTTGTTGTAGAGCCCATTGTAGAATATTTTACCTAATATAAGCACTTTCTATCCGTAGATGTTGGGGCGGGTGAACTTCAGCAGAACGAAACTAGACCGGGACAATATCGACTGCCAGGAGGTTGGTCACTCTTTTGATACCTCTTTCATTTTCTTTTAGTTAAAGGAAAAGAAAAAGAATTGAATTAATGAGGCATTAAAACGCACGACGTTCTAAGACATGTTATGATAGGTGGTTCAAGTGGGGTCAAGGCATAGCAAGCAGATACAATGCTTATTACTGAGTTAACTGAGTTCAATACGCTCTTAGGTTCTCGAGTCGTGTTCACACAAATTGTGACTTTCGTTTCACAAAGTGGTAGAATGTCATTCATTTAGTTTAGTATTTGTTATTTTAATTTCAGTAAGGAGACAGGAGTCGGATGAATGGGCAACGCCAAATGTAATGGCCACTAGTCGTAAGTATAAGTAAATTATACAAATTATATTGCACACTCCTTATAATGCCTCTATACAATGTGGAGACGACAATACAACAATAAATGAAAACACTGGCAATACTAATGCATAAGAGTATTTTGGCAATAAATCCTAACATCGAAATTAAAAAAGTCATTTTGTCAAACAAACTAAATAATAGTGCTGGGCCGAGTCTGGGATTTGCCGATCTTTGACTAGCTATCGTAACTAAACTATTGGGTATATTTGATAATTTTTTTGTATGTAGACCGAGATCGTCATTAGATATACGGAGTTTCATTTTTTGTCGTATTTTCGTCTCCACTTTGTATATCTTATATATATAACGTAATATTTTAAACAAGAATAATAGCAGGAGAAGACCAAAGATACCAATAAAAAGATAGAAAGGGGATGACTGTGACTACTGAGATGATATGACGGATAAAGTAGACGTATAAACATACGTGTTGACGAGATGATCGAATAAGGACAGTAGAGGGCTGTTAATTACAGAATAATTTTGATCGAATAATAGATTTACACGAGAAAGAGAGTATAGATTTATATATTTTGTAAATTTTCAGAGAATCGAGACGACGCCGGTTCCCTGACTGATCTGGATGATATCGAAGATTATCCAGACGTCGGTCATCACAATAACGACATGCCGCCGCCTTATTCCGAGTGCGCGCGCCCTAGCGTCACCAATATCAACAACATCAACAAATACGTGAGCGAAGAGCCGCCCCCTCCGTACTCCGCCTGCTACGTGTCGTACACCAATCCCAAGGATGCCGAGCCACAAGTACACATACGACGACAGAATGATATAGAAGAGCGAGCACATTCTAGCACTGACATTGATAATGTTCAGAACGATCTCATTGAAAACGGACACAGAGCGGATTCCTTTGCCATGACAACCATTCTTAATGACTCTGAAGAAGATGCTTCGGGGATCAGAACGGAATTGGTATTTGACAACGGTAGGATAGTTGAAAGGCTGAGCTTAGATCGGAATAGTAATAATAATGAGACAGGAGTAGCCAGTAATGATAATGTAGAACATCAGAGTACTAGACATGCAAACGTTAAAGATAGAGTTGTGTATATTGATGAAACTGCGCCAGAGAGCACTTCACCTGACACAGCATTACTCGTGTAGAGTCAAAACAAACAAGCATTAGCAGAGGGCGTGATACTGTGTGTGAGTAGATTGAGTTGAATGATAGATTGTAATTATTTTTGTATAATAATGTAAAAGTCAATAAGTAGATTTGTGCGATAGAATCAACGAAGAACGTTACGTTGCAGTATGATATGAATATGGAAAACGCTCAAATGAGTGATAGTGGGGATAAGTTAAGATAAATAGATTAGATTGTAAAATTCTATAAAGATCTCGATAATATATAATTTAAATATATAAATACGTCTGCGTCCTTAACAGTATCTAGTTACAATATTGACGGCAGAATTCGCAGTATTTACAATTATGTACCCCTTCTTGAATTATTCTTATAGTGGACTTGGAATAAACTTTGCAAAGTTTCTGTCAATATAATATTTGTGTATAGATAAAGCGATAAAGTAGAAAACACCTTGTAAATTGTAAAAAACTTTTTGTTAAGAAACGTGTCTATAAAATAAATATGTTTGCCACTGATTTAGAAAAATGTTTAGTTTGTTGAAAGTCGATTACCTTCTGTTTCGGAATACTATTATTATATTGTTTGTAAAGTTTGCACCAAACCCATTCATTAACAATTGCATGATATACATATACGTATTTACACAGGTGTTCGCTTACCATAGATATCTGACCCGCCGTAGATGAGCTGTAAGCTATTTTGTAATTTTGTAGTTCCCCGAGAGTCAGCACACTTAGTGTAGTGACGACGTAGACATCATCACAACCGTTGTAACATACTCCTAGTACATTTTCTCTAAATGAATTACAATTTTTAATACATTTTATTTAACTTATATCTCGTTTTATTCCTCCTTGTTGTTTATAGAGAACAGCTCTCGCACCTCATTTCCTGGGATCTTCATATGATGCGACATACAGCCGGTTTCTGATTTAAGTATTTGAAGTCGAGAATTTCTCAAACTCTTCTTAAGCATTACTTAAGGTGATTCCACCCACGAAATTCAATACGTTTTTTGCAAATCAATTTTAGGAATCACCTTAAGTAATGCTTAAGAAGAGTTTGAGCAATTCTCAACTTCAAATACTTAAATCAGAAACCGGCTGTCAGTCTAACTACATGTTAAAAACGATTCAATCTAAATTATCGTTTTTGACTCTCAGAAGCTTGATTGTTCTTCATATGGCAGCTTCAAAGGTGTTTTTTACACTTGCACTATAAGAAATACCTACTTTTAAAAGATTTTTTAACATCTCATCTCTAATACTTATAAGAAATCTTTGTTTTTTGTATTTAATAAAATAAAACGCAGGCTGTGATTGATGATGATGACTCTTACACCTGAACCAGATACTTTATGAAGATTCACTCGACATTGAATAATTTCCAATCCAAGGTTTACAAGGTTAATATAGATATCGGGATATATATATAGATACATTTATCTTGCATAATAAGATTGATTGGATCAAGCTTGCTTTATTTGCTTACCAGCTTTTCAAAGGAATATCATTACCTACAGTCATATTTTTTGGATAAGGATTCACTAAAATAAATAAGATACCTAATTAGTTTTGCGTGCACACTGTGTTGTGCAGTCGAATTAATTTGATTATTAGTTTGCAATGGAAATATTCGAGAATACTTAACACTGAAAGTGCCTGCAGCGGTAGTGATGGAGACAATCTCAGTGATAGTACGGAGTAGTTTTGGCCATTTGGCACTGCCAGTTTTATGGAGCTTTATTAATATTTTATTAGACTAAGCAAACAGAAGAATAGTTAGTAGCACTAAACATTCTCGGTACGATTATGTAAAAGTTTCATACACAGTAAATACCTTGTAACCATTCTGACACTCAGGGCTTGCTATTTGGGTAAATATCTATTTATACACCTTCTTCTAACACAGGCGCTTCATAGCTCGCTGGGCTCGGGTGTACACAGGGCAGCTCCTCGCTGGGCTCGGGTGTACACAGGGCAGCTCCTCGCTGGGCTCGGGTGTACACAGGACAGCTCCTCGCTGGGCTCGGGTATACACAGGGCAGCTCCTCGCTGGGCTCGGGTGTACACAGGGCAGCTCCTCGCTGGGCTCGGGTGTACACAGGGCGACTCCTCGCTGGGCTCGGGTGTACACAGGGTAGCTCCTCGCTGGGCTCGGGTTTACACAGGACAGCTCCTCGCTGGGCTCGGGTTTACACAGGACAGCTCCTCGCTGGGCTCGGGTGTACACAGGACAGCTTCTCGCTGGGCTCGGGTGTACACAGGGCAGCTCCTCGCTGGGCTCGGGTTTACACAGGACAGCTCCTCGCTGGGCTCGGGTGTACACAGGACAGCTCCTCGCTGGGCTCGGGTTTACACAGGACAGCTCCTCGCTGGGCTCGGCTGTACACGGGACAGCTCCTCGCTGGGCTCGGGTTTACACAGGACAGCTCCTCCCTGGGCTCGGGTTTACACAGGACAGCTCCTCGCTGGGCTCGGGTTTACACAGGGCAGCTCCTCTTTGAAAAAATCTTAGTGGGCATCTAAATAATTATTTATCTTATTGAGGCAGGCGCGGTCCGTTGTCCTGGGGGTCATGAGACCCCCCCTAAAATCATTCAAGCTGTCGAGAGACTGAATGATTTTCGTGCTTTGCTAACTAAAAACTGTAGGTACTTAACCCCGATACGTAACCCCGATGCCCATCATATACAAAAAAAGTTTTTAGTGTACTTATTAGTTATGTAACTTTTAGTTAACTTAACCATTTCCCTAAAAATATTGTGACCCCCCCAAAATCTTGCTGCGACCGCGCCTTTATTGAGGTGTTTATATACTCACAAATCGTTACGAACATAGTCGGGGTGACGACAATTTAAAACTTAAACATAACAGAGCATCACGCCGGTGTTCTACACGAACTTTGATTTTATTTTGCAAAGTGAAGAGCTTCTCGTACCTTTGATTTTATTTTGCAAATTGAAGAGCGTCTCGTACGAATATGCATTTTTGAATTGTCCATTTTTACCATTTTGTAGGGAACCAAATGATCCAACACACGCTCCTTCGTCAGAGAGGCATTTGAGTTACCATGACATACTCTCAACTGCCATGCTCTTTCAAGTCAAACACCCATAATGACAAAATAAACGACTCCATGGCAAAAAAAATATGCTATTCCTATTTAAGAGCGGGGGCGAGCCTATTGCCATGCACCAGGTAGAACTTCAGGCACGAGAGCTCTACGAAGTATCTAATATTAATTCAAATTCAAAATCATTTATTTCATTCCATTTAAGGATCATAAAATTAATAATGATCTAATTATTGGGTTTTCCTTCATCGGATTCGGGCGGAATTGGAAGATGCACAATCAAGGAAGGAATAAAGGAAGGAAAATGGCATATTAACAATAATTACATGTTAATAATAATGTGATTGGTGTTTATGTGCTATATTTAACTTTTTAGTTGTGTGTAGTCCGTTGTCTCGTAAAGTCGCGAATCAATTACTTATTATTGTGCTATAAAGATACCTGAAATTAGAACTGAGAGTGCTTCCAACACTACCAGTAGTGGTCGAGAGGAGTTAGCGGCGTGGGTGAGCAAGCCTTCCAACACTACCAGTAGTGGTCGAGAGGAGTTAGCGGCGTGGGTGAGCAAGCCTTCCAACACTACCAGTAGTGGTCGAGAGGAGTTAGCGGCGTGGGTGAGCAAGCCTTCCAACACTACCAGTAGTGGTCGAGAGGAGTTAGCGGCGTGGGTGAGCAAGCCTTCCAACACTACCAGTAGTGGTCGAGAGGAGTTAGCGGCGTGGGTAAGCAAGCCTTCCAACACTACCAGTAGTGGTCGAGAGGAGTTAGCGGCGTGGGTAAGCTAGCCTTCCAACACTACCAGTAGTGGTCGAGAGGAGTTAGCGGCGTGGGTAAGCAAGCCTTCCAACACTACCAGTAGTGGTCGAGAGGAGTTAGCGGCGTGGGTAAGCTAGCCTTCCAACACTACCAGTAGTGGTCGAGAGGAGTTAGCGGCGTGGGTAAGCTAGCCTTCCAACACTACCAGTAGTGTAATATCTTAAAGTTTTTCGTTAGTATAGAATAGACTATTACTGTTTATTATGCACACCATTATGGATTACAGCTACGTATATGTAAAAAAATTACATAGGGTTACACAATGGCCGGTCATCGCTAAAAGCGATCTTTTAAGGACAACCTTTGGTTCGATTAAAGGGAGAATAAGGACCCTGGCCCTGTATAAAACGACAAAAAATATTAGGTTTGATGATTTTTTTGGGGTCAATGACGGCTGGTAGTGTGGTTACTTGTTAATCAAATCTAGGCTGTTTTATCGTGTTGAGATATCGATACGCATCATCATCAAATCTACTACTAGGAATTTCTTCCTGTATCGTGGGTGCGTTTACAAACATAGAAACTCACATACACCAAACACCCAGACCCGGAACAACTACTTGCAGATCATACAAATATTTGTTCCGTGCGGGAATCGAACCCACGACACGTTGCGCAGCAGTCCATCGCTCAGCCACTGCGCCAACCGTGTCGTCATCATCTGTAGAGTTTCTCTAGATAATTTAATTTGACCCAGTATATACAGGTTGAAATTGAATTCATGGGAATCCTCTTAAGGGGTCATTGTACTCATAATTATGAACAACTTTTATTTTGGGAACAAACATGAAATCGCGAAAAAAAATCTGCTGTTCCCTATGTTCGCATAGCACAATAAATCAGCTGATTTGTTTTCCGCGATTTCAGGGTTGGTGTCATAGTAAAAGTTATTCATAATGATAAGTATAATGACCTCTTAAGAGGATGCCCATGAATTCAATTTCACCCTGTTTATACAACGTTATTTTTTCTTTATGTTAAACCCGAAAAGGGGTCATTGTACTCATCATTTTGAACAACTTTTTCTATGGGACCAACATTGAAATCGCGAAAAAAAATCAGCTGTTCCATACATTTTGTCGATTTAAGTGAACACAAATGTAGGGAACAGCAGATTTTTTTTTCGGGTTTAGCATAAAGAAAAAATAACGTTGTATATAGATTTATATAATGCATGTGACGTCACAAAGCGTATGATTACCCCACCCGCCACCCTTGTCACGCTTTGTTGACCCCCTCCCTCTCCCTTAACGTGAGAGACATAATTTAAGGATGGCCACTAAAAACTGCCACAGTTTTTCATTTTAATATTTTTTTAAGCCTGGATGTGAACAAGTGGCAAATTATTGACGACTTGCCCACCACGAGACCGCTCACACGATGCGATCCTTTAGAATGCCGGAGATCCCGTCTTATAACTTCCACTACATGAGACCGTCCATCGAAAATATACCTAACTTGCCAAAGTTCGAAAAGTTGCCACCCATACCTGTATTTGACTGGCACCCGATTCCACCAACTGACGAGTGGCGACACAGATTCAACTCTATCAAGATGGACTTCAAGACGATCGATTCCGAGGTATATTTATAATCTAACGGAAATAATACTAATTAACTAATTATCTAACGGCCCGGTTCTCACAATCTTACGGTGACTATAAAAGAGATGCAAAACTTATTGAAACAAACATTTATCTCACCGCACTAGTTGAAAATGACAAGTGGTACATGGCGTAGAATATTAGCGATGTGTCCACGAGTCCGGACTCCTGGAAAATCATTGCTGTTAGTCACACTGGTGTTACAACCTGGTGTGACCACGGGTTCGCACCCATCCTTGACTATCCATACTTATTGCCTTATTGATTTGAGTACCTTTTTATTTATAATGTATAATATTACAAGTATACATCCGAAAGTAATTGTCTGCCTATCTGTCTGTTACCTTGTCGCGCAAGGTTTCCGAACTCAGTAGTAGCCCGGAGTCTGGATTAGTGCCCGATTGATGGCAGTAGACTCCCCCATATTACATGAGACTTAAATGTAACTGGCTGGCTGCAAAAATGAGGGTGTTCTATAGATACACCTCTGCCTAACCCTTAACGGGGAATACAGGAGTTAAGTGATATTTTTGAAAATCGCACCAAAATCCATTGCGTAGTTTAAAAGAATAACGCGGTGACACAGACAGTCTCGAACCTCGACTGTTATTTATAGATAAAGAATAGACAAGGCCGTGGCCAGGAATTCACTTCGGGGTGCGGAGGTTGAGCTGTGGACCAGACGCAATAAGTAACGACTTTATTTTAAAATCTACAATCTAGATTCTTCTGGATTCTTTGAATTTGGGGGGTTTTCATCCCCCCCCCCTGCCGACGGCCTTGTGTATAATAATAAAGATAATCAGAACCTATATACAGTCTTTACTATTGTATAATAGTAAAGACTATCCAGTCAGCTCATATTTTGTGAGTAAAATGGTTTTTTGAATTTCCAGCCGTACATGCCGACGACCCCGCTGACGACCCCGCCGCCGACCCAGCCGCCGACCCCGCCGCCGACCCGGCCGCCGACTCCGCCGCCAGACGCGGCAGGTCTCGGTATGCTGCGGGCGCTCGGCGGCGCAGTGGGAGGTGTCATGGTACTCCTGCTAGTCGCGACATGTATCAGGGTTAAAACTAGTCGTACCCGAAAAGGTACGTTAGAGGCAGCTTTTGCCCTTTTTGAAACGCCTCTTGAAACGAGTTATTCCATTCTAATACCAAAAACTAATACCACTGGTATTTGTTGGAACTCATATTTATTTTCTATTCCGAACTGATACCACTCTTCTAAATAATTAAATTTAATTTGCAGAATACCAACAACTTGAATTTGGTACAGTCAGCTCCGTCAAACCGAATCAAATAATTAATAATTTTGTTTTCTAATATTTTTATTTGATCGTAATAAAATACTATCCAAATACGCTTCATTCCAATATTTTTACATAGGTAAGAGTAGTTTAAGTGAATCATCTTGCTAATTTTTTTGGGGTATTCCTCAAAACGCAACCAATGAAGCGCAACTAAAGTATTCCTCGAAACCCACCCACGATGAAATATATAGAGAACAGCATGACGGATTCGTATCAAATGATATCGATAGACGTTTTAAAATTCAACTGTGCTAATTTTTCAGTTATTCAAACTACCAGGAAAGCAGAAATGCTTAAGCGACTTATTACTACTTAACTCAATAATGGTAAAAATACAGCTTTTGAAATTGAATCATTTTTTGTTTTGAAAAGTACCAAGGTGACAGAAATGAAAAGAAAATAGTCGCCTAAAAAGTTGCACAATAACCAACAATTACACACAAAGAGGAATATAAAGTATTCGTTATTATTATTCACTATATCGATAGAAGTCCTAATGTGTCCTATACCTTATCTATAACTGTAATAGTTATACACCTATTTTAACTATCAGGAAAACATAAATTAACAGGAAGTAGTTGCTTACGAAAAAACACCTGTTATTCTGGTAGGCGTCTTTCGGAAAAGCCCCTGAAGTCTATAAAGGCCCCATATTTATCAAGAATTTGACTTTTTTCATTATCACATAATATGTTGTTCGTAAAGTGTCCCAACTCATAAGTAGATTGATCGTTCACATCTTCGAATAAAAACTTTTTACAAAAAAAAAAAACCGACTTCCAAAAAAAAGCTTCCGGTTTTTTTTTTGTAAAAAGTTTTTATTTTTCACTTTTTTGTTGTGGTACCTACCCCACACAAATTCGAATACCACTAGCTGATGTAAATAACAGTGAAGGAGTAAATGAAAACATCGTCTAGATAAACTAAGTGGGAAAAATTCGTAATATTGAAGCTAACTCAAAAACTACGCAAGCAAAGTTAAAAAAAATTACATGGGACCACCTCTGAAGCATGACCTAAAAAACAAAAAAAGAATCATCAAAATCGATTCATAATTGGCGGAGCAATCGAGCAACATACACACAACAACAAAAAAAAAAAAAAAACACAGACGAATTAAAATAAATATATATGAGTTGAATAGAAAATAAATATGAGTTGAAACAAATACCAGTGGTATTAGTTTTTGGTATTAGAATGGAATGACTCAGGGAAACAATATCTATTTATGTATTTTACTTTTTCACTTATCTTGTACACATGGTATCTACATCTCTTTCCAACTTTTCTCTTTTCGCAGGTCTGCTGGAAGAGATTTATTTAGAAATAAGCTTTTTGTACATGTTTTTCTGTTCTTTTCTTCTTCTCTGTTATCGTAGATGGGTTATTCCACTGATCCCCATTGGCAATCCCCATCAATGAGAATTTGTGAATTTATTGTCCACAAATCCCCATTGACGTCACATAGAGGTCCTAATGGGGATTTGTGGACAAAACTTATGAACTCATTGACTGATTTTTATTTAAAAAAACCCGCCTCTGACTCTCAATGGCGTGCAGCAATGAAAGTTTTATGTACCTCGGCCACATTGTCACGAGCGACCTAAGGGATGACGTAGATAGCGCAGGGTGTTGTCGGTGTGGAGCAGTATGCTTGCCCGCAGGTTTGCTGAGTGGCCTGTGGGTGTCGTACACGCGCCGAGCCTGAGTGGCCTGTGGCTATCGTCCACGCGCCGAGCCTGAGTGGCCTGTGGGTGTCGTACACGCGCCGAGCCTGAGTGGCCTGTGGGTGTCGTACACGCGCCGAGCCTGAGTGGCCTGTGGGTGTCGTACACGCGCCGAGCCTACAAAGTCCTGCGTATTCAGTTTAATAATGCTTTTAGGATGCTGTTGGCTACCATGAATGTTCTCAGAGCCTCGCACATGTGGTTTTCATGCCATCATGCAAAAGAAAGCGGTCAGCGCCTGCATGGTAGTGACAACAGGCAGCATTCTGAATACGATCGCTGTCAGACCGGACTTTACCTTTCAGGAACACTGGGTGGGGACCATAGTGGGGACAGTCTCAGATATTTTATAAATATTTATATCTCGTGAAAAACCGTGCTTATTCACAAATCCCCATTGATGGGGATTGTCATGTAAATAAATATCTTCAATCGTTGGCTGAGCCTCGACTACAATATGATGAAATAGTTTCACAGTTTAAAATCAAAATCAAAATATTTTATTTCGCGTAAGCCTACGTGGGCACTTAAGAAACGTCAGAAGCTAGGTGCACGGTTCCAATTGGTCGTTTCCTATGGAGAAGAGCCGGCAAGAAACTCCACGGTTACTCTTTTAAAAATAATTTGCTTTTACAATATTTTCAAATTACAGTGTTAGTAGGCATGAGAGGACAATGTAGGCCTTACAACAAGTAAGTACCACCGTTAGGCTGGTCGTTACTGAGTACTTATTTGTGGTTCATTTGTTAAGGAAAACTCAATTTATTTATAGCTATGTCGATGACGTCATGCTAACACTGTTAATGTCGAGGAAACTGGGTCCCGTTAGTGCGTTTGCGTTCATTCTGTCAGTATAATGTGGTGTTGAATCGTACAAAATTACAAAATTATGCTATTCAATAAGTACTCAATTCAATCATTAATTGCATTACACAATACACTGTGTACCTACTTAGGCAGCTACTCGGGCAGCAAAATAGTAGATGAGAGGAAACAAATATAACTTTATCAGTCTTCTTCTATACCTTATGTTAATAGGTTTTTTTTAATGTGTATAAATATTCAAATGCAACATACCTATATAAACTCACGCCTTCTTCCCAAGCAGAAACAACAGAATGCCACCTACTGAAATCATAAAAAAAAGACAACAAAAACTTGCAATAAAAAAAAAACTTAAATACCTACACAACATGTCCCGGAATTAACGCACACCACAAAACACCCCAATTAGAATATTATTTTATAATCATAAATTCATAACACATAAGTACATTTCGCATATTTACAAAATTGCATTTCTACTCGACTACGGCGAAGCAAACAGGAGGGTTAACATTTTGACCGGGATGTTTGTATGCATGTTCATCTGTTCCCTCATAACTTCTTAATTACTTACCATAATTGGACAAATGAGGCATGGTTGGAAGCTTCTTGATCGTCCGCTGGTTATATAGGCTATGTGACGAATGTTTATAAAACATAAAAATAAAAGTTATAATAATAACATAACTGCTTTTAAAGCGTTCTTTCCGACTCTTATCACGTTATCCTCGGGTTAAAGAGTCATAGCGTGATATTAATACATATAAGCCTTCCTCATAAATCGTGCTATCAAATGCAAAAAAAATTGTTCAAATCCGACTGGTGGGTCTAGAGATTAGCGCATTTAAACATAAAAAAACCTCTTCATCTTATTAGTATTTATTAGTATAGATAAATAAATTATTTTAGTTCTTTTATAAAATACTAGCTGTTGCCCGCAACTTCGTCTGCGATCCAGGATGAAACGTAGCCTCCTTCTTCTCCAGGTAAAGGTCCTCTGTGCCAAATTTCATCCAAATCCGTTTTGCCGTTTTAGTTTAAAAGCGTAACACACAAACTCACTTTCGCATTTATAATAATATACTGTGCCCCGCGGTTTCACCCGCGTAGGTCTCGATCCCGTGGGAATATAGGGATAAAACGTGTCCTATGTCCTAACCCGTGATCCTCTCCTCTCTAAAGTAGGGAACGTCGCGGAGGCGCAGCGCCGGCGTCGAACGGTTCGCGTATTGCATTTTTATACTCGTGATATCTTCGAAATTAAATGTCCGATTCGAATGAATTAAAAAGTATTTTACTGCTACACATAAATACCCTTGATGTTAAAACTATTTATTTGAATAAGAATTAATATTATGTCGATAAAACTCCTTCGCAGTTAATGCATTAACTTCGAAAAAATTTGATTACCATAAAAAAGGCTATAGTGAGTCAATCTTAAAAGATAGACATATGCTGTTGCGAACTTTTTTTTAGAACTTTTAAAGAGGGACAATTCCATCATACATGATGTTTGCGTAACTTAAACCGTTTACGCAGCACACGCAACGGAAGCTCTCAAAAAGGAATATTTTTTCCCGTTTTTGCAACATTTTTCATTTATGCTCCGCTCCTATTGGTCGTAGCGTAATGTTATATAGCCTATCTAACACAAAAAGATTTTTTAAATTCCAACCATTATTTCCTGAGATTAGCGCGTTCAAACAAACAAACAAACAAACTCTTGAGCTTTATAATATTAGTATAGATATTATATATAATTAGTATAGATTTAGTTTGTTAAATAATATTTTTAGCACATTACACATGTACTTACAGAATGTTTTGTTTGTTTTACAAGTAAACTCTTCAGGTAGAGTTATTGGAGTGGGTGGAGTTGCGCAAGGCAGACTGAGGATATCGACTGATCAACCGAGTATACTGAATTATCCGAGGAGACCTTTTGAGCAAGGAGGTTTGTCACCCTGTTGCTACTCACTTTCAATATCCCTTACTTCTAAGTCTAGAAATGATCTCCACCGTCAGCCGTTAATAATCACTTCCTTTGCATTCATATCAACCCTCTCTCCTCGTTTCACACTATCCATCCATTTCTTCTTTAGTCGCTCTCACCTTTTAGCACTTATTATTCATCTGTCTCTAAGTCACCATAATTACCATCCCTCTCCATGACATGCCAAGATAGATGAAAGGGAATCGATTGGATTCCCTTTCATCTATTCTGTCACGGGCATTATTTTCAAAGTTCCTATAATATTCATTTTTTTTCTTACTTTATCCATTCTTGTCACTCCACTCCTCAACATTCTACCTTTCATGATTCTGTATTCCATTTCTTAATACGGTTTTTGTGCTACAATTCTTAAAACCTTTGACTTTTCCACAGAACCGGGTCGACCTCATAACAATGACTTGCCTCCTTCGTACTACGAGTGCGCGCTCTCCAGCATCAAAAAGTACGTCAGCGATGAGCCACCGCCATACACTTACTCTAAAGATGCAGAACCTCAAGTACACACACGACGACAGAACGCTCTTATTGAAAACGGACTCGGAGCCAATGCTGTTGCCATGACAACCACTTCTAATGACTGTGAAGACGTCGCTCCAGGGATGAGACCGGAACTAGTATTTGACAACGGTAGGATAGTTGAGAGGCTGAGCTTAGATCTGAACAGGAAAAATAAAGAAACAAGAGTAGCCAGTAATGATAATGTGGAACAGCAGAGTACTAGACATGCAAAAAATAAAGACATAGTTGTTTATGTTGAAATGCATTAGATTCGCGTTACCGAATGTTAGAAGTAGTGATTGTCGCGTTGTACTGAATAAGGAGATACTACAATTCGTCGAAAATACGGTTTTCCTAGGGATTACGCTTGATTCAAAACTACAGTGGGGTCCTCACTTAACATCACTTGCAGGGCGACTAAGTTCAGCCGCTTACGCTGTTTGGAAAATCCGCCAACTAACAGACGTGGATACCGCGAGACTGGTCTATTTTAGTTACTTTCATAGCATCATGTCTTACGGTATTTTGCTGTGGGGACGGGCTGCAGATATTGATTCTATCTTTATTCTGCAAAAGAGAGCTATCCGAGCCATCTACAACCTCCACAGACGCGAATCTCTAAGGGAACTGTTTAAAAAAAATAACATCATGATGGTACCTTGTCAGTATATATGTTATGGACTAAGTGACTGCCCGGGCATTTAAAAAAATGCCCAATATGAGAGGGCAGTATGATAACAACTATTGAAATAATCAAATCAACCGGGCATTTTTTATTATGCTAGTCACCTTTGGGGTAACACATTTAAAACCAGGTTTTATTACTATTATTTTGATTTCAAACGTAGAATCAATATTTAAAATCAAATATAATATTTCCATTCATAGACACTTTGCTGACATATGATGACTTTACCATAATTAAATACCTGTGTATTAATAGATTGCCCAAAGACCACACGGCAATATTTATAATGACGAGGCAATGTGATAAATAAGGAAGTTCAAATAATAATTAATTATCTTGCCCTAAGTAGCTTGTCATTATTCATAATGCGCGGGCATTATGAAAAATGCCCGTATTTATTACTTGGTCCATAACATATATATATGAAATAAAACATTATCTACGTTCGGAAAAATCTACATCTTTTTAGTAACATAGGTAAGTCACAGGCATAATTTTAACACTAGAAATACTAACAAATTAGTTCAACCACGTTTCAGATTGTCTAAAGTACATACTTCTTTTATGGGGTACTGTGTGAAATGTTATAATAAAAATCCACTCGATATTCTTCAACTAAATGAGAAGAAATTTAAAACATGCATTAAACGCACACTATGTAGATAAGCATATTAAAAGTTGGATGATTTATTTACCTATAGCTTTGTATAATGTAGAAGCATTTTTAAAAATTTTGTAAATGTGAGTACCATGGAGCCGTTTAGTAAGGTATTATGATGTATGTTGACTTGAAATAGCATTGCAGATGAAAGTATGTCATGTTCATTTAAATGTCTCGCTGATGGTGGCGCGTGTGTTGGATCATTCGGTTCCCTACAAAATGGTTGAGCTGGATGGTGCTGATCCACATGTCATGTTCGTGAACGGGCGCCGTCAGTTGAGACTGGTCACCTCTTATTTGCCAGAGCTTATTTTTAATCTTAAATTTTGAATTGCTTTTGATTATTTTTTATTTTACATTGTTCTCACATATAGAAGCAACGAGTCAAAGTCAAATAATTTGTTTCAAATAGGCACATTAAAGGCACTTTTGAACGTCAAACCAAAGAAATAGAACTGATTCTAGTTGCCCCTTCCAAAAGGTAGTTTTCGTATGGAGAAGAATGGGAAACTCCACCGTCACTCTTTAAAAAAAAGTTTTACAATATTTTGTATACATGAATTATATAATTATATGTGAAGAATACTGTACCCAGGATTTTGTAATATCTATATCCATATTTAAAAGAGAGTCCTTGGAGTTTCTTGCCCGTTCTTCTCCATAGAGATCTACGTTATGGAATGGGCAACTAGCTTCAACTTTCTGACTAACTGACCGACTCTTTGAGAATTCAAAAGTGCCTGTTAATGATTTAATTGAAATAAATGCTTTGAGTTTGAGTTTGAGTTGATGAAACTGATAAAGTAAAAGTCAATACTCAATAAGTAGATTTGTGAGAATCAACGAAGAACGACATTACGTTTCAGTAATACGATGTGTAGATCTCGATATGTTTAAAGATACACGTAACACGTTACATCAATTATCATGTGTAGGAATTTTCACAAATTCCATTTGTATTTTTCATTTTTACACGACTGCCCAAAAAGGAGTGTTAAGGAGTGTAACGTTTTAGGGGTTCATGTATGTATGTCATTGTATAATATGTGAGTTTCTTTATTCCACCATAACTTTAAAATGCCTGAACGGATTTGGATGTATGCGGTATCATTAGAATCCTCAATACTCAATACTCAATATATTTATTTGCATTCCACAATGTTAACTTAGGTGGTAGGTACATTATAAAATATACATAATTTTAGATCATTGTGGACCCTGTCGGGCACAGCAAGATAAGATAGAGGAAGAAGGCTAGGTTATATATTATTATTATTTGAAAGAAATAAAGTATAGGTAAATGTTTTTCTACTACTCACTCCCACTTTAATTTTAGTTATTATTTTTGGTATTCATTTTTAATGATTCATTTAATTTATCATTAAGATATTCATTAATATTGTAATAGCATTTATGGATTAGGTATTGTTTTAGTTTATTTATAAATATATTAGATTTTTGTTCATTTTTTATGGCTTCTGGTAGTTTATTATATATTTTAACTGAGATTACTAAAGTGCTTGTTATCCTCACATTATCCCGAGTTTTTTTTTTTTTTTTAATAATAAAAACACGGCCTGTGTCTGAATCAATATGGCGGCAGTATGTCTCCATTTTCAAATATGAAAAATAATAAGAAATAAATCAATTATTACAATAAGGCCTTGATGAGCACATTCCAAAACTATATAACTTATTGGCATACATTTTACATAGGTAGGGTTTACCTACATGCAAAAAAAAAACACATTTAATTCTTGGCTGCAAACGATTTAATCAGACTTTAGTAACACTGCAAATGTCTAAATTAGTGAATGGTTTGGTAGATGATTGAGTTATTATTAGAATTATTTCATCATCACACAGTACACGCAATAAAAAAAAATTGTTATTAAAACACAATAGTGCCGATTCTCTTGTACACCAAACTAAACTATCACTAAAATTCCTCACTTTTGAGTATGGGAATCTTGGTGCTATTCTGCCAAATAATTTATCTAAATTTAAAACTTATTTTGACACAACTAAAATTGAATTTGACAACCGCGCGCCTCCGCTTGTTACTTGTTTTCCCTACCCCGTGTTTTTTTTAGAGCCAGAGGCGAGCATGCACGGCTGCCTCGACGTGTTTTTAATGGAATTTTTCAGTTTTGTATGGAAAATAACGAAAAAAAATAAAAAATTATTACCAACATGTTGAGAATTCGTTTTCGAGATATAAGCAAAAGAAAATAAAAAAAAAAACACAGTACTGTTTTTTGTAACTGAAGTCGAAGTGTTGGTTTGTTGTGTAACTAAATTTTAGTGATTTTTAGTTTAGTTTAGAGAATTTTGTGACAAGAGAATCGGCACCAATGCCAACTATTGCATAGCGGTAAACAAAAAACCTAAACGTCCAAAAGTATAAAACTTGTTAAAATGAATTTAAAAAAAAGAATAATTAAAAATCAATTTAAAAAAAATAGGGGGATCGTTCTGTGGAACACTTTAATCTAACTAAGAGGTCCCCCGACTGCAATGACAATTTTATCAACTTGTTTTTTACTTTTTAGTTCGTTTTTAGCAGGGCAGTAGTGTTTTTTATTATTTTTATTATTCTTCGCTTGTATTGAAAAACCTAAGAAACTCGTAGCACTGTGCATTCATTGCACACTCGGCTCCATCACGCCCTCATGACCTACAGGTCGGGTGTGGTGATGATGACAAAACAAGCTCGGTGTATAATGTTATTTATGTACCACAATGTACTTTGTAGTTCCTCAAGAGTCAGATTCAGCACGAGCATTGTAGGTTGTCTACGTCGTCACTATTCTAGAGCTTTATATTATTATATTCTTAGTACCTACATATTTACATACATTGTATCCTAATGTATTACAATTTTATTTATAACGTATATTTCGTTTTATTGGTTCTTGTTCTTTACAGGTGTCAGCTTCTCATTTCTTGTAATCGTCATAGGTATTTATTTACACGAATATTAGGTACATTATAGAAGCTGATAATTTATATTTCAGGTAATGCGGTTTTAAACTCGCTTTTCAACTAAAAAACGGCAAACATCATAAATAGTACCATTATATAACACACCTGCGCGAATTACGCTAAGGAAATACCGCATATTTGCGGCGCGCCTGTGAAACTTTTTTAATTGCCTTATAAGAGCGGTGGACGCACAACGGCCGTAGTGTCATAAAATGATGGCAGCCGCAATGATTTATAAATCGTTAGATTCGCCCTACCGACCGCGATCTCGTCATAAGATGCGTGCGTTTCTGTTTCGTTTTGATACCTCAGAGTCCTCAGACACACAATGATGCAGTGACTTGAAGTGATCGTAATGTAAACGCTTTTTAATAATGTGTGTCTTTTGCGCTCACTTTTGTGAGTATATAGAGACTTTTTCGCGTGACTAAGTACTTTGAGGGCAAATCTAGCGATTTAAATCTTGGAGCAACGGAGTTTGATGGTGTCAAACACGCTATCTAGGAAAACACAACAACTTACTTTTATAAATAACATTTCAGTCAGTGACGTCATTCGCCGCAGACGCTATCTGGTGGCCACCGCTCTTCTAGGAAACCGTAGCATAAACATAACACATGACGCGGAAAACGTGTCATGCGACATCGTAGGTGAATTCGATGAAACTGACCTTCTTTGCATGTTGTATTGGCCAAATTAATTTATCTCTGACGACAACCGTATAGTAACGATAATAACAATGATCTATCGTTGCTATAATGCAAAATTAGCGTTATAATAACTGTGAAAAAGGACTGTATCTACGCGTAATTATCGATGGTTTTTAAAGTCAATGACACATCACAGAACCAAGCGCGGATAGTTCGTGCATATAACGCTATTTAAATAAAGACGCTTACATGAGAACAATACAGATTAACTTAAACAATAATTACAACTCGTCGTTAATACACAAATCTAATGTAGGTATTCCTGTTTGAGGAGACTTATTGTTCGCAATTCCAAATTGAGCTAAGTAATTGAGTTTTCAATAAATGAGTTTACATTTTTTATGTGTAAGGGTATTTTATTATAAAGTATTCCTGTAAACCAAACTTTGTAAAAAAGGGTAAGTACTATAAAATTTCAGATAATTTAGAAGACAAAAAGCATGGGATTGAGCTGCTTGCTCTGCTAAGCATTGTGACATTTTGAATAAGTATTATGGAAAATCATCAAAATATTCCTTCGTTTTAAATACAAAAATGACATTATTGAATATTATACGTATACAAAATAGAAGAAAGAAAGAAATATATAATATTTTTTCGTTCTCAGTTAGTTTTAACGATGGTCTGGCAATTTGAGAACTTTATGCGGCCTACCCAAATGTCCTTTCTTTGGTATTGTTCGTCGAGTCGTTGAGCTCCTTAAGTTCTGAGCTGAGCTCCACTATTACTGACATTCATTTGATTCCGATTCCAATATCCTATTTACAGAGTAAGCAATTTTATTTCAAAATACAACCTGCCTGACACTGAGTTGCAAATTGCAAAAAACTTGAGATTTCAACTTCGCGGGCTACCGGCGCATCCCCCTTAAGGAAATCGCATTTTTTGCACAACGCCATCTATCGAGTAAGTACTCACTGGTAAACTCAAACTCTTCGTTCCAATCCAAGAGCCAAGTAGTAATAACTTTTGACTGAGTGGACAGATTCTCAAGATACTGACTATGACTATAATATATTTTCAATCCCTTAATGTGAATTTTAAAATCAAAAACCCCTTTTTACCCACTTGATTTTAAAATTCACATGTAAGTAGGTACTTATTATTGACATTTTTGCGTGACTCACTTCAAGGGGGATCTCTCTTGAGGGATGATTTTTAGAAAAACGTTGAAACACGTAACTCTTTATTTGTTACAAAAAGTAAACATTTTCACAGCCCTAACTTAAAAAAAAAACCGGCCAAGTGCGTGTCGAACCATGCACAATGAAGGGTTCCGTAGTTGGGATGAATTAATGTATCAAACAAACTTTCGCGGACACTGAATGAGACACAATTGAAGTTTTATTGTTATTACGTCTATGGGCGTTTACTGTCCCTCAAAGTGTTAACATTGTAGTTAAAAAACTTGTTCAGAATGTTTGGGAGAACATGTTTTTGCAACTGCACATGTAAGTTGGTCGATTAATAGTTTTTGAGCTAAGTCGCGGACAGACAGACAGACAGACGGACATGGTGAAACTATAAGGCTTCCTTGTTGACTTCGGAACTCTAAAAATGATAGGTTTCCCATAAAAACTTTCATCCCCTTAGATTTTTTTTTGAGAAAATAATTGCCTATGTCCTTAATTGTAACATACAGAATTACAGACGGACAGACAGAGTTACTTTCGAATTTATATTAAGTATGGATTAGTATGGAGGTATGGATTATGTGTTCAATAATTCAACTCAAAATGAGCCAAATGCTTGAAGAACTGAATTCGGCGAAAGTTCACCGCGATTCAGAAAATGACGTTAAATAAAACAACGCCATCTATCGAGCACGAAGTGATTCTTTCAAAATATATGGGAAATCGTTCGATAACACTCTGTAAGCTAACTAAGCTATGTAGAAAAGGTCAAAATTCAAGAAAAAATATTTTTTTAAGATACTAACATTATATAATTAATTTGTATCATGATAGGTAGCGCCACCTACCGCACTGCTACTAAACTTGAATTTATCCTAACTTTAGATTGGGTCATTGGGAGTTATATGGTTATGGCAAAGACTATAATAATAATATGGGAGGGTTATGGGTTTGTGTTGGTTGTGGTTGGGTGTTATTCAAAATGTATCGCGTTATGTTTTTGCGCGAAGTATGTGAAAATAACCATCATAAAACAACACACGATCTCACAAACCTACCCATTTTACGCTAGTGTCATTTCGTCAATAGATGTCGTTACGTGTATGTACATTACGTAATGAAAATTCCTTCTTGAACACTTTAAATTCATATATCTTTTGATATTTTGAAGCGATTGCGATGAAACAAAAACTAAATGAAACATCGAGTTATACACAATATTTGAGTGTACAAGTTAACCATATTGATTTCGTACTTTGTACGTGATACTGGAAAAATCAAACAAACAAACACCCAAACAGATAGACAGATAAACAGACAAACAGACAAAAATGGCAAAAATGGTAGAAATTGCATATGTAGGTTATTCTTCGACACTCCATCTACTTTTTTTTTTTTTTCATTGTACAGATACGGCTCGTCTACAGATTTATTATATGTATAGATATAGAATAGATATAGATATAGATATTATATGTATAGATATAGATATAGAATAGATTGGCACGATGTACACTCAGTTACAGGCTAGGCTAAAACTTACGAGTACCTACATGACCCTGTTAGGGCGCAGCAAGTATTATTAGGTACAATGTAACTTAAATCTAGGTTAAATATTTAGAAGTTAACATTATATTGCATAGGTAACTACTATTTAATATAGATAATTATCAATATCACAAAATTTATTTTTATTACTAATCCTAACTAATATTATAAATGCGAAAGTGAGTTTGTTTGTTTGTTACGCTTTCACGCTAAAACGGCTGAACGGATTTGGATGAAATTTGGCACAGGGATAGACCATGACCTGGAATACGACACAGGACTTTTTTTCCCGATATTACCGCGGGATTGAGACTCACGCGGGTGAAACCGCGGGGCGCAGCTAGTAATTAATATCTTTTTAACATTTATTTAATTTAATTTATATGAATTAAAGGGAAATAATAAAGCTTCCGAAAAACAAATTAACTTCCAGCGATCTGTTGTTGACTGTAAGCTGTATACATACATAATGTTTTCGAAAACTTTGTATTTTTTTCGAAAACTTTGTATTTTTTTCGGTAATTTATTGTATAAATTATAAAATAAATTACCGAAAAAAATACCAAACTTTCGAAAAAAATACAAAGTTTTCGAAAACATTATGTACGGCTAAAATAATCGTTTTTTTAAGCTCTATAAAAACCAGCCAAACTACTATTGGATTAAGAATAACTTTTTAACTGTCAATTTTAATGAAAATAACTACCTACCTACCGGTAGTTGAGTTTTCGGGTGCAGAGGTGAAAAACTGGGTGAAATAGGTTAAGTTACGTTAAAACTGTGACCAACCGTCACCAACCGCTACTTCTAAATTGCTCGCAGAATTTTTTTCACCATTTTCTAATCCTGGTTCTGGGATGAAAACGACTAACTGTAGTTTTCGTTAAAACGCAAGCTGGTGGAAAAATATTAGGTACGTCAGCAAATGCTGTATTGGTTTTTCGGAATTTTGAGTATTTTATTTGAGTAGTTGTCGGAAAATAAGTATTTAAAGCAGTTCATATTTTGAGTATTTTAATTTTTTTTCGGAGCTTTTATTACTACTTTCAATTAAAGTTATTTCAAATAGTTGAGTAACAATATAATCATTTTAAACATAGAGTTATAATAACATTTTCGAATCATCAACTTTCGAATCGAAACGAACCCTTAGTGCTTTATTGTAGCTTCGTATCTTCCTTATCATAATTATCTTGTTCGTATTTTTCATGTCGCGACACAAACATACAAAACAAACGACGTACGTAGGTACTTAAACTACTTGTCATCATGACCACCAAGCTTTATTTCAATTGTTTAAAAGGTAAGCCAATAAAAAAAAAAGCTCACAATCCGATTAATAGTTTCCGAGAAATGCGAGGACAAATAGTTAGATACATACATACAAACACCTATAAAATGTTGTATGTTTGTATGGAAACCCTAATAGATTATCTGTGAATATATTGCAGATCCAATAGACATAGCACATCACGCCTGCATGTCCCAGAAGACTGATGTAATGTTGTGTAAGTCCCATTTTTGTGTCCTATATTCTGTCTATGTTTTGTTACCTTTGTAACTAACAATGAACAAATAGCAATTAGTCTAAAATAAGTTAATTTAATTAATTTTAGTGCGAAACTAGTTTGTTCAATTTTTGTTACTTCGAACACGTTTCCCTACGTTTCGGAAATAGGACATCCGTCCCTTAGACCGCCATTTAGCGGTCAAAAGTAGGTACAAGTCCGATTGGTGCCTGAGATATTCATGATGGAAAACCCAATATTAATGAACAAAATGACCTGAGCATCGAAAGACGAGCTTGCATACAAGGAAGGAAAATCATGTTAGGAATAAGTAGGTACCTAAGTAATAATAACTGGAGAATCACTAAAATTAGTGAGTCACATAATTAGTTGTGTGTAGAACTGTGTGTTGTGCAGTCGCGAGTTAATTATTGTTCAATGGAACAACATTCAGACCTCTTGACTAGAATCTTGGAGAGTGTCTTCAATACTCATGGAAACGACACGCCCGTACACACCATCAGACCGCCCCACGAATGGCCTACCATGAGACCTACCGTTAGACCGTTCCACGAGAGGCCTACTATGAGACCGCCACTTGGACCGCACTGGAACGTAAAGCCGCCCGACATTAAGGTATGCGTGAACATCCACTGTTAACTAGACCAGTTGATGAGATATTGAGCATGACAGGTTTAATAATAATTACGAATACATCGTTCTGTAATATTGATGTCGATGAAACATTAAAATTCATCAACATCATCGAGGTCAAGAACCCATTTGGCAATAAAACAAATAAAAACAACATACTAAGGCCCGTATTACAGAACCTCACTCAAAACTCAAGTATTCTAAGCTAAGTAATAACAGCCGCACGGGTCGATCCATCAGGTTAAGCTACGCTTGCCGGGGTTGGTCCGTCTATGGGTGACCATTTTCGCATATCGAGACTCCTCCGTGCCTCGGAAAGCACGTTAAGCCGTTGGTCCCGGCTGTCATTTGTGGATCTTTGACAGTCGTTACGAGTCGTCAGAAGCCCGAAAGTCTGACAACCAGTATAACCAAGGGGTATCGTATTACCCAGTTACTGGGTTGTGGAGGTCAGATACGCAGTCGCTCCATGTAAAATACTGGTATTCAGCTGCATCCGGATAGACTGGAAGCCGACCCCAACATAGTCGGGAAAAGGCTAGGCACATTGATTGATCTGTAATACAGGCCTAAGAGCCAATTTCACCTATAAAGTTAACCATAATGTCGGACTGTTTTGTATACTAATGGTTACTATACTACCAATAAATAAATATACTTACAATCGCCTATGAAATACTGGTAAATACTGGTATTCAGCTGCATCCGGTTAGACTGGAAGCCGACCCCAACATAGTTGGGAAAAGGCTAGGCAGATTGACTTACAGTCGCCTATGAAAACTCGAACATTACGTAAAACCTATTATTAAACGATATAGTACATTACTGTCGCGGCCTGCAACTGGCACATTGATGGACGATCGTGAAAACATGGGTCGAGGCGAAGCCGCGGCACACATACGTGAGTCCATCAATGCCTGCATGGTTGCGGCCAAGGCTTGTATAGAAATTTTCTCAAATAATGCAGGGAAATTCAAACTGAATAAATTAAATATAAATTCCAGAATTAATAACGGACAACGATAATTTTTCACGCGCCAATATGTTCACTTGTTTCTTCTTTACTTTAAACAGCTATATTTGCGAGCCAAATCGTTGATAAGTCCTTGGTTGCCATCACTGACTTATTGTTTATTGTTAATTAAAACGGTAACACCAATTACATTAATTAACATAGAAATTGTACCAGTAGTAAACAGAAATATCTTAAATACTAACATATAATAGAGCCAACCTAGCATACCTACTTACTCTCGCAAAACATCAGACATACACGCATAATTCTGCTCCATTCATCAGCAAACAGATCACACTCAGGATTGGTGGTCAGGAGGACGTTAAGCATCCTTAATGTACGACACACAGGGGACTCAGCTCTGGCGACAGTTTTCCATAACGGCGGCGCAAACAGATTGCGTCGACGGCTTTGGCGATGTGCGATGTAATTGTCGAGAACAAATAGCCGACAGAAAAGAACGTGGAGTTCGGGACTGTCGATGCGTCCTCTTAGAGTTTTGCAGGCTACTGTGAGCTGTAGAAGGCCTCGTCTAACCTCCAACGAGTTGAGGCCCAAAACTCCCAGGAGGTAGTTAGTAAGGTACATGAAGGGATAGAAGTGAAATGTTTTTTTATACAGAAATCTCAGGAAAGTTTTCTGTGCCTTTTCCAGCGCTAATATATGAGTTGCCGTGTAGGGATGCCAGATACAGGCACCAGCCTCAAGTTTACTACGAACTAAAGTTGTGTACAGACGCTTAATTACATTTGGGTTGTGAAAATCACGGGCATTCCGTAAAACAAAACCCAAACGCCTAAACGATTCCTTGGCAAGAGTGGACACATGATCTCTAAATGTCAGACCAGTGTCAAAGGTCACGCCCAGGTCCTTTATTGTAGTGACACGATTTATTACTTCACTACCCAATCTGTAGTTATAGTGGAGTGGTGGACGTTTTCGACTGTACGTCATGACGTAACACTTAGTCGTATTAAAAAAGAGTTTATTGACCATGCTCCACTCATATACATATAGCATCAATGTCCTTTTGTAGGAGTATACAATCCGCAACCGTTTTGCGAACCGTTTTGCGAACCTAACCTTATCTATAAGATCATTGATCATTATAAAGAAAAGCAGTGGGCCAAGCACGGTTCCCTGACTCATGCCTGAGCGGGTATTATAAGGTTCAGACTCAGAGCAACCATGTCTAACAAACTGCCTGCGGCCTCGCAGATAGTCCGCAAAGAAGTTCAGAAACTCAGACGAGAAACCTGATGCCTCCAACTTCATCAAGAGCACGTCATTGTCAACCCTGTCGAACGCTTTGCGAAAATCGAAATAGAGGACATCCACTTGCCCCCCACTGTCCAAAACCCCAGAAATGTAATCAACGTGAGTCATCAGATTCGAATTGACTGAGCGGCCTTGGCGAAAGCCATGCTGGGCATCAGATAGAAACGCATTTATACGTTTATAGATGTACCTGTGGAGTATTTGCTCGAAAACCTTCGCAAGAGTTGGCAGGACAGCAATAGGCCTGTGTTCCACCACAGATGATTTGTCACTAGTTTTTGGGATGGGAATAACATGCGAGACTTTCCATTGCTTAGGGTATACGCCGGACTGAAGGGCTAGATTGAAAATATGGCAGAGAGGAGTTGCCAGGATATCGTGGCATCCCTTGAGGATAAAAGCAGGGATGGAGTCAGGGCCGATCGAGCTTTAAGTTTAGCAATACTTTTAACATAGTTAATTGATTCAGGCGTGACTTTGCGGAAATCCATTATAAAATACAATAGACGTAGATATATTTAGTAACCAATTCCGCTTGACTATTCTTCAAGAGTCCTAAAAAACCCTGTAAGAAATCGACACGTGTTTCACCTCTCAACGAGGCATCCTCAGGATGACGATTGACCAATTGCAAACCAGAACGCGACGTGTTACCACACCGAGCGCTGGACGCAAAGTGAATCAAATCGCCCGTCACCCCCACTTATATAGGATTGCTGCTCGGCGCTAATTGACTAGAATCGTTATCAATGCGATAAGCGCGATAAGGGGCGAACAAACGCAACAAAGGCGACCTTGGCATACTGGTATTTAATTCGTTTAACAGTGTAACGTTCGCTGTATTATTTTTAATAATTTCTAAACTCTCTAATACTGACATTTTAAATCCTTTATCACAAGTATGTAAAATTTTGAAAGTGTTATTATTATTTAATGAATGACCTGAATCTATTAAGTGTTGAGCAAAATGAGATTTTTCTGGACAACTATTCCTATAAGCTGCAATATGTTCCTTATATCTTGTTTGGAAATTACGACCAGTCTGACCTATGTAAATACCATTACAATCATCGCAATTTAATTTGTAAACACCTGATTTTTTATGGTTTTCTAACCGATCTTTTCCGTTACAGATCCGCCTTAAAGAATTATCTGTTTTAAAAGCTACCCTTATTTCATTTCTAAACAAAGTTTTTGAAACCCTATCACTAATTGACCCTAAGTATGTCAAACTACCTATATATTGATTAGTTTTTTCTGGAGGCAGTGGATACAAAAGAGAACGAACTATGTTACGGCGTTTCGTTTGTATCAAATCATTAACCATTTTCCTACTATAACCATTGCTCTCAGCTATATGATAAATAATGGTTAGTTCTCTGTTATAATTATCTTGGGATAGTGGTACTGACATCAATCTATGAGTGAAACTACGATAAGCTGCTAATTTATGCTGAATTGGGTGACAAGATGACGCAGGAATCGTGACGTCTGTATAAGTTGGTTTTCTATAAATCTGAAAATCGTGTTTGTTGTTAATTCTTGTAATAGTTAAATCTAAAAAGTTAAGGGATCCGTCAACTTCTAATTCTAATTTAAACTTGATTTTAGGATGTAATCTATTGATTTTATTAACAAAAACATCTATTTGACGCAATGTACCTGTCCAACACATAATTATGTCGTCAACATAACGGTAATAATATAAAATTTGTGGCTGTCCAATAATGTATTATATATTTATGGCAGATATTTTTATGGACCACTTTGAAAATAAATACATTATTGGACAGCCACAAATTTTATATTATTACCGTTATGTTGACGACATAATTATGTGTTGGACAGGTACATTGCGTCAAATAGATGTTTTTGTTAATAAAATCAATAGATTACATCCTAAAATCAAGTTTAAATTAGAATTAGAAGTTGACGGATCCCTTAACTTTTTAGATTTAACTATTACAAGAATTAACAACAAACACGATTTTCAGATTTATAGAAAACCAACTTATACAGACGTCACGATTCCTGCGTCATCTTGTCACCCAATTCAGCATAAATTAGCAGCTTATCGTAGTTTCACTCATAGATTGATGTCAGTACCACTATCCCAAGATAATTATAACAGAGAACTAACCATTATTTATCATATAGCTGAGAGCAATGGTTATAGTAGGAAAATGGTTAATGATTTGATACAAACGAAACGCCGTAACATAGTTCGTTCTCTTTTGTATCCACTGCCTCCAGAAAAAACTAATCAATATATAGGTAGTTTGACATACTTAGGGTCAATTAGTGATAGGGTTTCAAAAACTTTGTTTAGAAATGAAATAAGGGTAGCTTTTAAAACAGATAATTCTTTAAGGCGGATCTGTAACGGAAAAGATCGGTTAGAAAACCATAAAAAATCAGGTGTTTACAAATTAAATTGCGATGATTGTAATGGTATTTACATAGGTCAGACTGGTCGTAATTTCCAAACAAGATATAAGGAACATATTGCAGCTTATAGGAATAGTTGTCCAGAAAAATCTCATTTTGCTCAACACTTAATAGATTCAGGTCATTCATTAAATAATAATAACACTTTCAAAATTTTACATACTTGTGATAAAGGATTTAAAATGTCAGTATTAGAGAGTTTAGAAATTATTAAAAATAATACAGCGAACGTTACACTGTTAAACGAATTAAATACCAGTATGCCAAGGTCGCCTTTGTTGCGTTTGTTCGCCCCTTATCGCGCTTATCGCATTGATAACGATTCTAGTCAATTAGCGCCGAGCAGCAATCCTATATAAGTGGGGGTGACGGGCGATTTGATTCACTTTGCGTCCAGCGCTCGGTGTGGTAACACGTCGCGTTCTGGTTTGCAATTGGTCAATCGTCATCCTGAGGATGCCTCGTTGAGAGGTGAAACACGTGTCGATTTCTTACAGGGTTTTTTAGGACTCTTGAAGAATAGTCAAGCGGAATTGGTTACTAAATATATCTACGTCTATTGTATTTAATACTTTTAACTACGTCCTGTGGGGTCAAAAGGGGGATAGGTATATTATTTCCTGAGTAGTAGGTCGGCCTGAGATTATTAGGGTTTAATTCAGGAGAATCGGTTAAGAAAACGCTGGAAAAGTACTGAGCGAACGCTTCCGCAGCTTTGATACCCGAGTAAACTATATCGTTGGGCACAATGTTAGGCTCGAAACCACCCTTCAATCACAGGCTCGAGACATGGCGCCAGAACTGTCGTGGATTACTTCCTATGTTGTTCTCTACAGTACCACAGTAGGATTTATAGGCCTCTTGAGTTCTGATTTTTAAATCCGAACGTAAATTGAGCTTAAATCAACAGTAAATCAACATAAACAACAGCTCAACACTAAATTGAGTTTAAATAAGGTTACAGCGTGAAAGTTTCCATTTGTGATGCAATTTGCTTTTACGCTGAGTGTCGTGCCATGTGTTGAAGTAAAAAGTTCGTTCCATTTTTAAATAACACGAGTTATGAGTTTCCATAGTAACTTACGGATGTTCATAGTAACATTGCCGGCCGCATCGTCACTTGTTTTTGACCAGTACAGTAATTTCGATTTATCTCGAAGAAGGTTGTCAAAACAATGCTTGAATTTCCAAGCTTCGAAGCAAATATTTTTGACCAATCCTTGAACAGTGGCTAAAACCAGTATAAATTAAGAAAACTAAAAATAGTAGGTACTATTTCATTCATGGTAGATAAAAAGACATGCCGAATAAAACCACAATAAAGTCATTTTTTGGTACTTAGTATTCAGCTGCCCGTGTATTCCCGTTCGTCCCACTACCGTTATTTTTTTTTAATAAATAATATTAAGTTTATTCCCGTTCGTTACACTGATTTTCTTAGTGAGACGAACGGGAATGACTTAGTAATGTTATTTTTAATATATATAATATAATTTGAGTCTGTTTCTTCGATTACAAAAAAAAACACTTATTACTCCTAACTTATAATAAAATTATAAATGCGAAAGTGAATTTATTTGCTAGATACGCTGTCACGCTAAAACGGCTGAACGGATTTAGATAAAATTTGGCACATGGGTAGACCATGATACCATATAATATACCTCACTCGTTTTTTGACACAGCACTACTTTAGTACTGACACAGTTATAAAGAATGACCAGAGGGCCTAGATAAAGTGAGATTCTTTCAACGGTAATGATGAAAGTGAAAAATGTATCCGACTGACATAATCTACCATTCTAAGAGAATCCTTTTTAAAGACGTTGTAGAAATACGAAACGCTTTGAAAACGAATGCCACTTGTGGAGGCCCTCAGATATCCGGATTCTGGTATCCGGCCAAATAACTATCCGTTTCATCTCTATAACCAACAACCCTTCGTTACGAGTACCTACCTACATGATTTGGTTTTGTGCAGACCGAGGCACCTTCAAACGCAGTGGGTGCCTTTACCTTGGAGAAGCTCCTGTGGGTGGTGCTGAGTGGCTTTGGGGTGATGGTGGTGATGGCGATTTTCATGAAATTAGGAGGACCTATTCGCAGAGGTACGTTGAATGCGTTTCTTGGTCTTGGCTTCTGTTCTTAGGGCAGTAATACGATCCGACCGTTGACCGTTCACTACGATAGGCCGTAGTCTGCGAGAGTCGGTCCACGTGGGTCTGTTTCTACAAAAATCGTGACGCGAGGCTTCAATGTGTATATATTTTGTTAAGTTCATAAATGATCATCTTTTTGTTGCAGTAAGAAGACAACTGTCGAACGTACGATCTGCAACAAATGACGTGATAACCGTTACTCGTAAGTTTTACAAAATTACCCATCCGCTTTTTGTACCTACCTACTAAAAAAAATATTACAATATGACCAACTTACAATAACACAGTATGTTAACTAACAAACGGCGGTCCCGTTAACCCGCAATAGTATAGCGTCCTTAACTAGGTACATGCTAAAAAAATATTACCACCCAAAAAAATATTCTTTTTTTTTTATATTTGTAGAGAAAGGGAGGCCTTTGCCTAGGAGTGGGACAGAGGAGGCTAGGAAAAAAAAACAGAAATATTCACAAAACTATTAAATTGATACGTAACAGAAACACTCTGTACCTACACGCACACTTGTATTTCAACGTAAGAAGACAAGTGTGACAAGTGTGCGTGTACAGAGCCGTATCGATTTAATATTTTTTGTGAATATTTTACTATTTTTATAGTAATATTTTTTTTGCATGTATAGACGCTATAATATTGCAGGTTAACGGGAACGCCCTTGGTTAGATTACTGTATATTCCAAACGGTACTAAGCTTATTTTCGACCCCAAACGTAACCTATCCAATAGATTAAAATTTAATTTTTCAATATTTTAGTGCGCCCCGACATCGGTAACTTGGACATGACCTCTCTACTTTGCTTGAGTGACGATTTGCCACCGCCATACTCCGAGTGCGTGCGATCCAGCACCCATAAGCGTGACATCGAGGAGCCACCGCCACGTTTCTCCGACTGCTCCGTGTCATTGACCAACCCTAAAGATGCAGAACCACAAATACTTATACGACGGCAGAACAATCTTAAAGAAAACAGGATGAGACTTGAGTCCGTCCCCATGAATAACTCTGAAAGCGTCGCTCCGGGGATGAAAACACAACTAGTATTTGACAACGGCAGGATAGTAGAGAGGCTGAACTGAGATCTGTATATTAATAACAATGAGACGGGAGTCGCCAGCAATGATAATGTAGAAGAGCAGAGTACTAGTTTTTTAAATTGATAAAGCTGCCTGTCTGAATAGACAAGTTTTGGGTGAGACAAGAAAAGAGAGTGCGCACTCAATTATTTCTGGATAACACTGTAAAACTCAATAGGTATTAGATTTATGAGATAGTTTTAACGAAGAGGGTTCGTTTCAGTACGATGTGAATTTATAAAACGTTCAACTAAGTGATAGGTAGTTGGTGGGTCTTAAGATTTGATCATTAGACTACTTAGATTATAACATTGTATGATGATCTTGATATTGTATTTTAGGATAAAGTCTCCCCTACTATCCCATACCCGCCCTCCTATCCATATCCTATCCCTCTACTATTTATACCATCTATAAATATATTTAATAAAAACACAGTTTATAGTCGAAGTGCTTTATTAATACAACTTATTAATAAAAATTTAAATAAATAATTTCTAACATTAGGTAGTTCTAATCTTATAAAATAATTATATTTTGAGAACCATGCTCTCTCAAACTTGTCTTTATCGTCACTTGCAGCTTCAGAGCGGCAAATTGCTTTTAATCATTCGAATCGATGAAAATCTTTTCAACGAGAAGGATGCTAATTCAGTATTTTTAATAAATAAGTCAAAGAAAGCATGGTTGTGAATCTTTACAAATTATAAATGCAAATTGAGCTTCAATACATTTCCTCTAAAGTCTAAACTAGCTACATAAGGAGTATTTCTACAGGGAGTACTTAATTATTATCCTTCTTCTTCTCCTTTAAATTAAAGAAATATGAAATGAATAAGTACATGGGCATTATTAGTTACGACAATCTACTATCCAAATTATATCCCAGTGGGTATAAAACTGTTCGAATTTTATTAAACTATAAAAGAGTGTAACATGTTGACAGAACACGAACTTATTGTATAGTCTAAATTAATAAGAGATCTCGACTCCCATTCCTAAAAATTTTAGTACGGACCTACTTACGTATTATAATTATTTAGATACAGTCTTAATTTCACAACGTTAAGTAGCAATAGCACCAAAATTAACATGTAACATTTATTAAATAACAATTTATGAATACATACATTTATAATTATAAATAATTAACGTAAAAAGTGTGAGAAATTAAAATAATCTATACTGTAGATGTGGATAGGGCTTATCACCAGCTTCATGTATATCCTTTTGGTGATATATACAAAACCAGTTCTGAAGTGACCCAAAACAATGCATGAGCAATTTAATTTGGCGAACAAAAAGTGTAAATAATCTCATTTGGCGTATTCGTTATCGTTGATGATAAATATGAAATGCTAGCTTTTGCTTATATAGATGATTTTATATTTTTTTAAGACGTCAGAGGGCCAATTTTCTTACATATCAAACGTTCACATTCAAGTCGGTTTTTTGACAGATTGCGAATGAGATGCGAATGTGAACGTTCTTAAAAATAAGGTAATTGCCCCGCTGAAGTTTTAGAGATGGAGCTATAATGTTGTCCCTGTGTGTCAATTCATCTTAATGACATTATAATAAATAGCAGCGTATTAGTCATTTTCCTTACAGCTCATTGTTCTGGCGACGACGTACGTACCTAGCGAAGTAGTCTGGTCTCCAGCACTTGCATGAACCGGGAACTAAGAACCAGTCGTAGTAGAGACGAACCTGAAAATGAACCATGATGTATGTTCCTGATATAAAATAGGAATTCCCAAAATAATAAAAAGATGAAAACGTGTCTTTTCAAAGGACTGAATATTATTCTTTGATAGTGAAAATAGTTTCGTTTATTTTAGGGGTAGATCAAAGAAGTTAAGGAGGGATTGCGTAGCAGATATAATGGCTGGGAGGGTATTGAATCATGACAATGAAGGGGCAGGAAGATTAATAATCAACATAAATATTTTCATAACATTAATAATTGATGAACGGTGTGTTACCTGATAGCATCCCATCTCGTCGTGTCCGTCGCAGTGCGGCGGCTTGTCGGTGCTGGTCTCGGGCTCCGGCTGCTGACCGGCGCGGTTCTGTAGGTACTGCTCGTAGTCCTGACACGGAACAGAAACTCATTGGAACTGATGATGAAGAACTATAGAATTTAGCGGCCTCTGGATTTGCCAATTGACTAACCCCCTATCACATGGGGTTATAGGCATACACCTCTGTTAAAATAAAAAATGTTGAATGTTGCGCGCGCTCGACATTATCTTAAATGAATAGTCAAGTCAAGGTTTCTGACCGTAGGGGAACATACTGTTGAAATGCGGACAAACACCGCTTATACCTGCGGAGAAGTTAGGGATGATACAAATTAAGGTACCTGTACGTGTTTGTTCTGTCTGGGAGGGTAGTGCAGCTCGGCGACCAGTAAAGAAACCCAGCGCGGCGAGCTCAGGCAGCCGCCGTCCAAGTAGTGGCAGCGAGACTGCATGCATCTGGGAATGTTCACCACGAGATAGTCTTCAATGTGAATATAAATAAATATGTGGCTTAAGAATTTGGGAGAGCAGTGGGACAATAACAGCTGACTAATAAAACTAATTATAATATATATATATATATATATATATATATATTTTTTTTTTAAAACGTTGCCCCACTCTAGGAATTTCTTCCTGTATCGTGGGTGCGTTTACAAACATAGAAACTCACATACACTAACACCCAGACCCGGAACAACTACTTGCAGATCATACAAATATTTGTTCCGTGCAGGGATCGAACCCGCGACACGTTGCGCAGCCGTCCATCGCTCAGCCACTGCGCCAACCGTGTCGTCAAATAATAATATAATAATATGTCAACAATTCCGCAACTGCCCCCTGTACCCGAGCTGTAGTGACCATCGAATATAATGATGAATAATAATATAATTTATTTAGTTTATTGAATTGATAGTTGGGTCTTGTTAGCCACTGCAGATCCAATGTGGCCAAATAGGTATCATCCTCCCAAACTCAGTGTGAGTCTACGCTACGTACACTTCCTTTCCTGCCCATCATGTACCTGAGCCCTCCAAGGTTTAATAAAGCAAATGTCAAAGCACTCCAGTCTCACGTACCGCCGACCCTTTCGAATTTGCTCTGCCCTTCAAAGAAGGTCAAAATGAAAATAGTACCAACGAATATAGATCACAACGCTAAATCTGTGACACAATTTTATAAATGTCTACCGACAACGGGCTCCTGTCAATGTCTTGTCATTCGGACACCAATAGGCGCCAATATCCTTATAGCATTCTGACTCCATAACCTACCTGGTAACCTCGACGGTCTGCGTGAAGTACCCCTCGTAGGGTATCTGCACCACGTAGCGCCACACTCCCTGGTAGTTGCGCGCGAACACCGGCGTCGCGTACTCCACGCGCGCGGGACAAGGTGTTGGGGGGCCCTGAAGTGAACACGTAGGGTTACGGTACCGACGTCATCAAAGCGCAAATTGAAAACAGGTTCGAGGCTACTAAAAAATCCCAATATAACTTTGCCTGGGGATCGAAATCGAATACGCACAGCTATTCAAAACCGCTTGATTCGATATCGGATTCGATTGTTATGGTTCGTTTGAGGACTCTTTCGATAAACTGTTTACAAAACAAGTTTATTAGAAATAAAAATAAACATAATAGGTTAGGTAGGTACTTAAATTACCGCTGGTTTTCTTTTTAACCGACTTCTTCAAAAAGGAGGAGGTTCTCAATTCGTCTATACGTTTTTTTTTTTTTTTGTGTGTATGTTACGCGATTACTCCGTCAATTATGATTCGATTTTGATGATTCTTTTTTGTTTGGTAGGTCATGCTTCAGAGGTGGTCCCATATAAATTTTATTAAGTTTGCTTGCGTAGTTTTTGAGTTAGCTTCAATAATTACATATTTTTCCCACTTAGTGTATGTAGACGATATATTGTTTGACTCCGTCACTGTTATTTACATAGCAGGTAGTGGTATTCGAATGTGTGTAGGGTAGGTACCACAACTAAAGAGTGACTATTAAAAACTTTTTTACAAAAAAAAATCAATCGACTTCCAAAAAAAACACTAAAAACGTGAAAAATAACTTTAATTTCGGAAGTCGGTGGCAAAAAACAAAAATTAAAAAGCAAAGACACGTGTTTTTTTTGGAAGTCGGTTGTTTTTTTTTTTGTAAAAATTTTTGTTTAATAATTATTCACTCAATTTATATTATTTTAATAGTACTTCACTGTCACAAAATCACTACATACTAGACCAAGGAACAAAGTCAGTCAATAAACTCAAAAACTACCAAACGGATTTTCATACGGTATTCACAAATGAACGGAGTGATTCATGAGGCAATTTTAGGTATATAATAAATTAAAGTAAATTGGCTGAAATATGACGACGACGACCTATATCTTCTAAACGTTACCATTTTGTACAGTTCTCCCTAAACGAACAATAACAATCGAATTCGATACCGAATCGAACGGTTGTGAATGGGAAACAGAACACCAATATCTAGCTGGGGCAATGACGCATTCGTCTTTGATTATGTTTTCTTTATTTTTTATTATCATGTTTAAAGAGTTTGAGGAGTTCTGTTAATGCTGCTCACCTCGTATCTGTGTTGCGCCGAATGTTGCGGGGCCGCACCATGCGGCTGTGGGCCGGGGTCCTCGCGCCGCTCTACGCCCGCACTCGACTCGCTGTCACCATTGATAGCACGATAAAGCATGCAGAATCTGTGCGAATTTTTTTTGGGTAAGTATATTATATAATTATATTTTTGAAATGTGTTAATCATTTCCCTTTCATTTGATACCCAACATGGTATGATTTTTTTTTCGTTTAGTTCATGACTTAAAATCATAACTCGGATACACCCTTTTTTTTGGACGTCAATGTTCCGGTAACCTTGTATATCACGCCCATACTCCCATAGGAGTAAGGAGAGACTGCATATTGTTAAATACAACTCACAGTCCAATTTTCGCCGCTTTTCTGTGAGACTCAGCGTGATGAGTGGCGAACTCTAACGCCGCCTACGACACGTCGAGAAGAAGGCATTCGTAAACGACACTACACGGCTAAATAGCTAATTAATACATTAAGTATATAAACGACATAAATACATTATTTATTATTCTGTATTTATTTATTTAGCCGTGTGGTGTCGGTTACGAATAGTAAAACTCCAATAAAAGACTTTGATGAATGAGTGTTGTGTGTGCACTTGTTCTAGGATGAGATTATGTTCATGACACTGCTTTTACTTATCAGGTACTGGAATTTGTGTGGGACAGGTACTACCACAACTATATGTATAGATATGTCGAGATATGCAGTCATCTGAGCCACTTAATCAACCTCAGTATATGTACGGGTGTATATCCAGAAGCATTAAAATATCCATAATTAAACCTCTATTTAAGAAAGTAGATAAGGAATTGATGGAATATTATAGACCCATCTCACTCATACCAGTCATCTCAAAGGTATTCGAAAAGTACATTTACAAACAGTTAGCTAATTTCAGTGAAAAGAATAACATATTATGTGAAGAACAAAAAGGATTTAGGCAGCATAGAACCATCGATATGGCAATTCATGACTTTTTTTTTCCGATTATTAGAAATGTGGATAAACGATTCCCCATATGTGCCATATTTTGCGATATGACGCAGGCTTTCGATTATGTCCATCATAATACATTGTTAAATAAGTTAGAAGCGTACGGCATAAGAGGCAACGTACTCGAACTAATGAAATCGTATTTAGAAAACAGAACTCAGATAACCGAAATTAGTACCAATGTAATTAATAAACATGAAGAGATATCACGGTCACGAGAACGCAAAATTACATTCGGTGTTCCACAGGGAAGCGTTGTGGGCCCGTTTGGATTTATAATGTTAATGATATGCCCACGTCCATTGAACATCCCTTAACTATGTTTGCTGATGATAGTACCATTACGATCCCGTGTAAAAACGTAAATACATATGAAACGGACATAAATGATTCTCTTGACAATTTGATTAAATATCTAGATAAGAATAATTTGAATATAAATAAGTAAAACTATAATAATGCACTTTAGACAACGTATGCCTCGTGTACCTAACCTTAACATAGGTACACTACAAAAATAACGACATTGAGAACAGCATTTAAGGCTCAAAAAAGATGTCTCCGGTCAATGTTTAAACTAAAAACCACCAGACAGTTGCAAGCCATATTTCAAGCAGTACAACATATTGACCCTTCCGTGTATCTATATTCTTGAAGTGGCTATGTTTGTGAAGAACAATCCAAATCGTTTTGAACGTTTGGCCGATGTATACCCAAGAAACAGACGTGACAATTCAAAATTAAATAATGTACCGTGTCAAACCACTATGATGCGCAAAAGTATTTATTGCATGGCCCCAGTTGTTTATAATAAATTGCCAAGTGCATGAAAATACTTGAAAACGTTGCAATTCAAAAGTACACTTCGTAAAGTGTTAATAGATAAAGCATATTACAGTGTAACTGAGTTTTTAACGGACAATTTTTATCAGACTACCTCGAATTTTTAATTAATTAATTATTGTTTTTCTTATGGAATATTTAAGGTGTATTGTCTATGACCTGGATTTTTGATGTTTGTTTGTTTATTTATCTTCGGACCACGATTTGTATTTCTTGTATATACCTACTGTTACTGACAATTTAAATTTTTAATGAATATTTGAATTTTAATAATTTTATTTAATGAGAAAGACATAACTAATTTAATGTTCCAACAAGAGTTTAAAGGTCATTGGGCATTTTTGACCCGGTGCCTCGAAGTCCGCGTCCATCACTAAAATGTGGTTTGTTTTGAAGGTTTAGGGTTAACATTTCACGGAATGTTTTTATTTTAATCCAAATGTATGCGGAAAAAAAGTTATGAGACTTATTGATTTTCAATCACTACTACTAACTGTGATACGCTCTCTGGCGCTCGTAAGCCGCAATCCAAATTGCAGTACAGAGTTTAGAGGCCCTCTCTTTCATACAATAAGCCCAATACCGGTTTCAATGTGCGTTGGCTCGCTAAAGTCGATCAGCAGGCTTATCACGAGCACCGTTTTGTCGACGAAAGAGTAGACAAAAATGACGTACCTTGCGGACAGTACGACGGCAGTAAAGTAGAAAAAGTTTACTTCACTTTTCACGAAATTCACACCCTTTTACATAATTCGATTTAGAATTCTTTGTCATAGGTTTTTTTCCAAAAAAAAAAATAGCTCAAGCATTTATTTCAAATAAACCAATAAGGCACTTTTGTCGGTCAGTCAGAAAGATGAAGCTAGTTTCTGTTTGATTCTCATTTTTTACTGATATTAAGGTCACGTCAACTACAACAATTTTTCTCGAAGTGTCGAAGTATCCTATTTTAGAACAATGGTATCATTATTTAAAAATGTCTCGGTAGTTGTATAAGTATGACAAGTTACAGCATAATCAGATGCCAGGAAGTGCGTAAAAATTGATGACAATTGGAGTAACTAGAAACACATATGGCCACCTTCCAGCTCCATCATCAGACTTTTAACACTGTGTGTGTGTCAAATCATTTGTTAATACGTAACCAATGAGTCCAAACACGATGATGCTATCTTGTTTGATTGAGGAGTTCCTATGGCCAACTTCCGGCTCCATCATCAGACCAGCTCCACGATATCAATTTAAAAAAATGTCTCGGTAGTTGTATAAGTATGCCAAGTTTCAGCTCAATCGGATCCGAGGAAGTACTTGAAAAATGGAGGACCATTGGAGTAACTGGAAAGACATACGAACAGAGCAAGCTAATATAAAGCTTGTAAGAATAAAGTAAAAGTGTTTTACTTCTCATTATCCTACACTCTCTAAAAATAATGTAGGTAGATAGCTGTTTTCAGGTTTGTTCGGGGATTGGTCATAAACTAGTATTTTTATAAATGAGTGCTTGTATTGATGCGGGAGAAACTGCGGGGAACAAGATAGAAAAGCTCCTAAATATTCTTGTACCTTTTTAGGAAGATCTTTATGCATTTTTGTACGCATTTTATATATTTAGAAGGATACATATGAAAATACGTTTTTTTTATATTAATTCTGTTTAAAAAATGTTTTCCCATACTTTTGAGGAATGCGACTCATCTCATTGGGTAGTATTCATGGTATTTAACATACTCCGATTAGTTTGGTTAGAGGTCGCTAGTGGGTCACAGGTCTGAACAAAATGCCCGTTTACCTTTTAACAATTTCATATGGCAGAACGCTGATGAAAACCTACTACTGTATAATCCATAATTTATTTTTAATGTACCTATTAATACAAAACAAAAATACAAAAAAAACACATTATAAAGTGAAAAATAACTATTAATTAGAGAATGTGTGTCTCTAAGTTTCTTGATAATACTGATATTTACCACGGCTCCAGCTATTTTCACAAAAAAAAAAGATTCAAGTTGTTTTATGAAACCTGCAAATGGAACGAAACCATAATTCCGAATGACATTGACAATTCATCGGTTGATGGATCACAGGAGATGGATGACGACATAATTGACATGAGCTCAGTGTTGACACTTGACATGACGTTTCACATTTGAGGTTAGAATTGTATTTCCGTTTATACTGCACATAAATGTTTTCTCTACGCATTGTTGCATTAAAATGTCTTCAGCATTAGTGCGACAAGCTCTGGAACTCGTCGACCAAGAAGGTACGCAGCAAAAACTTTACTATGTCGTCCATATGTTTTTAAATTTTAGAGTATTTTTTTAATGTTGTTGTTGTTTCGTAGACAGTGGCGAGGCGAAGCGTGGATCTCGGAGAACTCGGCCACGACACGCGGGTCAAGGTTCGTCCACATTTCACCGATCTACTATTGATATACATATCGTTAATACGTCACACAGACACGGCACTCGTCGTATGTCGCGACTTTATTGCGCCTATTACAACGATTAGACTCGCCGGCTTTATTGTCCATTTTATTACCATCGGTCCTTTCTTACGTAACTTAGGCGACACATTGCGCACTCGATCAATTTAATTTAATTCCTCATGTGATTTACTCACTAAAATAGTGTTGTGTGTAGATCACAGACATCTGTTCAAGAGTAAGAGTAAGAAACCGAAGGTGCCAGTGAAATCGAAGGAGCAGATAACTGAGGAGAACGTCAACAAGTTGCTGAAGCTCAGTAAACCTGTGGCACACAGCAGTGTGGCTGACAAGGTATGTTATTCAAGCATTATAGTTATTCATACTTCACTTCACTTTTGATGTTCGCGGCGCTCCGTCTACCTTTTTTTGTTGGTCTGTGGCTAAGGCACAATGTCGGGCACAGCAAAAAGTAAAAAATAATTCTTTGAAATAAAAGTAAAATCAGGAAAAAAAAAGTTAAGTAATTTGATATGAAGTAAATTATATTTTTTTTTATCTATACTAATATTATAAAGCTGAAGAGTTTGTTTGTTTGAATGCGCTAATTTCAGGAACTACTGGTTGGAATTGAAAAATTATTTTTGTGTTGGATAGTCCATTTATCGAGGCAGGCATCACGCTACGACCAATAGAAGCGGAGCATAAATAAAAAATCCTGCAAAAGCGGGAAAAATTATTCCAGTTTGAGAGCTTCCGTTGCGTGCGCTGCGTAAACGGTTTAAGTTACGCAAATATCATTTATGACGGAATTGTTCCTCTTTCAAAGTTGTAAAAAAAAGTCTGCGACAGCATATGTCTATCTTTTAAGATTGCCTCACTATAGCCTTTTTTATGGTAATCTAATTTTTTCGAAGTTAATGCATTATTTGCGAAGGAGTTTTATCGACATGATATTAATTCTTATTGAAATTAATAGTTTTAATATCAAGGGTATTTATGTAGCAGTAAAATACTTTTTAATTCATTTGAATCGGACATTTAATTTCGAAGATATCACGATTTAAGGCTCGTACAAACAGGCGCGATATCGCAGGCGCGACAGGCAGCGGTACCTTTGTCGACAAAGGTACCGCTGCCTGTCGCGCCTGCGATATCGCGCCTGTTTGTACGAGCCTTTAAAAATGCAATACGCGAACCGTTCGACGCCGGCGCCGCGCCTCCGCGACGTTCCCTACTTTAGAGAGGAGAGTATGAGCACACGGGTAGACATGACCTGGAATAGGACATAGGATATGTTTTATCCCTATATTCCCACGGGATCGACATCTACGCGCGTGAAACCGCGGGGCACAGCTAGTAGATTGATAACTGTAGTACTATAGTTCCAGTAGATCTATAGCTCTGAAACTAAATTACACAAGTGACATTCCATTCTTGCATAGCAACGATAGTGAGCCAATTATATTTGCAAATTATATTCATTTCATGTCTAACACTGAGAAAATTGAACCATTCAAATAACATTATGTTTCTGAATACTTAATTGTTAAAACTATGTATTTGATCATTTGCATTTTAATGTTGTGAGAACTGGACATAGATTTCCCGTATCAGCTTTTACAGAACATGATTCTGGATGCTGTTCCTTATATACCATTATTCTTTTCTATTACTGATAACTACCATAATCTGGTATAATATTTTTTTCTTCTTCTTGTGTTGTTATGTCATCATCTTCCTGCCCTTATCCCATGTTACTTGTGGTCGGTGCAACACAATTTCTTTTTCCACTCTCCCCTGTCAACCGTCACGCTATCATTTACTCCCGTCCCTTTCATATCATTCCTCACACAATCCATCCATCTTTTCTTTGGCCTCCTCTCCCGCTCCATCCATCGACATTTATATTCATCAATTTTTTAGTCACATGCGTTTCGTCCCTCCTCATCACATGCCCATACCAGGCCAAACGATTACCTTTCAACTTTTCTGTCACGTGCGCCACTTTTAAACTTCCCCTTATATACTCATTTCTTAGTTTATCCATTTTCGTCACTTCGTTTTTTTTTCATTTTCGTCGCACATCATTATTAACAACATCATTATTAATTACTTCCAAGCTTATTTTCATTATAAAGCCTACATCTACTAATTGATAATCGCTTTATTATGCATAGAGTAATGGTCATTGAAGAGTCACTTATTATAACTATAATATGTACATGAGTAACAAACAATAGTTTAGCATTGTTGTCTCAAGTGATACAGCATAACTTTGCTGATAAGATAGCACAACATATATGTGTGTGTGTGTGTGTGTGTGTGTGTGTGTGTGTCAGACACGAGGGAGATCATGTGTGTGTATTCATCGTGAGATTTAATTGCGTTTGTGAAACTGTGAGGTATTGTGAATTTAATATACTTAAAAATAATTATTTTGTGCTATAAATAAGAACAGTATGTTATTATTATTTGCAAGTAATTATTTTCAGCAGAATACATAATTATGACATACAATTTTGGTGTAGGTATTTATGAATTTTGCAATAATATTTCTATAAAAATAAACATAATTACAGTTAGTGTTAAGATTGACATACTAAAACAGGACTAAACAGACATTTACGACATGGTCACTTTTACTGCAGGTATTGAAATTAACACATTTTTTTTTTAATGTCTTTTACTAGCTATTTCACCTCATGATGATATTTGTAATATTGTGTTATTTGTAAAGCAAATTAGAACCCTGATTTCTATTATTAGGACCTTGTTCTAATCTACTACTAACGAACATCCACCAACACGCACTGGTCTGAGTGATGATGATAGCCCACTCCCTCTTGTTCTTATATTGTGCGGAGGCCCACATGAGGCTAAAGTGTAGCTGGTACTAATTTATCTGATATATTAATAAATTGATGTCTGACCTATCCAAGTAGTCAATGACTGAGTTGATACTGACCAAATGTTTGCTTGTCTCGATGTCATTCTCAAGTAGTAATGTTTAGTTTTTGATAACATGATAAGCATGAGTATTATTTTCGTTGATGTGAGATGTTTCGTAATTGTTTTTGTAATTGGGTTAGGTAGGTACGTATCAGTAAACTTAGGATTTCCAGAAATATGGGGAAGAAAAATTTGTGATACTTTCAGATATTTGAGTAAACATTAAAAATAAGAAACTAGCAGTCTGGGCATATCCTAAAACCAGAAATTGTACACCGCCACAATAATAAACCTTCTAGTTTTTTTTTACAATCTGTTACTTTTTTATTACAACAAAGTACAAAACTTGAAATACCTATGTCAATATCTCAAGATAAATCACCAAAGTCTGCCAACCGAAGCAAATTCTAGATGTCTCAGTAATAAAAATATACTAAACATTCTTATCTCTCATAACGCATTTCTGAACCACTATGAAATCAAATATTACTGTTCTAGTTTTTAATACAAAATCAAAATTAATACAAATATGTAAGTAATTAAACTTCTAGAGGGAGGTGGGCTGTTTGGAATAACCACCGACGGCCGCCGCTCCCCGTACAATGGTCCTGCTGACATAGAACATAATACAAAATAACAGATAGTATGATACCTGTTAGGGACAAGAGATCATCTTAGGCAATAACCTGTGCAGGGGTTATGACTGCTTGTTACAAGAAATTGTCTGGACTTTAAGACACATGAGTTTGTTTCGTTGTTTCTTCTCAAAGGAAAATAGTTGGTCAGATAGAAAAAACCAAACTCACCAGCCTCTACAAAAAATTGTATGATTGTATTTGCTATGTAGGTATTCAGATGAGATAGATTTTTTTATAGTCCCGATACATTTTACCTTACGTCATGCAAAATTTTCAAATAATAAAATCCTAACTAATATTATAAATGTGAAAGTGAGTTTGTTGAAAATAGAATTTGGCACAGGGGTAGACATTGATCTGGAGAAGGACATAGGCTACGTTTCATCCTGGATCGCAGACGAAGTCGCGGCTAACAGCTAGTTTATAATAAATAATAGTGTAATTTATAATACATGACTGTTACTTATACAATATAATAATATAATTTGTTGACAGATCGTGGAGCGCGCGATCAAGCGCAAACCACTCGCCGATACAATTGAAGTCAAACAAGACGACCACAAGTCCATCCTATTCCCTGAAGGAGAAACGTTCGAAGACTTCGAGAAAGAACTCTTCTGCAGTTAAATCTAAGCTCTACCACTCATAATAAGCACTCACTCAATAATAAGCTTCAATATCGCATAACAGTATAGAAAGAAACTACAGACAAATCTATGCTAAATTGGTTGTAAAATAAGGTTGAAATTGAAGTGATGCGTATATATGGACATACCTGATGCGCTGATTGGTCGAATGCTCCTGGTGTCAACCAGTGCGGTGTTTGTTCTGCTATCCTTCTGGGTAAACTCTTACCCTTTTATAGACGAAGGTGAGTGTATTGGTTTTTTTTTAGCTTTAAGAGGGATGCACTACGATTGCCCGCGAAATTCAAATTCTTACTTTTTTGCAATTTGCAGGTCAATGTCAGGTTGTATGTTAATTCAAATATGATTCGCGACATTGACCTGCAAATTACAAAAAACGTAACAAAATTTGAATGTCGCGGGCTACCCGAAGCTTTAGCCTTAAGTACATTGATTTCATATTAACAAATTTGTTTTAAATACTTGGGTCTAGCGACATCTAAGTAAATAAACTATGCGACGAAAGTTTGGCTTGTTTACGCCTGTAAATTTAAGCTGTTTAGATAGCAAGGAACATACATGCATACATAAACTCACGCCTTTTTCCCATGGGAGTAGGCAGACACTACAGAACTGTAAGGCTCATATTGGACTGATATTACGTAGCATAAAACATCGGTCGGGCAGAATTTCCGCAAGCGTAATTTTCGAGATGCTATAGGTTGAAGCGTAGGTACATTTAGACAGGCCATGACATTCCGACAGTTGTGACGTTACTCTGTGGTGTGGCCCGTAATTGCAGGTCATCTAAAGACTGCCATATATGTTTGATCTTCCAGATTCGCAAGTACACAACGTAATCCCGGATCCACATTGGTGTCTATTGGGCTGCGGAGCATTTGGCCTGCTGTTCGTCGGTGGCCTGATGTCTTTCACCCTCTATCACTTGCTCCCACACCTCTGACAGCGCGTGGCTCGCTCCGCTCTCCTCTGTCCGCTTCGCTCGGTCAAGCAACTTTTGCTACGGGAGTCATGGTGCTGAATAGAAGCGATTGGATTGTAATCGGTATGTAAGCTTGATAACTTAATCCGTTTTCAAATCAAGTTGCACTGAGCGTGGTGCATTAGAATACTCCGCATGAGTGGCGATACTTAATAATTGTGAAGTTAGAAGAATAGGAAAAATGTTCACAAGTTAATTCAATATTAATTTAAGTGTCTCGAATGCCCTGATTGTACAAATATATTTGTGTTTGGCTAAGAAATAACAGCCGAACGGGTCAATCCATCAGGTTAAGCTACGCTTGCCGGGGTTGGTTCGTGGATAGGTGACGCATCTTTACATACCAAGACTCCTCCGTGCTTCGGAAAGCACGTTAAGCCGTTGGTCCCGGCTGTCATTCGTAAATCTTTGACAGTCGTTACAGGCGGTCGTTTGACAGGCGTCAAAGTCCGAAAGTTGGCAACCAGTCTTACCAAGGGGTATCGTACTACCCATTTTGTTGAAACAACAGTCGAAATGACCAACGCTAGTCCGACTACGCGCCACACTAATTAGCACGCTAAAAGTCTTTGATGTACCGCCACCCTGGCGATAAGTGCTACACAGCTCGTACTATCGCGACGATAGCCGATAATGGTTGATCGTATCTGCGTGTAGCAGACGCAGGTGCGGCCTCAGCATTAGGCACATAAAAGGCACTTTTGAATGTCTAAGTTTTCAATAGAATTGATTCTAGTTGCTTCCATAAGGTAGTTTTTTATAGAGAAGAATGGGTAAGAATCTCCATACTTACTCTCTTAGAATGGTTTACAATATTTTGTATCACACCTCTTATTCTCTAACTAAAAACCTGAACTCCGTCCTTCCAGGCATATCAGGCGTGACGTGCGGCGGCAAGACCTCGCTCGCCAACCGTTTGAAGGAGACCCTCATCCCCGTGCACGTGTTTCACCAAGACAAGTACTTCTTCCCCGACGACAGTCCCAAGCACATCAAGTGCGACGGGCTCGAGCACAACAACTACGACATCCTGAGCGCTCTGGACATGGAGGCCATGCACGCGGACGTGAGCACGACCCTTAAGGGGCAGAACATGGCGCATGAGACATGCACAGAGGAAGGGGCGCACAAGTTCAAAGTGCTGGGAAAGAGGTTTTTGATAGCGGAAGGTTTCACAGTGTTGAATTATAAGCCGATTATGGATATGTGTGACTTGAGGTGAGTCGACGTGTATCCTTGTCCTAGATAAAGTATGCGCTTCGAGAATCATCGTTTATCTTCGGACATACGAACGCACAATTTTGGAATCTAGTAGAGAGCTGTTATAACCATGAAAGTAATTACCTATATTGTAAAAGTAGCCATGGTTATAAAATTAGAGATTAACAACACTATGCAGTCCCAAAAAACTCAAGGCCTATTCAGATATAAGCGCTATCGCTGTCGCGCTCAGTAGCGACACTCAGTGCCTCTGTCGGGCGATACTCGTCGCGACACAGTCGTGCGTACTTACTCGGCATAAACGAAGATCCAGAGCGCAAACCGGTTCTGTTTTAACTGTACATAAATATTCTAATATTGTTTATTAATGTTATTCTTCTTTACAATTCCTCTGTACAGGAAATTCGATATTTTTAATGAAATTATATCGCGCCTTTCAAAATAGTTTCCGTGTCCACTGACCGAGTACCTCAATAACATTACAAGCTCTGTCTTGCCCAGTGAGGGGGCTTTGATAACAGTCATTAATGAATTACGATGGCACAGTGTTTTGTTAAGTTTCTTCATAAATATTGTGGCTTTCATCCATACTAATATTATAACGAAAGTGACCCTGTCCGTCTATTACTTTTTCACGCTTGAGAATGGATTTGCATGAAATTTGGCACGTGGGTAGACCATGGTGAGTTAGGACACCGGTTACTTATTCTCCCGGTAGTACGTTCACATCTTGAAAACCAGTTTATATACTTATAAGTTTATATTCTTGTAGATTCTGAACATTAATGTTAATGTTGCAGGTATTACTTCGTACTGGAGTACGGCGAGTGCGTGACGCGGCGTTCATACCGACTGTATGACCCGCCCGACGTCGCCGGCTACTTCGACCAGTGCGTGTGGCCCGAGCACATCAAGTACAGGGCTGAGGTACGAACATATCTTACAGACGCAAAGCTCAGATATCGAGACTAATTTAATTTGACCCTGCATACACTAGCGACATCGCACGGGCGCAGTCTACTGCTGGGTGAAATTTCTATGATTTTATTCCTTCCGCAATAATTTCTCTAAATACTTAATGGTGAAATACATGGCGTAGTTTAAAAGAATCACGCGGGCGCACGGACACAATATGACAAGCAACTTTGATATTTTATACATAATAATAAAATAGTAACGAAGATGTTTTGTCTTTTTGTCTGAATGTATGTTCCCGATTGGCGCAAAAACGGCTGAACGGATCGAAACGGATGAAATTTGACACACACATCCACGCGGGCGAAGCCGCGAGTAAAACCTAGTTTACAATATGTATAGATTGTAGAATATCATCTCGCCAGAATTTTCCGAAATGGTAGGCAGAGCTGTAAAGTACAGTCACGGACTTTAATTGATGAGACACTTGGCACTGTTCCTATTTTAGATGTATAATGCAAATCGGGCTTATTCGGTTTTACTCGTACATCCAGACATGGAAAGTCATATCTTCGTATTATAGAAGACGAAAATTATTTAAATTATCTTACCGGTTGGCTAACCTGAGAGCCAGAACTACAAACTTGACAGCAGAGTGGCTACACAAGTCAACCAATTGCAGGTCTAGCGACCGTAACCTAGCGACGATTGTTTTAGCGTAGCCATATTAACGTTAGCGTACGGATAGTAATTTCGACAAATTCGACACCGTAATTAATGATATTATTTTCAGATCGAGGGAGACAACCGCGTAAGAATCATAGACGGAACACACGGACAGGACGTGTACGAATCTGTCATCGCCGACCTGCGAGCATTGCGCACCTAGCAGAGGTATACAGTTCATATAATTATTACTCGGCGAGCGTTCGGCTGTCTTCGGATAAGTTCGGTTTGCCCCATGTTATTTTATAATATTCTGCATAAGTGATAATTTGAAACCGTTGACTCCCGAAACAGTGAAAAATATGCGCTTCGAAAATTATCGTCTATTTTCGGAAATACGAACGCGCGATTATGAGATCTGATATAGAGCTGTTACGACCATGGAAGTAATAAGTACTTGCCTATTTTCAAAATAGGCAAGTACTTCCATATACAGGTAAATAAAAGGTTCCATAATAGGTTAACAAAATTATAGATTAACAACTCGATGCAATCCCAAATGCCTATGACGATCTGAGACCAGAATAGGTAACGCGACAGTTTTTTTTTTGCGGTGGTACATAAATTAGAAGCATTGTCTCTCGCGTGTCGCGACGTGCTAATTCGGAAACACGAAGATTACCGAAGCGTATACTTTCTTTGGAAAGCTGTTTATGGGTAATAGTGCCGGAAAATGTGCTTACCTATACAGCGGAGAGTGTAAAGACAATGATTCCTAGATCTTCCCTACTTTTAGGCTATTATACATACTTTTATCGTTTCTGTGGAAACTGAGGATTTTTATTTATTTTCATGCTAATTGAATCATAGAAAGCTCAGATTCTAATAAGATCGTAATCATCTAAAAGCCAATATTTTAGAGAAATATAATTATAATAAACCTTAGCACATTTTTTTGTTGTTGTCTTACACAATAATGTGATGTGACTCCTATTGGATTGAGATAAGGGTCACATTTCAATGTTTTGTTTGTTATCGTGAAACAATTATGAACGCAGTAAATACAGGATAATGCAATACTGTAAAGAAAGAATACCGTCGATCCAACATAATCATGAGATATATAACGTAATTTAAATCAATTTGTAAAGTTGTTGATATTGTCTATAATGATATATTTCTAGTACGAACTTTCTCGAAATAGATCTCGTGTCGTAAAGTATGTAAAGGAATTGTATAACCGTATTTGTAGCAACACAACTAAAGCAATATGTAAAGTGATTTTAATATTGTAATATAGTCATGTTATTTTTTTTCTATTCATTATATACAAATCTGCTACAGTACCTACTTTGTACCGCAAGTCGCCTTATGCACAGTTCGCTTAGTCTGGTTAAGTCCTAAGCCATTATAATAGGTCGATTATTTATCGAAGATGCTGTAAGAGTGAGACAGCGCTATACGACAGCCATGTGTTGGAACGAGTAGCAATATCACGAGTGTCGTCGCTAAATAATCCTCCTATACTTGTGTATATTTTATACAGAGGTATAATATGAAATGTCAGTATAAAAGCTAGTTCACACGAGCGGTAGCGTTAACGTTATGTCTGACGCCTCATTTTGTATTAGTACCAATGACAATGAGTGACTTGTACCGCGATATAATTCTTGCTTGTAATTAATGCTTTGATTAAATGCAGCTTTTTATATTGATCATGAATTTATGACATCTCTGCGATAAAACAAGCTTAATCACTCATGTGAATAAAATCACAATAAGAAAATATTAGCCTTTTATTGTCCCACCGCAGGGAAAAGGCCCTTCGCCTACAGAGAAGGCACGCTCATTAAACATCTAAAGAAATACCTGCGATTGTTAGCGTCACCGCTCGCTCGTGTGAACTGGCTCTAAGAGTGTTGAGTAATTCTCCTTCGGAGGCGAAAAGTGTTGAGCGTTGTAGTCAATTGTATGTCATTGTAAGTATTGTTAAATTATTCATTTTCAAAAAACTTTGATCATGATTGTAGAAATTGTTTTATTTTGAAAATTTGCAAGCGGCGGCTTGTGACACATCGAGCTTTACATTATGAGGTAGAGTACTACATGATATTGGGCGCCCAAATGGGGTACTGCTAGACATTGGTAAACAAGGCGGCGGCGTTAGTTCGTATTTCGGCCACTCGCCAATAGATCCGCATATACGCACATAAATTCACGCTTCCTTCCCATGGAGGTAGGCAGAACCTACAGAACGCCACCTGCTACGATGTTTACACACTCCTTTTGTCTCGTTTACGTTCATACATTGCTTATACTCGCACGGTGGTTGCGAGTAATACGCACCTGACCTTTCTGAAGAACTATAAGGTCAGTATAGTCCCCCTAGGGCGCCTCCACCCTGCGTTTCCACTCACATCTGCCTTGAAAAAACCAAGCAGTGAAGTTAGATCCATGTAAAGTCCGAACCTTTCAGTGTCAGACGTGACGTTGCATCTGAACTTAGCGTAAGGCTATGAAACCTAGAAAAATAGTTTCGGGAACAAAATAGTGCTAGACACTACTACGTACACTCACTCCTCCCGTCAATTTATCGTCGCCATTAGTATCAGGCCAGACAATAACTGCCCACATCCATCGTGTATGAACATTAAATCAGTTCGCTTGTATGAAGTGTGGATGTGGTTTTGTCAACAATCAGACAAAACAGTTTGTCTAAAAAAAATCGATGAACACATAAAGGTAATTTCTAAATTGATGTCTGTAATTTTTATGGTGTAAGTACATAATAAAGAGTATTCTATCTATCTATCTAATGTTCTATTAATAAAGTATCTCATGAAAATGTGAACAAATGGATCAGAGACTTTTGAATATTTTCTATTACAATTTAATAAAGTTATTCAAACAATATTTTTTGGAAAAACTAGTGAAATGTACCTAAAGTTGAAACCCTCTAATCTAAATACAGGTGATTGTGTTACTAATTCCCTTTAGTAAGTGATTATGTAAGAATTTAACCTGAAAAGGGTCTGTTTACACTTTCATCAAATACTTTTAGAACCGACTATACAACTGTATGCATGTATGTGTACTCACACTCCGCCGTTATCGCAGAACTTGCGACTCTCCCGCGGCGCGTCGGCGGCGCGGTGCTCCGCTCGCAGCGCGGCCGACGGGATGACGTCACTGTCCTCCACGAGCGCGTGCTCTCCCTCTAACACTGACCGCTTGCTGCGCTCCTCTAGGCTACAAAGAGATGACACTACGTTAGTCAGGCTGACCACAGTATTTAGCTTCTTGAATTAATTTCGAGTATGCAGTTTTTTTGCTTCAATATTTTAAAGAGTTTCTTGCCCGTCCTTCTCCATGAACCTACTACGCTTTAAAAAGGTGAGTATCATTAGGAGGTCAATAAGGTTTTAGAAGATCAGTTACTTAAGTAAATATCCTTTATTATTATTGTTATACCGGTTGTGTGTCACGTCGGGCGAGTCGCGTGCGGGCGCGGGCGCGGGCACGTGCGCCACGCGCGGCAGCGTGTCGTCCGCGCGCAGCACGGGCAGCGTGCGCGACAGGAAGCGCAGCGTCTGGTTGCGGATCAACTCGCTGGAACCAAGAATATATTATGTGATGAGTCTGAACAAACACAAAGAAGGATATGGTGTAAATTCTCTGAGGAATAGATAAACGGAATTGTTGAATGTGGAAAATGGGAATTTTCTTCCAATTCCTCTGAAGCTTCATAAGAATTTCCACGGGATTATTCCGTAAGGTGTAAATTTTGTAGTCCGATTGACCTGGTGACGACTCTAACGAAGACTGTTTTGATGAAACAATGCAGTCTAGAGTAGTCTAGACTCTTTACCTGAATAGCAAACGCCTAATGTCTGGCTTTCCAAAGTATAGCCCTCCTGCGATCAGGAGTATAATACAGAACTAGTGGTTTGGTGTCATCTATAATATACTTTTTCTGTGGGACGAACCTAGAAATCGCGAAAAATAAATCAGCTGTATGGAACAGCTGATTTTGTTTTTGCGATTTCAAAGTTGGTCCCATAGAAAAAGTATATGACACCAAACCACTAGTTTCAAGGAGAACGGTGTCTACCCTAACACCCAGTATATGTTATGAGCTGAAGGCCGGAGGCCTCTATAATGACACAATACTCACAGGGCATACTGCCCTCCCGTGGGATTCTGCCTCATGGGATTCCGAGGTACAACACCTCTGTTGAGGTCCAACAGGTTTTCGACCGTAGCCCTCCTATAATGACACAATATACTCACAAGGGATACGGCTCTCCGTTTGGGTTCTGTCCCATAGGGTTCCGCGGTATGACCCCTCTGTTGAGGTCTCCGCACAGGTTGTTGGCCGATACGTGCGGCTTGTTGGACTCCACTTCGGCACATGATGACGTCACTTGTCGGTACGGAGGAGGGCGTACTCTGAAACACAAGATATAAATATGTCACAAGATTACAGAAGATAACGTTCTAGCATTGCCAGTGTATCCGTGGCCACGGGAAACGATAACGAATAAAATTAAATCAAATTTATACCTACTTAATCACGAAATAGACCTGAGTCCCATGTTACACATGACCTGCAAACCTCGCTTCTAGTCTTCTGTTCATAGCTACAAGTTAAGGGTGCTAAGTACCGACACAGTTGTTCAGGTCGGCACATTCGATTTGGTAGTAGGCATTTGTTGAACAACAAAGCCGACCCGAAGCATTTACTGCACGTATTCAGCTGTCGTAGGGCTCGTGATCTCAAACTCCGTTCGGGATCTATATTACCCTCGTTGAATCATGTTCGGTTCGGCTTGGCACAATTCGAGCTAAGCCGAGCGGCTTTTCCCCGGAGATATAAGTATGCATAATTTATATAAATATTCGATTTTGCCAACCGGCTGCTGCACGCCCATATTCTCGAAATCAAATTCATAGTCGATCAATCATCTCTTGCGCGAACCCCTTATAATTTGTATTGTTACAATACAAAGAATTTTCTTTCAATGTCGAGCACAATCATGTCTATATATACAAGCTTCTACTCGGCAGATGTCAGTGAAAGTGAGTGCGAGGCGCCTCGTTTTATTCTGTAGATATTCGAGACTTGTCGAGAGTCGTGTACGAGAGTCGTCTGTCATTAGATTGTCTCGTGCCGGAGGTTCTCGAACGAATAGATATCGTTCGACCCCCTAGGTCGGGAAATGGATTACTGAGTTTCCCAAAGTGGAATTTAGGCGGCGTAAAGTAGCATAGGTATTACCTACATGAGATATAAACGTAAGTAGCGAAATGTGGGTGTTCTTTACAGCTCTGCCGACTAACTGGGGATCCTAGGCGTGATGTAAATTCTACTTATCTTCACTCTAAACAGCTGTCATGCTAGACAAAACCGTAAAGTTAATACTTGCCTACTTGGTCGAACGATAATGTGTGGTTACAATCAATCTTGATTATCTTCTCTGAGTTGCTTCGCGGATCTCGCGATGAAAGTGCAAAGCTTTGTGTATCGTGCAATATTATGTATAGTGAGTGCAAGTAATTATGTATCTTTTATGTACGGCTGGTAATAATTTGGCAAAGAAAGTTCGTCGGAAGTTGTAAATACATGAGAGTTGATCGGCAGTCTTCCGTGTGGCAGTTGAAAGTTGAAACGTTATTGTTATTTGTTTCTTGTCTCGTCTCGCATGTTTTAGCAATAAGTGGCAATCGTTGAAGGTAATGTCATAAATACATCACCCCGGTATGCCTCGAAGTGGTAGGCTGAGACGAATATAACCCACATTTCGCCAGTGATGTCAAGTCCCAGGTAGGTAATAGGGGGCGAGTCTATTGCCATTAATGTGACAAAAATCAAGACTCTGGGCTGCTACTGAGAAACCCAATAACACGTCTTAATCTGATTTGAACCCAAAACCTCATGTTAAGCTTGACTTCATAGATCATCGAGGTTGTTAAAACGGCAATTTAAGTCCGCAAAATACCTACTATGTGATGTTAGTCTACATGAATTAGGCTGTTATTACGTTGTTAGCCTGTAAGTAGCTAACATAAGTCAGCGTTAACTACAGCTTTCATCGCCCTACTATGCAACACCTACCTACATCTTAGGAGAAAATTATGATTCATGGTTAGAATATGTATTCCGAACACGTCGAGACACCTAATATAGCTTTATAGATGTTTCGGAGCATATTTGCCGGGTTCCTATATCTTACCGTTAATAATGTCAGTGCCTATCTTTAGATACATCATCATCATCCAGCCGAAACATGTCCAGCTGCTGGACATGAGTACCTAAGCCTCCCTAAAGCACCACCACAACAATCGTTTCTGTGCCTACTGTACCCGAGATATTCTCACGACCATTACCTGGTCGGTGTTCCACCTCGGCATGACCGGGGAAGCGTATGTCCAACAGTGGGAGTCATTCGGCTGCATGATGATGGTGACATGATTAGATTAGACTATTAGTTTAGTATTCGCTGTTATAAACTTGACCCAAGTTAGAGGAAATTGAATAACATTGGGCAGCAGTCTCATGGTCTGTAACATAACAAGTGTATAAGCACATTTAGCACATAGTAATAGTCTCATTAACCTTGTCGCTAATATCGATGGCAATCGTAGGCACTGGTACGGTAGTACTCTCTCGCAACTGCACGTGTAAGTAGCCTGTCGCCGAGAGGATAGGATACATAGAGGTTATTTAACATGCACACTTACATTTCGCCAGTTAGGTATGTTTTAATTTGTGACCACTAGATTAGAGGCAGTCGCTTTATGGCAATAGGCTAGCCAACTGGGAAAATGTAGTTGTACTATACGCCTCGGGCTCAGCCTATCCCTTCGGGGAATATACGCGTGATGTTATGTTAAGAGCAAAAACTTTTTCAACTTCCGTATTTAACAGAAAATCTTTTTTCTAATTGTGCTAATAGTCCAAAAATCTCTCTCACCTGGGAGGCGTGGCGTTAGGCGACTCCACAAACGCGTAGTACCCCTCCGGGGGCTCCTCGGTATCCCCCAGGGCTTCGTCGCGAGGCTCTACGGTCGCCTCCGTGGGGGGCGCTGTCGGCTCCGGCAGTACTAGCCGTGTGGTGATACACAGGATCTGAGGAGGAGAGTAAGGGCAGTTTTGTAAGACTGGTGATGTAGGTACCTATAGCAGTCCTGTTGATAAGATTCACGCAAAATAGTGACTGAGCTGAGCTGGGCATGAGAACTGTAGGTTTTCTTCTAATTAGCGTGGTCGTTGGCAATCTAAATTGGGTCAGCCTAGAACTTAGCTATTAGTATTATCAGCTTAGCGTTCTCTACTACGTATACTAAAATGTTCCTCAAACGCAGGTGTCAGGGCGCGTAAGACATGATAATTTCAAGTTTCAAGTGTCCCTTTGTTTGCTGAACCGACTCAATGGTAAGACAGACACACTAGGTATAAGTTTGAGTCAGCGTTTAGTTTTGTATTTTAGGAGATATTCATTTTGCTAATGTCCATGTTTTTAGGTCAACATTTTTTCACAGTGTTATTAAAGTCCAATTTCCCATAAAAGACAAAATCATGTCAAAGTCCTACAGTTAACTATCGTAAAACATATCGTATCAAGGTGATGATACACCTCCCACGCGACATAACACTACTCCACGGTAAGTCTCATGGGAATCCATCTGATATTAGGGTATGTTCGTCACGCCAGCTCAGTAACGGGAGGCGTGTGAACGTTGCTAAGTGATAGCCATAAGTCATTGGTTGCTACCAGTGTAAAAAAAATATTTAAATCGGTTCTGTAGTTCTGGCGTGATAGCGCGACAGACACACAGACAGACAGAGTTACTTTCGCATTAATTATATTAGTAAGGATAGTTGGCACTAGTGGTACCAACACAACACCCGAGTAAGGTACTTTTTATGTTTTATGAACCGGTCGATGTGGCGACGATTGGGTAGGAATTTACCAGCAGTGGACGTCTTTTGGCTGAAGTAATGATGATGAGATGTTAATTAAACGCTTTTACCGTCTGTAGCTCACTTTACAGTAAGTAATCTATGGACAGGCCTTATAATAAGTTAACTAAATTAGCTTGTTAGGTTATATTTATAGCGTTATTTACATTACGCGTTATTATGTACATACATATCACAAATAAAAAATTCTGATTCTGATTCTGAATTCTGATTCTGATACATGGTTCATGCGCGGCTGTACCTAACGGCGGTTCTGGTCGGAGAACATTCACCCCACACGTCACAACATGAAGACAAAAATGGAAAAGACGGACATTCTAGATCTTAAAGGAGTAGGAAGGAGCTGAACATTGAGAAGACGGCTGATAGAGCATGTGTGGAAGGAACACCGGCAGGTACTACTGCGGGGAGGTATCTGCGCCGACTACAAATAAAATGGGATAAGGGCGGGAGGATCATGAAAAGTTTCCGCTACCAATGTACTACCAAGTGCATTTCCTTCCCCGTTAATTACTGTCAGTGATGTCTAATCAAAAGTTCTCATTAACATATCAAGTTTAAAACTGTGCTTCCCTTTTATAACTATCTCTTAAAATCTAAACCTTATTTATTTATCTTCCTAGCCAGTTCTCTTTTTACTGCTATCAATTCCAATCTAAGCCCTGTTTCACTAAGCTGTTTAACTATTTATATCGCGACACTGACTTGAGCACTTAGGCATTCGGCACACCGGCGCGATCCCGCGATAATCTAGAGCCGCTCGCGCCACTGGCCTACTCTCGCGGCACACTTGCACACACCGGGAGTAGGTACGCGGACAATGTCGCATTGTTAACGCGTGAGGGACGTGTAAGTATGGCGGTTGCCTAATTTGTAATTCTCAGCTTAAGATACTTTTTATTTCTTTGTGATTGGTCTTATGAAACATCGAGATATTTTAGGTACCTACCTTTTCTGCGTGTTTTCATTTGTAAGTAAAAGTATACTTAATTCACAAAATGTAAGTAGTTATTTTTTGTTTCGAGCGATTTTGAAATTCTTAATGTATCAGTAAAATGTATACTGAGGTACCTTCGACGCCCGTTTATGTCTTTTGTAAGGAGTATTTCCCGAACTTCTGAACCAATGCCTCCCGCGCTCTTTCGTTTCTTTATAGTAAACATGATACCTAGGTACTCGATGTGTACCTGAAGGTTAGGGATTAATTAATATAAAAGCAACAGTTAAGTTCTTTGATAACCAGACTGAAGCGGAGGCGGGGCGCTTGTAGAAGGACTTGATAAGTAAATCTTATTTTACGCTTGGCACTTGCACTTGACAGCTCTAGATTAAATGAATACCAGAGCAATTTCTCCAGCGATTATGACTAAGTATAGTAAATCTCAATAATTTGCGTCTACTCCACTCTACTTCCAAGCGGCTCGCATGTGTCGCGTGCCGTAGGGAGTCGTCCCAGACTGACCGTTAACGCGCTGACCCGCATACCGCGCCCACGCCGCGCGCCGAGCGATACACTTGCCAGAGTTGAGCATAGTGCACCACTTGTTGCGATGACACAGTCGGCCTATGAAACCCCTGACTGTGCTTCGATTATCCTACGCCACTGGTGGATAAAGTACGTCTGAAATTATCATGGTCGTTGTCACAGACATCATCTTCATTGCTAATAATATCATAATAATCTTCTGAAATTGTGCAATAATCGGGTAGTAATTCTATTGTTTTTACGGTTCCGTAGTCAACAAGAAACCCTTATAGTTTCGCTATGTCCGTCTGTCTGCCCGCGGCTTAGCTCAGAGACTCGTAGTACTATAAAGCTTTAATTTGGTATGGTTATACATATAAATCACGCCGACAACATTTTTTTTAGGCTACCTCCCCTACGCATATATGGTTGGTTTCATTTTTCCTCTTCTATCCATGGTGTGGGGTGTCGTTGAAAGTAAAATATTGAGAGTTTGTGAAAACCATTTTTGGATTCAGGGATCCCTTTGGGAAATATTACTAACCGATTGTATGGCTATACCAAGATTGCAACTACACTCACCGTATGAGCTTCCTACAGTTATTATTCTACCATACCTCAGTAAAGGTGTCAAGTTAATTTTAATAATACCTGCTATTATTTCGCGTTTCTATTTGGTAGTTTCTATCGCCGATTCTAGGAAAGTTAATTTTCTGTAATTTGCTGCAGACAAAGTTAAAATGTGAAAACATTAATTTGAAGAATTGTAAAGCCAGGAGAAATTAGTTACTATTAGAAGAATAAGTATTGGTAGGAAGGAACATTAATGAAGTTTGCGAAAATAAACTAACGAGACTTGGGACCAGTTGAGAGTATAAATTATCATTGTAAATTATGAACACACATATTTCCACTCATTTGGAATAATAAATTAATAATATAAAAGTTTAAAGCAACTATAAATGTGAAAAAGCAATTAACATAATTACCTACAGATTGGAATGCTACCAGACTTTTACTTGCTACTTAATGAAGATCTCCTTTATAAGTAAGTAGGTGTTTCATGAGTAATAAAACTCGAGCCGTGAGGCTAAACTTGATAATTTCTAAATGAAACTGTAAAGTGTAGAAGTTATTATAAGCAAGAGAAATGTTTTTCATTACAACACAAGTCTAGAATGATTTCTAAGTCGGGAAAAACAGAGGATAACAACACATTTAGCGATCTTAAGACAAAGAAGCAACGAACAGGAAACCGCAAGAACATACAAATTTAATCATCAAAGACCGACTAATAAAATAATTTGAAACTCACAATATGAGAATGATACAAAAACTGAGAGACAGAGGAAGATTAGTAAAAGAAACAATAATGCAAAAATATAATAGTTCTTATACAATTTTTGTTGAAGGAACAGAATAATCTGTATGGATAGCTTCTACCGCTAGTCAGCTGAACTCGAAGTACAAGAAAATTATAAATGAACCTCTAATGTGCTAGAATTGGACAAGAATCTTAGTGACATTGCTAGCTTGGAAATTAGAACCTTCATCACGTACAATTCTTGGTACCTTGGTATAACTGAAGACCTCTCCAATGTTCCACGCACTGTTTACCTCAGGAGAAATAAAAATATACTTCAGCCTTATAAACGATTCTGTCATCAAACCTACATAATCAAGTAACTGTAAAGATGGCGCTTGCGACAGGCGAGCGCCCAGCTGTTGGGTCATAACTGTCACACGCATTAACCCGCGGTTGCCGACAACCACATCATGATTATACCTTCTATCTTCCACCATTTCTTATTCTGAAGACATAAAGTTTATTTTAGCATGATCGAGATCTGATATTCGTGTCATCTTTGGATGAAGACACCCATATAATTGTAGCATCAGTTTGGGCTATCGTAGCTCTTATATCTATGGTATAAGGGTGATGTTTGTATGTATATGATATCGTATTCATGTCATCTTAAAGCGGTCATTAGCGAGGGTTCCCAACCGCGGTCTGTGTTACGTTACTCTGCGATTAATGAAAAACATTCTCGTTAGTGGAATACTTCTTTTGTGAGTAAAAAGCTTACTTTTTATTTGTACATTGACTGATCTTAGGTACCTACTGCTGTGACATGCTGCACCGAACACAAATAAATTGGGAATAATTTGGCAGGAGAATGATTGTTGAAAGATAATACGGCTAATACAGAGATGTTTGGAAAAATAAGAAATTTTGCACTTTGAGACGCCGCATAAGCACCTCTGAGCGTGAGCCATGAGTCCATAAATCCCCACTAGTGAAGGTTGTCTTTGCTGCGGCTGACAACTAAATAGGGATATAGAGTAGGAAGGTGACGATGATGATTGATATACTTACTTTTTTTTTTTGATAATTTCATCTCGGGTGCACTTACAATATAATCACTTTCTTCATGGACATCAATTGACGCTTGTCGCAGCTTGTGGTTCCCTTTCATTTCATCACAGCACGATGTTATATTGTAGTGACACACATATTTTACTCGCCGCTACTAAATTGCACTTTCATGCGGTCGCGAGAGTTTTTTGTGATACTTTTTAGGTTATAAACGACTTTATAAGTGGCTTTAATTGTTAACGTCTCTTTAATTATTCGATTACCTACCTATAATTATGAGATTAGTAGAATCGTTTTAAGTAATTATCTTTGCTACTTATTCCTTCACTGAGTAAAACTGTTGTCAACGCTTTTCTATGTAGACATTTTAACTACGACGAATTCAGACAGACTGACCTCTTCAGTTTTCTATCCTAAGAACTCTTCGCATTTATTCATTCGAATTATGTTTTGATCGCTTCTCGTTTCTGATACCCGTTAATTTATTGTTTCTACTTTTTTTCTTTCTTTATCTTATCGAAGAATATTGATTTTGATTGTGTTACAATGTCTAATAGTGACAACAATCTTTTAATCAATCTGTTCTACCTCAACCCCATCACACCTTTACAGTATGACTCTATTTATTTACCTCCATATTATCACCATCAAGTCATACTTCACACCTACCCGACAGGCCACCTGTACCACCTCTCATACTAACGTTATGCGTAACATTAGCGGGTGCTGCGCACGCGCACCAGACGCGATGTGATGCCGTTACGACGCAACCAGAGCGAGACCATGACGGACGACAACCGGATCTTACACCCTATGCTCAACTATTTAAGGTGATTGAATGAAAAATAAAGATATTTTTCATTTACTGTGGTGCTAAGTTCTTGTGTAATTCAGGACAGTCAGTTCACAGTTATGACAAATTGACAGAAGGAGATGAGGAAAGTTAAAGAATATCCAAGAATATATTGACAAAATCTCTTTCATGATTATGATAATTAGGTACCTACATAAGTACGTATTTTTTATATCTCGAGGTAAATTTTGTTTTAACTTAAACTGCTTTATACTTTTCAACAGTTCAAGATCCTGAAAGCACTAAGACTCCTGAAATCTTTAAATCAAATCTAACCATCGCACAGCGATTTCACTGAACACAAAAATAAATTTTCGGAAAGCAGAGGTTTTCTGAAACAAATGGAACTCCAGCGCTACCAAGACATCATTGTTATGTGTATGACATTAAACAGAGAATATTCACACGTTGTTACTACACGGTATGTAATTATCTATGTAAGTAGCGTGATGTGGTATTATCTCGATAAAGAGTAAGAAACAATGTTATAATCAGTATATAGAGTGTAATATACAATTAGGTAAACATCTGCGGAAAAGGCACAGGACAAAGAAACAGGTGAAAGATTTCAGATCTAGAAGCATCATGCCATAAACACCGCTCTTGGCAAACACTTAAGTAAGCAGTGAACATATTTTGAAGAGCAGCAACATCATCTTGCTGAACGGAGAAATTGGTTTATCATTAGCTCGACCCAAAGCTAATAAGAGTGATTGTGGTTGCGGTGTTTGTGGATCAAAACACTTGCAAACCCCATTTTATACACATTTTATGTCGATACAATCATGTTTTCAACTCGGTCAGTCGAAGACACGAAACAGAAAGATCCGAAGCTCCACACGTTATTGCACAAAATTATTCTCTGAACAATAAAATTGTGCCACATGGATAGGATTTTACTAGCATTGAAAGGGCAAGCTAGAAGTTAAGTTATACATAATATGAAGTTTTGGAGGGCAGGCGAGTAACTTCATAGATACGCAAGTTCAATAGCATACAATAAGCAAAAGAACAAGAATATATTGATATGCTACTAGGTAGAAATCAGCAATAACCCCCAAGCACAGATCTCTCTGTTGCAAGTGTCCCTACTGCCCTATAAGTAGTGGACGCTGGACACTGGTCAGTGGACGCAGTGGTTGGTCAGGTCGGTGACCGCCGCGGTCGGTCGAGCTTAAACTGGGTGAAGGTCACACGCATCTCCGTTAACGGTACCCCACCTAATGTGACGTCAGACAACTAAGTATTTAGGTTGAGATTTGTTGACTACAAGTTGTTATTCTGTGTTATAATGCCTCTCTTCTACAGTATGAGGCCGATCACAATATGGCACATCAAGGTTTTAAAAAGAGGCGGTTTTGTTGAACGTCTTCTCTGTCACTGCGGCATCTAATGGTGAAGCTCGATGTTTTAAAAATTACACATCAGACTAGGTACTGTAGCGATAGAAGTATTGGAGAACTATAAGGGCAAAAGTTTTCTAACTAGTAATGTTGGTAGTTAGAAAAGGTTTGCCCATAAACTCTCCAACACTTCAGTTTTATGTTTCCTTAATCCCAGATGAAAGCCTACCCTTAGCAGAAACTGACTTCAATGGATAATTTACGAAAATGTTCTTTGTTACTTTTGATCTGAACCAGATGTCGCCAGCACCACTTCTGATTCTACTTTCTCTTGAGAAGAAAAGTGACATCAGTAAAAGTGAAATTGTGAAATAAATGTAACAACAAATTGATTTAGTGTGTTATGTGAATCAAAAATAAAATAATGTCTGAATAAACTGATGAAGTCTCCAAGATTACCTACCTACTGAAAATGCAAACAAACAGATACCTACCTAATACTTAAGTAATATTACATGACTATATTGATTACGCTACCAGTAGTCAATAATGGGGACAAGAAAACAGTAGGACAAGAATCAGGATCAATCATTCTGAATTCCAAGCATCAAGTCCCGTGGAATGCGCACACGCTGAAGGGCTATAATACTTGGTTTTTAAAGTGAATATAAAGTACCTAGTTAGTATTTTAAGCATTACAGGGGATGGTAAAGATTTAAACCTTATTCAGTATGATGAGTAAAATAAAGTAAATAATGAGTACATGAAGATACACCTAAGACTGGAGGAATCAATTCTACAATCACAGACATGGATGAAGATTCACGACTTTACAAGCAAACTCTAGCAGCAAATCACGTGTTGTAGATTCCAATAACCAAGATCCTAGGTTAAAAGCAATCTCTCATAACGATCATCTCCAAAGGAATGCGACCACCTAAGTTTTAATAAAGGAATGCCCACATTGGCCACGCGTCGCTGTGCTCGTGACGATCATTGACCCGTCGGCCACTGGGTGAAGGTCACGACTCACTAACGGTGCTCATGACGTCACAGCTAATTACCTATACATTGTATTAGAAAGTGGAGCCAGAGACGAACGACAGGTGACTGATGAGCCAATAGGGACGTATGACAGGTGACTGATAGTAGAGCCAGTGGGGACGTATGATAGATGACTGATATACCTCCAGTACAGGTGACTGATATTAACAAAAGATAGAACTGAATTCGAATGGTTTTGGTTTAAAAATCATGTTGTCTGCTAAAGGTTGTGGTTAGACGAGATCAAGAGAAAGCTATGGAGAGATTTTTTGAATTTGGGCCATGCATGTCTGAGTAAAGAATCAAGACAATCATTCTCAATAGGACCAACGTCATCTTCTGAACCATCCGTTAAAACGGATTGTAGTATTTTGTTGCTTGCTTATTTTTCGTAATAGAAACGGTTCGATACCTTTGATTACTATTCGATTTACCCACTTCAACCGTAGATTTGATTTTCTAATCTTGCAACACAGGCATTCAAACATTCCTTTAGATAATAATAATATGTATGTACGTTGTTTGGGGCTTCATCATGATCTACAGTTTCTTTGATCATAAATAATGTCTATTTTCAACTTTTTATTTATTATTTTGTTTGTGACTCTTTGAGATCAATATTGTTATTCTGTAATTTCTCATATCTACCCCGGAGTTTTTAATTCTCCCCTATGGGTAACTACATATGTAGGTATAGGTAATTTATTTTCTAGTTTAATATTTATAAATCATTCTGCGAATTCATAATACCTCTTGATTGCGAACATGCCCTTAATTTGCTATTCTACTAATTATAGTAAAAAATTGCCAGTCTTTTGTCTTTGTCTTTCTTCGTCCAAGGCTCAGCTTTTACTCATTAATCTCAGTTTAAGTGTGGCCTTAATTCTTTGACGATGGTTTAGGAGTCGTCCATATATGTGACCAGAGAAAGCTTAACGGGACTTGTTGTATCCTCGGAAATTGGAAACGTGTAGGTAGCTTGACGATATATTGATTGTTGTGCCAGTTCACGACACAGACTTCAAAATATACAATGGTCAGTGGCTAAAATAAAAACTATTGACGAAGGTTTGCGGTGTCTTTTGTCATTCCAATATTCAAATCAGAATAGTTAGAACGGTATCATCGATTTCTTTAAAAACATAATAAAAGAAAAGAGTTGTATTCTAAGAACAAGTAGGTGCGTAAAAAATTGTAGCATACAATAAAATTACAATGCGGAGCGAATTTTAAAGAATGAAAATAATCATCTGAATTTTAGTGGGTTTTTAGAGCAATGGCAGCCCAGAGACAATCCACAATGTATAGCGATTGTGTTGGTCTCTAGTTTGACGGAGAGCTCTGTAAAATATTCATTGTAACGGAACTATATCGGACGCGTATCGATTGTCGTTCCAATACGCTCGCATTCTAAGATTCTTTATAGTGGGACATTCGTTTCCATTCCAAAACCGTGTTGTTTTGTGATCTCTTCACCTTTGCATTGACATAAAAGTTATCTTTTAGGATATTGAAACTTATGGATGAGAATACTGTTCTAAGTTAAGAGATTAGTATTGTTTCTTTTAAATACAATTCTTCCCACAACCCACTCTGGGTTGTGAGAAAATGGTCATAAGCGGTTCTAGTTTTTTTTTTGTAAGTATAAAATCGTTGTCTATCCACCCACTTTGAAAAAAGCATACGTCATGTCAGATCTGTATGATCCTGATTAGGGCCTGACTAAGATTATCTCTGGACTTTAAAAGAGACAGAGAGACCTCTGAGTTTGTTTCGGTATCATTCTTCTCAGAGTAGTCTAATAGGAAACACTGACCTCATCCAGTATCAAAACATAATTTAGTTTTGTCGTGTAAAAGTGATGTTTGAATCAATTCACAGAAATAAATATCATAATATTAAATGAGCAATATTTTTATATATAAATTATTATATATTTGTAATAACGTTCTCGAAAACGGCTCTAACTAATTTCGATGGAAGTTGCAATGTAGTTTACGGGGACAAAAAATCGATCTAGGTGGGTCTTATATGTGGGAAGATTCTTTTTCATAGTTTCACCAAAACAGAGCTGGGTCGCCCAAAGTTTAGAACAAGATGGCTAATTATAATGATTAGTACGAACTATCGTAGGTGAATGAACATTCTCTATTTTCACCAGAGTAGAGTTCGGTTGGCTCGGTTGGCTCGGTCGCCTAGGTACTAAATATCATAATATATATAATATTATTTGGATTGCATACATTTTAAATAAATGTCTACTACGTATTGTCGATGCGGAAAAAACCTTAACCTCTTTTCGGGTGTCATAGATTTAAAAAAAGTGGAAGTGAACTCCAAGATGCGTTTACATCGAGTTGCACCAGTTGCTCCGAGAGAAAGTTTTTGTTTGTGTGGTGGTAACGTCCTCGAAAACAAGTCAGCTGATTTACATACGTTTATGTTATTTACCGTTGCTGTGGCGCCAGCGACCGAAACAAAAGCTGTTGAAATATTTGTAGTATTTAAGACTGGTGCTGAGATTCTTGTTCACAAGTTCTAGTAATAGTCGATATGAATCACTGTCCAAAGAATACATAAGGAAAGCCAACCCCAGATAGCGGGACTAGACTTAGGTCAAAAGATGTTCGTAACAGAGAATCTGGTTATTATCAAGAAGAATCTCTAGCGGATCAGCATATTGAACATTCAAAGAATGTTTTTGAGCTTATGGAACTATTATTTCTCCCTACCCCCCTTTTTATATACTTGTACATATTATTATTATTTTAGTGTTAGATGTATAATAATGTATAGTATTTAGTGTATATAGAGTATATATATAGTATATTTAGTGAAGAATCTGGAGTAAGTACATTCAAGTTTCGGAACGTGAATGATGATTGAGACAGTTTTAATTTCAAAATAGAATCCAATCAAACATGAAATAGATAAAATCTTTGACATCATCCATCATCATTACAACATCGAAGATCTCAATTTCAATAAGTAAATCGATTAGAGATAATGTCATTAAAAATTAAGAACTTTATGTAATCGTTACGCTAAGCACCGTGAAACATAGTCCATCTACTATTGGCAGCAGAGGTTAATTGTTTGTCGATAGAAACTTGGTTTTGAACATTTTCAATACTGAATTCGGCCCTTAGGCTGTAAATGGGGGCACCATAAAAGATACCTACAATTTTGATTATTTTTTTACTTTTCGTTAAATATTAATTTATTCTGACTAAATCTAGAACGTAACGTATTGCTAGCAATGCAATGGTTTATTATTAATGGTACGTTAATAAGGACGCAAGATAAGCTAATGCATAACTTGTTCTTCAATGTATGTAAGGAGGATAGTAGGATAACATGGTTCATCTTTTACAGTTACGAAATTACCGTTTATGTAATTCAACTAGGTACATACTTTAGGTTTTATTTATGTAGTTTGGTCAGAGAATACCTACCAGATTCCACCATGTTTTGCAATGTAGCGATCATTGATCTAGCAATTATGCAAACAATATGGTTAGCTAGTATCATTGTAACAATAGCCCATAATACTGTTTCCAGGCATGATGCTACCGGACATGGCAGCTTCGGGAGGTACCTGTGCAGGATCAGGCGGGAGGAAACGCCCGAGTGTCACCACTGTGCGGATCGTCCGGAGGACACGGTGGAGCATACGGTGGAGGTGTGCCCTGCTTGGGCGGAGCACCGCCGTGTCCTCGTGGAGGCGATTGGCGGCACTGACCTCTCGCGTCCGGCCCTGGTCCAGGCCATGGTACGGAGCGAGAGGGCATGGGAGGCGGTCACCTCCTTCTGCGAAGCAGTGATGCTCGCGAAGGAGGAGGCGGAACGCGTGAGGGAGAGGCAAAGCTTGCGCCCTCACGCCCCTAACCGACGCCGCTGGAGACACCCTGGGCGTCGGGAATCCCAGGCGGATTACCGGCCACCATAGGCGCGGGCTTGCGGACGGCGAGCAATGGGTAGCTCGCCGTCCGATAAGGACCAGGCCCGGGTTGATGGCGAATCGTGTTCCACGCGCGCCTCAAAGAGATGTCAGCACACCTGACGGGGTCCGTTAGGACCGATGCCTGCCAGGGTTGCGGAATAGTCCGAAAGGGTTACCGGGACCCTGGCAACAGGCAACTGAAGGAACACGGGTGGGTTTTAGTCAGTAAGAGTCTGACACGCCCTTCCGCTCCGCCCAGAGAAGGCATGATGCTATCCCAGATTTCGTCAAATCTTATTACAACATTTAAAAAATCCCTGGGTAGTACCAAAACTGACTGGATTTCTTTTTCGCTTGTCATGGTAAACAAAACACCAAAGAGATTCGAAATTTAAACGACATGACAGAGAAACGTTATCACCGGACCGTATAGAAAATTTTCAGCAATCGCTTGCTCCGAGATGTAGAACGATTTTATTTGCCTTACTCCTTTTGTAATCGCACAATTTCTCTCCAATCTTAAGTCTTGAACGGTCGCTTTCTACCACACATAACGTCGTCTGCACTTTTTTATGTGGCTATTTTTCATTTCAATTGAGTTTCTTTCGTAGAATTCATTTGTTATTAAAATAGGGTATGAATAACTGTCAATGAAATCGTTTCATCTTTCATGAGCTGTCAGTATTGGAAATTGAACTTGGAACATCCGGTTTGAGCTTCAAGTGCAGACATTGAAATACTTTTAATTTTCTTTACTTAGCTTTTTACTAAGATTAATAATGTAAATTATTTAATTACTTATAGCATTTTTTACTTGTTGCTTTTTTTTACTTATTCAGGTTACTTCGAGGTTAAATTAAAATTAAAATGTAATTACTTACCAAAAATATTAACGTATGCCGCGCCATAATTTAACGCAGAAACCGTAGGAATAATAAATCACAACACTAAATGGAAGTAGCACAGTTCACCTGAACATTTAACAACAAAAGTCGAATAAAAAAAACAAAATTACTATAATAAAAATATTTTACAACAACTTTCCAATTGGCGCGCTTGCGTGTGCGGTCGGCGTAACTTTTTAAAATATTTTCGTTTTTGTGTGGTAGGCGCGGTCGCGCTCGGCCGACGCGTTCGGAAGTGTTCACTGGCGCTGACTGGGCTGCTAGCGGGACATGCGAGAGAACGGGAAATTGAAACTGCTTAGAGAGAGGACATCACATAGAGTTGTAAATTCGAAAATTATTAAAGTTTATAAGCCTACAATGCCTGGAGGATCTTCTTTGCCTTACTATGTTGGGCTTGGCTTCCAGTAATACTAGACTGTTACATGGAGCTACTGCAGGTACTGGGTGACATGGTACACCTTGGTCTTACCTTGTCATAGTTTCGGGCTTCTGCCTACCCGGTACGACTGTCAAAGTTCAAAGAATGATAGCTGGGACCGACGACTATGATCTTAATCGGCAATCGTCAGAAAATACTCTTATTAGGGGATTCTCACGACCTACTTCTTTCGATTGTCAGTCACTGCCACTACTCTCAGTGTCAGACAATTCCCTCCAGGTGTCACGACACTCTCAAATTTCTTCCCTCGAGTTTCAAAACCTAAATTATTTTCAAGTGTCACGTCACTCATGACTTCCTTCTCTCGAGGATCAGATACTTCTTTCAAACATCACGGCACTCACGAACTTCATTTAAAACCGTTTACTTACTTAAATTCATTTGATGAGAGTGCAGCAGCTCTATAAAGTTCCTCACGACGATGCGATGGTCGCCACGGTACAATGCAGTAGATCACTCAATGGGAGGTGGTTGTAGGCCGAATAGTCTTCGTTTATGTACTAACAAGATGGAAACAAAGAAAAACTAGTTTTTACGACGACTGATACGTTTGTCCGATGTTGATCAGATCTGGAGAATCAGAGAATTGCGATGTGGACGAATTTTTTGATACACTATAGTGATTATTTCCCCCCCTTTTTTATATACTTGTACCTACATCATAATAGTATTTGCTGTTAAAACTTAAATGTTTATTATTGAATTATTGTATTAACTTAAATTGTATGTTAAAGTTAAATAACTTTATCATACAATTTAAGTTAATATAATACTTAATAACTTCGATAAAGCAGTAACGTTTCCAGTCCTTTGTTCCCGTGTCTGTCTATTGACTATATACCTAGGTGTTGTTTCATAACTTTTGAAGAACTTTTAACGTGAATGTGAATAATTGCTTTTAAAAAGTGGTTAGGCGCTGACGCAAACAGCGCGATTGAACCTTACACACACAAGCAGGCCATAGTGCACTCTACCGTCTTAAGGTGTGGGTTTCAGTAACATAAACAAAAACATTAGGTAGGTAGTACCAAAAGCCGGGCCACATGTTTAGAATACTATGGAATGTTTAGAATGATTACATGCTTGTATACAATGTTCAAATTGAGAGAGAGTCACGCAATTAATCAGTAAACTGCTAACTTACCTCTTCTAACACCAAAATGGCAAAGTTATTGATAAAATAGTAATATTCTAAAAAAATAAAAACTAATGCAATGCTAGTGAAAAAACCATCTAAACTGGTTCAGCCGTTTTTCAACACACTTGCGAGGAAAAAAACAGACTTGTTGTAAGAACTTATGCACAATAACGTAGATATCTATAGAGATGATAGATTTATAAAGTTTAACTGACCTTTGTTGCCAGGTACTGACTGTCCGGAGTTTCTTTTAAAAAATTCTATGTCGGTTGGTGACAATACTTTTGTGTTTTCGATATTAATTATCCACACAACGAAAACGATAATAAATATAAATATTTATGGAAAATGGCCCCCTCGCTGGTTTTGTTTTTCCATGTGGAAATAAAGGCACTGGCAAACCGTTAGACAGCCTATCAAAAAAATATGATTTGAATATGAAAAAATGACATTACAAAAAAAAAAAAAACCTTGGCGGAGTCAAATCTATTTACGCTCTTCTCCCCTACGTGAAATCGACATTTTTAATAATGATTTTAACGACACAACAAAAAAGTTAACAATTAAGTATTTATGGAAAATGGCGGCTGGTTTTGTATTTTCCGCTAGCTATGCGCGCGCAAAAATAAAGGAACTGGTGATACCGTTGAACAGCCCTTATAAAAATATAATAATGTTTAATAATACATAATACGCAAGTGGGGTTAGGGTAGTGAACAATATAGACTGAAATTGCCACAGACGACATAAACCTTTATTTAATAGTACAGATAGAGTTTTATTCCGCGCGAACGCGGTCGCATACGGGCTGGCCAGCGCGCGGAGTTATTGTAAAAAAAGATCCCATGGGCATGCATGGGATTTTTTTTTACCATAAATCAACGCCACTGGTTTGCTTATGGTCCTTTTTTTTAAATAAAGACTTACTTTTGAGCGCTTGTCTTTGGTAAAAAGCTTCACCAAAAACAATTTCTATTGGATACAACTTCCATACTGCCATGTCATTACTCCGACTAGTGAATAGTAATCTGTGGCGCACATTACCGCACTAGTGCGGTAATATAAAGTAAAAAGCACGCTTCCATAATACAGTGCATTATGAACCTAAAAGCGGTTCAATAATAGCCACTTTACGAGCAAGTGTGCTGAAAATTAAATTACCTATTTGCCATGTCAGCTAGCACTCGCCAATAGGTACCTATATCAACAAAAACAATGAAAAAATACTATATTCAAGCTGTAATAAAATACCTATATAAACTAAAACCGTAAGTAAATAAAAACCACCAATGGGCGTGCCCAGCGGGGTTCGAAACAACGTCATTCGAATCTTCATATCACCCCCAAGGGAGCATGACGAACTTGCTGCCGGTTGCTCAGGCAAGAATAATATGATCATTGTTTTTGTGTATATTTTGCCTAATAAAGAATACCAATAATTTTATTAAAAAATCTCTTACAGAAACTCTGGCACCTAGATGGTAAAAGGCTCGAATAGCTCGTTTTTGAAGAACAAATATATTTTGAATATTGGGCTGTGCCCCACAGCAGAATACCGTAGGTCATAACACTATGGAAAAAACTAAAATACCTCGTCTTACATTCCTGACGGCGTTAGGCGCCCGAACTGAGCCTCCCTAGCCGCTACACTCGAAACCTATATTATTATGTGGGCCCCACTGAAGTTTGGCATCTGTTATGCCCAGAAAAACGGCCGAGTTTACAGTTTCAAGCACCTCTTTATATAAGAGACGATGTTGGGTCCTAGATTTCTAACATTCGGTAAAGCGAACTTTACACTTAGGTACATTTGGTTTTCTTGGCATTTAGAACTAGATTCTTTGTCGTAAACCAATCCGTAACCATTGAGAGTGCACTGTTTACGCCGTTAAAATATTGTCTTTCCCGTCTTCTTTAAAAATATTAGATGTATCATCTGCAAACAGTACAACGTCACAGGTCGCAGATACCCTTTAAATATAATGGTAGTCATTCATATACACTACAATACTACAAATAAGAATGGACCCAGTATTGAGCCTTGAAGTACACCTAACTGAACTGGTAGCTAGGAAGATTTCACACTATTAACATAATCTACACATTGGAACCTATTCTATATATGAATTAGCACTTTGCCCGTGACTTCGTCCGCGTAAATTTTGTACTTTCCTCTGAAAATTTCAACAACCCCTCCACCCCCTTTGAAAGATAGTTTTTTAAACTTAATATTTACGTTCTTTAGATTAATTTATGATCTTTACCCCTTAAACTTTATTACCCTTTTACACCCCGTTAGGAGCAGATTTTTTTTAAACACCGAAACACTTGCTTTTTTAGTTTTTTGTTATATTATAGTAATCTATGTGCCGTACCAAGTTTCAAGTTTATTAACCAAATGAACATAAGATTTTTCATATAACTTATATACCCTCTTTTCACCACCTTAAAGGTCGAATTTCCAAAAACCCTTTCTTATTGGATGATTCCGTCATAATGATTATCTGTGTGCCAAATTTCAGCCCAATCCGTTCAGTGGTTTGAGCTGTGATCCCCTTTTCACCCCGTTAGTGGTAGATTTTTGAAAAACTCTGAAACACATTATTCTTTATTTTTGGTTTTAAGTATAAAAACCGAGTTTCGAGCTAATCAGACAGCGCGTTAAAATTCTTCTATACAAACTTTGATACCCCCCAATCCCCGTTTAGGGGGTAGTTAAAAAAAACTAAAAATGGCAAACTTTATTATTTACATAGATAAATATTCGTGGCAATTTTCAAGTCTAGTAACTCAAGGAGTAAGATTTTACATACAAACGAAATCCCCCCTTTTCACCCCCTTAAAGGTCGAATTTCCAAAAACCCGTTCTTAATGCCACTTAACTATCTGTGTGCCAAATTTCAGCCTAATCTGTCCAGTGGTTTGAGCTGTGCGTTGATAGATCAGTCAATCAGTCACCCTTGTGTTTTATATATATAGATAGTAATATTAATAATTAATTTTATTATAAGATAATTAATTGTAGGTATAGGTACTAAAATACTATTATAGTCTGTAGGTAATTGATTTATTTTTTAGACTTATTGATCTACGAGCTAAACAAAAGCGACTCATGCGTCAAGCACTCATGCCACAAATAACAGGCGAACAAAGAGTTAATCCGTAATTACTGACTAATTGAGAATCAGATCATAAAAACGTAAACAATGGATATCGTGACAAAAACAACAAAATTATTGATTGTACTATAACTGTTTGTGTGGAAATGTCGGTCAAGTGTGAGTGCTGCCTTCCGTGTCCCGCCTAAAAGGACCAAGAATCGATAGTCAAAGCACACAGTTTTGTTGCAATTAAAATACTTATAAAAAATATACTAAGACAAAATCCATTAGGAATATTAATGATTAGAATATCTTATTCCTTACTTTGATTTAGATAGAGCGATATGATGATAAGGGGAAACAAAAAGTGAACGTTATTTCAATTAGACAGGTACCATGTATGAAGGGGCATTGCATGTAGCAATACTAGCAATTGGTCTTGTACGGTGTAAAGCGCATTTACAGCCAAAAATGTCACCATGTACAAACACCCTGACAAGAAAGGAACGACTAATACCTGCTATCTAAAGGCTATACAAATATTATTATCCGGGATTTTGGACAGTAATATTTGTAAAGCCTTTGCCTGTGAGTACGTAACCGATAATTATTAGTACGTCATCATTTTTAAAGAAACTGAATCTTAAACTGAATAAATTAAATTATAGTAATACCTACTTTAAACATAATGTAATAATCATGCCAGACAGACACGCACCTGACCGCACTACCTCAGTGTCATTCACAAGGAAGTGTCACAGGTACACGACTATAATACCTACCTATATAATATGTATGTAGGTACATTCAACGTGTCTGGGAATACCCTGCCGACGTAAATTTTCCTTAAGCGTGGGCAAACGCATAGCTTGTTTGTAAACTTCTCAGTAGATATAATTATAAAAGCTAGAAAGCTCTTGAAGGTGTTCTCTATTTTGGTATAATCTAATCATTTTCTGGAGAGAATAGCGATATTCGTGAAACGTAATTAATTCAGTCAAAGAATTAAAAAATCACATTAAAATTAGTAGGTATCTAATGTAAATTATCATGAAAAAGAAAGAAAACGGTAAAAAAAAGATTATGTCCTGAACATAATGAAACGTATAAATATCATGCTACCATAATAGTTTGTATGTTCCACTGTATATTTCAGAATTTCATTTTCCTTGTTTAGGTACCTACTTTTCCTAAGATATCAACAATACGTTGGAAAGTCACGCATCAACACATTATAATCTATTCTAAGATTAGCTCAGTAGGTACCTATTTACGGCGGCGGTGACATGCATGACACATAGGTCAACTTTCGTTGGTTTAATGTTTCCGAAAGTGGAAAACATAAACACAGCCACACAAGTAAATATTCGATTAGGTATGGCTCTGGAACATCAGGACGTATAAATCCAAGCAAGTTCCACTGACAAGCTCGTCAAGCTTGTTCCACTAGACACGGAAAAACTGCAAAAGTTAATAATAAATTATGAAAATTACAGCAGAATAATCCTGCCCTCATTTGTTCAGCTTCAATATAAACCCTGTTCAATGCTCGTAGTCTTCAGTACATCGTCATCTGAGCTAGGATGATGTTGTGTGTGTTGTTGTGTGCTGTGCTCGCGTGCGCAGGCGCCGCCCATCATCATCAACATGAAACAGGTAATAAAAAGAAGAAGGATTTTGTTTGACTCTTACCCGTAGGATAAAAAATATACGTGCTTACTGTGCATTTCCCAATTTGTTCGGGTTTTTAACACTTTTCTGTGTTTTTAAAGTGTATGTAAAATGGTGAAAAATATCTTTTAAGCAAAATTTTATATTCCGTTTATTAGAAAAAAATATTAAAAAGCAGGTCAGTGGGTAGTCTAAGGGGTGATGGTAGCCTCGTTGGTTTAATGCTCGCAAGCGCTACTGCTGAGCAGCGCATGAGCATGAGGTTCGATTCCCATGTCGGGCAAAGTGTTATTGAGTTTTTTCATCACGAACTTCGATGTAGCAACTCGGAGTCTGGATTCGTGCCCGATAGATGGCAATAGATGGCTACATAACTGGCGAAATGTGGGTGTATACAGATACACCTCTGCCTAACCCATCGAGGAATACAGGCGTAGTGTTATGTTATTAATTATAATTAACTAAGTATTGTATTTGTTTAGAACCAAACACCGGTCCATCAACCAGCGAGCCGATGGCTCACAGTGTGTCAGGTCACTTCCGAGGCTCCTGGATGGTGTCACGTCGCGGGAAGAAGTTCCAGTCCTTCAGGGGCATCCGATATGCTCAGCCACCCGTAGGGGAGCTGCGGTTCCAGGTAAATAGCAAGTCAACTGAAAGTAGGACTCATGAATTTCAATTGAAAGCATCTATTGCTTGACTTGATGGAAGAAAGAGGCAACATTGGTCCTTTGTCTTTCTCGGGGGCGGCTCCTTTTGTATTCGGAAAAGCGTATGAGGGCAAACATTTTTTAAACAAAATTTACACATTGTTCTGGAAGTCCTCATGTCATTCCTAATATTTAGAGTACCTACACAGAATTACAATGATAAAACATTATTAGGACAGCTTTGTACAAAGGAGCTTAACCCATAATTGTGTTCACTTACAACAAACCTCAGAACGATAAAGAAATTTGCAAATGAGGACAGTTTAAATGCACATTTTATTCAAAATAAAATTACATACCTATGCCATAATTTTCTTTGAAATTGTTGAAATCATGAGTTAAGTACAACATTATTCTTTCTAACAGCCACCGCAGATAATCATGAACTACACCACGGAGGTGGACGCCACCCAGGACGGACCCGCCTGTCCTCAACCGGTCTACGACAACTACCCCGTGGACGAGGACTGTCTCCGACTCAACGTGTACAGACCTGAAGGCAAGACGTAAGTAACTCTTAGTGTGTGTGTGTCATAATAAATTATACGGTAAAAATTTGAAATTGATAGTGTCAGAGAAATATCACATCAAATATCGGCACACAATACTTTAAACTGCTGTACTAAAAAGTTATGTTTCGCAGATGAAATTACAGGCGACAAGCTTCTGTGACCAGTTGATTCTTTATAGAGTCCTAATAAATTGTAACCTGTCTTTGCAATAAACAAAAAAACTTCATCTACTATTTACATTCAACTATTGGCTATCCCAGGGCCGTAGGCAGAGGGGGGGGGGGGGGGGGGGTTGGGGGTTCAAACCCCCCCCGAAATGCGAGAAACCAGAATCTCAATCTAGAGATCGACCCCCGTCGAATTATGCAGATACTTAATTGTAATCTATTTTGCATAGGCGTACTTTATAATCTACTAAACCAGTAAAAGTATGCTTGAATACTGTATTTTTATCGACTCTGACTTTGTATTGAAAAAAATCCTGTAACTTCAGCATTCTCTGAGATATTCCTCTCCCAGGCAGGGTGCGAAAATTTTCTAGCTCGCTTCACTCGCTCTTTCACCCTTTTCTGAGTCATCCTTCTCAAACTTTTCTGCATATTAAGTCGATAAAGTTACTTCTATTTCTGTATGATCGGTCAAAGAGAAAGAAAACCTAACTTATTCGAAGCTGGATGCTAAAAATTTCGAACTCGCTTCGCTCGCAATTTTTTTAAGATTTCCGAAAAAGAGGAAAATGCTCTTTTTTTTTAAATCTGTATTTAATATTTTTCTACCCTCTCTGAAATCAGAAATAGGTACTTAAATTTCTTTAAAAAACAGTTTGCAATAACCCCCCCCCGAAATGAATTCCTGGCTACGGCCGGGCTATCCTAATCCTAAAATAGGATAATAAAAATGCGAAAGTGAGTTTGTTTATTTGTAGTATGAAATTTGGCATGTGAGTAGACCATATCCTGGGTTAGGAGTTAGGACATAGAATACTTTTCATCCCGATATACCAACTAGTCAAGAATATATTACATTGTTGCTATTTGTAATAGCCCTTTGCGAAGAATATTTTATTTTATCAAATAAGTACGTATTCCATCCTTGGTCTTTTATCAGCCATTCTCATCTGAGGTGTTCCTCTGGTACAGTAACAAGCCGCTGCCGGTGTTGGTGTTCATGCACGCGGGAGGGTTCTACTCGGTGTCGGGCCGCAGCGACGTCGCCGGGCCCAGCCATCTCATGGACCGGGACATCGTGCTCGTCACCATCAACTATCGGCTTGGCTCACTTGGTGAGTTTCTTTAATGTAGTTGAAAGTAGATACGATATGAAGAGTAGGTAAGAAAGATTATGCTCTTGTATACCAAACGTACTGGCTAGCAATTGTTCACGATGACTTGCGTTTTCTATACCTATACTGGGATATGGAGGTCAGATAGTCCCCCATATAACATTGTAGTATTCACCTGCATCCAGTTAGACTTGAAGCCGATCCTATTATAACTCCGTCCAAAACAAGAGAGTATCGCACGATACGAGGATACTGGCCTGAAAAGGTTAGCCATTCAACTCCACGTTATAGCAAGGCCTACTGCATATAGTACATAGTTCTCACGTACGTCTGTCTTGGTGAGTTTCTTTAATGTAGTTGAAAGTAGATACGATATGAAGAGTAGGTAAGAAAGATATTATATTATGCTCTTGTATACCAAACGTACTGGCTAGCAATTGTTCACGATGACTTGCGTTTTCTATACCTATACTGGGATATGGAGGTCAGATAGTCCCCCATATAACATTGTAGTATTCACCTGCATCCAGTTAGACTTGAAGCCGATCCTATTATAACTCCGTCCAAAACAAGAGAGTATCGCACGATACGAGGATACTGGCCTGAAAAGGTTAGCCATTCAACTCCACGTTATAGCAAGGCCTACTGCATATAGTACATAGTTCTCACGTACGTCTGTCTCACATAAGTTCATTTTTAACCTTTCCTCCAGGCTTCCTAAGCACAGGCGACGAGTACGCCCCCGGTAACAATGGCTTCAAAGACCAGGTGATGGCCCTGCGCTGGGTGCAGAGGAACATCGCCGCCTTCGGAGGAGACCCCAACCTGGTCACCATCTCGGGGTACAGTGCCGGCTCCTTCAGCGTGATGCTGCACATGATCTCGCCGATGTCGAAAGGTGAGTGAAAGGGCTGAGCACCAGTAGATCATTAGCAATTGCTCTAATTTTTGTTTAATTTATTTGGCTCTTGCTGAACTACTATTGCAACTAACTATTGTTGTACTTAAGTCTAAGTGCCCCATTACTTAAAGGAAAGCATGCTCTATTATGCGATAATAACAGAATAAATTAAAACATACACAGTTTGAATACGACTATAAACTAAATTGATTGCCTATAAACTAATGTTTCATAACTTACGAATCTTTGGTGTCAATTTTACCGTATAAAAAGTCTCATTGTTTTGATTTGATTTGAGAATTAATTAATAATAATAATATTAAAAATATTTATTGCATAAAGGGTATTTGTGGTACATACATTTTAAAGTTAACTAATTAAGTAAGCGTAGAACACGAACGTTAATTGTAGATTCTGTCGAATATTGATTGCTTGATCATTTTGAAAGAGACTGGATTTTTTATAAATACAAGCTTTTCGTTCATCGTTATAAATAAATATACTTATGAAACAGAAAGCGTAGGTTGTACTATAATTAAAGTGAAAAACTTTTTCTTCAATTTATTGATGATGAAAAAAATGCAAAAAGAATCTCTCCGGCGGGGAATCGAACCCCGGTCTCCCGCGTGACAGGCGGGGATACTTACCACTATACTACCGAAGACTTGTTAGTAGTGACCAAAATTAAGAAATATTTAACATTACTAGAATTTCCATCTACTCATGACGATGGTTGTTTTTTGAGATAATAATGGTATAAACAAGTTCGCAGGAAAAAATATCAGATAATGACCTATCTTTCCTACCATTGTTATACCTGCCTGCGTAGCTTGTTTATTTTGTTCACACCCATGATTGTTCTTGATAGGAAAAAATACTCGTAATAGTAGTAGGTAGTACGATGTTTGAACTTTTCCTGTCAAAGATTGTTTGACTCAATTATGTTTTCATGCCAATGCAATTTTTTTCCCTGCGTGTTTTTTTATTTAAATTATACTAAGCCTCGTGCAGACTGGCGCGACATCGCTGGCGTGACAAGGGTGGCGCGGCTGGTCTCACTTGCGATATCGCGCCAGTCTGCACGAGCATTTATTTATCAATCATTTATAACCTACTAAATTTAATAAAAGTCAAACTCGTAACCAAATTCTGGACTGATGGCAATCTAAATAGAGTCCTATTTAGATTGCCATCGACACGCTTAGAAAAATCAATAGATGACCTGTAGGTCACCTGAAGGTCACCTCTTGGTAAAATGTAATGATAAGTGATGTTAGCCTTAGATTTTCAATAACATTTATTTTTCTTGTTCTTTTCTTTCTTGGACCGTCTAGCTAGGTACTACTAGCTAGACGGTTGAGAAGAAACGGCTAGATAGACGGAGAAAGATTGTAAACGCTACTGCTAGTTCAATTCCTAGGTCGGGCAAATAGTTATTGGGATTTTCCAATAGAAATGATTTCAGTAGTAGCATGGAGTTCAGATTTGAGCTTGGTTAGTGGTTATATATGTATGCTCGCCCTTATAACATGAGACATAAGGACAACGTGTGGTTGTATGATACTCTGCCTACCTTTTTGGGAGTGCAGCTGTAATGTTATCTTTTTGTTATACCAGGCTTGTTCCACCGCGCGATCTCCATGAGCGGCTCCCCAATTTCCCAGGTCGTGATTCCTCGCCACCAGCGCCACCTGGCGGTCAGGCAGGCGGAACTGCTGCAGTGTCCCACTAAAAGTTCCCAAGCTATCATCGACTGTTTAAAGACCAAGACCTCTAAGGAGTTGGGAGACTCGCTGGATAAGATGTTTGTAAGTACTGTAGTTACAAGTCCACGTACCAGGGGGCCTAAACCGGCCACATTAGCAATTCCCCAAAAAGCAGTTAATTTCCTGAATCCCAGCTGTCATTAGCAATTCTTCTAATATGATATAAAAGCAATTCATATTTTGTGGACCATTTTACGAATCTCCATAGAAAACTGTCAAACAGATAAATTACTTCGTAATATGAATTACATGCAGATCATATAATGAATTGTCAGTTGGTGACATTTTACGATTCTGCTAAAGTGACCGTTTTAAGCCCCCAAAATAGACAATAGACACGGCTTGCCGCGAAATAAGAAGCAGAACCTACTGAATTATAGCTATTCGTTTCAAGAGGACGTGTTTGCTTTTACGCGCCTAAAACAATAATGTCTTCTAAAAAAAACGCTTCTTTTACAATTTTGAAATTGAAACTGATTCTAAATACGCTTGAGTGATCGAATGCAACCAGAATCCTTTCCCACCTTTGTGGTAGACGTGTTGTTGAGTGGAGACCATCAGGCTAGTGAGAGTAGCCAAGGAACGAGTAGAAAGGCCAGCAGTGAACTGCTACCGGCTGGTCATGACGAACGACTCACCGTCCTCTTGTCCATATCCTAACCACTTTGGATAGTGTCTATTAGCTGTTATCACGGGATTCAGACCCTTTATTTATTTATGGTAACTTTAATCAACATAATCGTAAAGGATACTTGGGCATTCTGTACTGGAGGAAAGACATCATGGTAGGTGCATTGTTTCTAGCCTAATAATATAAGCCATAAGTATCCGGGTTTAAACCGGCCACTATAAGAATTTACGAGAATTCATTTACTTGAGTTCACTTGAGAACTTTTTTAGAGCTGATATATATTGAGTAATAGGTACTGTGTGTGTGTATGTGTCTGTGAGTCTGTTTGTATTATTTCATTCCCTTATCTGTCGCAGGACTTTGGCTACGACCCGGTCCTGCTGTGGGTGCCAGTACAGGAGCAGCAGTTCGGCCAAGAGATGTTCCTGCCGCAGCAGCCGCTGGAGGCGCTGTGTGCGGGCGAGCTGCAGGCGGTGCCGTACATCATCAGCCAGACGCAGGAAGAGTTCTTCTGGAAGGCTCTCGGTGAGTTGTTGGACATTGGCCAGCCTAATAACCTGGATTTCAAACTTTTGTAACGAATCTAGTTTTGTAAAAAAATAATAGTGCCTATAGATTGAACATGGTGAAGGCCTCTTACACGATGACAAATTCATATTCGAATTTTTTACAGCAATTTTTCTTAGCGCGTCGATGGCTCAACACATAAAATATAGCAAATTATTTAAATATGTGATGTCTTGAAAATATGACCTCTGATGTTCATAGCTGTACTGTTATTTCGACTTGACTATTGTTTTTTTTTATTTTTTTTATTTGAATTCCTACACTTCCGTACTTACGAGATTTTACACCAGAGACTCGCTGTCTCATCTGGAGTATTCTCGTCATCAGGTCGAGTTTACTTAGTACACACGGGTACACATCAAGCTATACATTTCAAGTTCATGCTGTTCTCGCATTGTATAGGATTTCCATACAATGCGAGGTCAGCTTAAACTGGAAATGTATAGCTCGATGTGAAGCCGTGTGTACGCTCGCTACAATCCCTAACATCCATGTTATTTCAGATGTCCTCCGCAACCCTTCTGCCTTCGAATCCTGGCGCAGTGACTGGCCGCGCCTGGCCACCATCGCCCTGTACCTCTCTGGCAACAACACCACCGCCATCACAGCTGCCAACAAACTGAAGGAAGCTTACCTCGGAGACAAGGAGCTGACCAATGACACCGATACCGCTGAAGGATTTGGGAAACTTTACTCTGATGCTATCATTGGGTTTGGAGTACACAGGTAGGACTTGCAAAACCATTTACTCAAATCAAATTAGGCTAAGGATCGGCACATCTTGGAAGTCATAAGTTCCCCCAGCTACTCATTATTTTCAATTAACAAAACTGAGGCCCTAGACAAAGTGACATTCTATCAGCGATACCGTTGATGGAAAAGGCAAAAATGTATAGGACTGGCATAAGCTATCGAAAAGCTTATGTCAATCCTGTTGAAAGTCGATGTAGAAATAAGAAACGCTTTCGAAGCGATTGTCACTTGTCTAGGCCCTCTGTTTTATCTGTAAAAAAACTTTCGTCGTCAACATTAAATACGATAGTGTTGAAACTCGTTTATAAAGAGATGTGTTACTGGAGAGTTTGTTGCACTAATGTTTTTTCTTTAGTTAAAGCAAATGTTTTTATCTGCAGACTAGTGAACCTGATGACTCGTCACTCGCCCAAGCCGGTGTACTACTACCAGTTCGGCTACATCGGCAACAGTAGCCACTACGTCGATCCCAGCACTAAGAAACCGATCGGTGAGAACATTACTATTGAGAACCACAACAAATATAAACTTCTTACATTTGGGGATGTCAAAATAAGTCTGAGTCAACGTTCAAGAGCTACTTAACTTTATGCAGTTTCCGTAACTTGCGATTGCGACCTTAAACTAAAACCAGTGCCCATAGAATATTTTAAATAGGTAATAGATTATGACTAGGACTTACAATGTAAACCCTGATTTACACGGTGTATGTAGTAGCCTGTGGCATACCATAAGTTGAAGCAACAATAAAAGTTGCCCCGTGTTAACAGTGTTTAGACGATGCGAATCATTTGTTGTTTCAATTTTCAATTCAGGTAATATTCTTGCATCATGTAAATGGGGCTTATGAGTGTAATGTGTGAATTGACTGTATTCTGAATCGATATTGAATTGATTCGGTCCATATCTTGTAGCTTTTTGATTTGTTCACTTCATATAATATGGCAACCAATACCATGCAGCCGGAGATAGATCACAATATTCTGTACCAACTGCCAACCACCAATCATAAATCTTCGATGTTACCATAATATCATGATGCTCTCCCTGCAGCGGCGGTGCACCACGACGACCTGCTGTACCTATTCAACGTGAGCTACAACTTCCCCCCCGTGCCCGTCTCCGACAGTCAGGACTCGCAGATGGTCGACAAGATGACCGCCATCTTCTACAACTTCATGAGATACGGGTAAGACAAACTACGGAAACTTCACGGGAGTTTTTACGGTAACCAACCGTAAAAATGAGTAATTGAATTAAGCTTGAAGTTGATGGCCTTACTGGCTATTTTCATCAGCCCTGAATCTGGATAAATGCGCCTTAATGGCAATAGACTCGCCCAACAGAAGGAGAGAACCGAGAGAACGTTATCTACTGCGTTGCTCGCCTCCTTTTCATGGGACATAAACATAACTAGTGAAATGTGGGTATACCTACTTGCTTACCTAATAATTGTGTTTTATATCTAACCAATTGCTCTTCATCCTCCAGTGACCCGAACCCCAAGCCCGATACTCCGGAGCTGTCCACCCTCAGCTGGCCGCAGTACAAACCCGACGACAGGAAGTACCTCCGCATTGACAGCCCGTTCTCTGTCAAACAGAACCTCTTCGAAGACAGGTTCCCAGTGTGGGAGGAACTGTTCCCGATTGATTATCAGAAGTGTAAATAAATATCGAGAACATTGTTACAGGTACAGGAGGCCGTAAATATAAAACATCGAATTTTAGAATAATACAGTGCAGATGTATATTTTTGTGACTGTTGTACTTAGAAGGATAGAAATAGAATAATTACTTTAAAAAAACTTTATTGATCGACTTTTCAGAATTTCAGTGCGTCGTTGTCACTTAATGTATGATCTCCTGTGCGAGTTCCAATTAATCTTTCTTTCTTTCTCTTTCTAAAGTTAAACTTGAATTATTCATTGATAGTCGTAGTTGTAATAACTAAATTTGCGCAACTTGTGTCGTATTGTACGCCTGGGTACCCGTAATGCATTCAGGTTTTTTTTTGTAATTTTGTTAAGATAGGTACCTACATAAGGCAAAGCCATCGATGGTCAATGCTGGACAAATCTTCGAGAGCGTTGACTACAAAATAATAAAATTATGTATTGAAATTCATTGTGTCATAAAATCCATAATCTTATTCTTAGTTTTAAGAAATAATTGCAGCATTAGAGCACCTGCACCTCATGTTTGTATGAATGTTATTTTAAAATAAAAGAAATACCACATTATGTGATGAAGATTTTTATTGCTTTTCCTTATTCAAATTGAACCTACAAAATTTCACTGCTGCCGCGCAACCCTCCGTAGTTCCCTACATAGCGTGGTGGCCGCGGGTCGCAGGTCTGCGTTGGATGATCCCGCCAACATTTTCATACAAATCGAAGCACGTTACAGGGGGCAGCGACTTTAGGCTACAGTAAACCTCTGATGACATATATTTGATGCCATATTCTCCCACTGCAAGGCCTCAGCTCACACAGAGAAGGAACGCATTTGATCACCAACACCACGATTATCGTTGAGCAGTACGTGTAGTCACCAGTAGAACAATCAAAAGGTATCGTATTTGGTCATGGGTGTCCTGGGTTCAATACTTGACTCCGGCAAAGTGTAATAAAGTTTTCTTTATGTAGTTTTCAGTAGCAGCCAAGAATCTTTGTCTGGTGCTACGCAATGTCAAAATTTTCCTATGCCCTCCGTGAAATAAAAAAATCCACAAATCTCTCCACTGCTCTGGTTACGTATTATGCCTATGCATACGCATGGTTAAACTACGGCGTAATATTATGGGGAAATAGTACAGACGCATCAACACTATTCATACTACAAAAACGACTGATTAGAATACTAGTTAACATAGATAACACAGACAGCTGCAAACCCCATTTCTAAGAACATAAACTTCTAACCCTACCTTGCATATATATCTTGGAAATGTGTAAATTTGTTAGAAATAATCAAAAACTCTTTACTACACGCGAAAACATACAGACTCGCTACACACTACGACACAAAAACAGACTAAACCAACCAGGTTCAAAGCTAAAAATTCACAACACAAGCACTTTAGTAATGTCAGTTAAAATATATAATAAACTACCTGATGAAATTAAAAATGAACAAAAATTTAATATCTTTATAAATAAATTAAAACAATTTCTAATCTGTAAATGTTATTATAATGTACATGAATATTTAAATGATAAATTTAATAAATAAACAATAATACCAAAAAAAAAAAAAAACGCAATAATAATTTATTTATAATTACCAATGATAATAATAATATATGTATAATTTAAATAAATATTAATGTTTAAATCCAATATATGAGTGGTAAAAATTATATGTACACAATTAGTTATCAGCCTACCTACCTACACAAAACGAAAGAGTAGATTAATATTAAAATTGTTAACAAATATCTATAATAGCCCTCCTCCAAATTTTTATGTTGTTATGCCCGACAGGGCCCACAATGCTCCAAAACGAATGTATGTCTTTATGTACCTACCACCTAAGTTCACATTGTGGAATGCAATAAATGTATTGAGTATTGAGTATTGAGTATTAAGCTCGCTTCTGATGACACGGGACTCATTACTGGAAATTGACTTGGTTTATTTATTACTGGAATACACTTTACAGGCATAATTATTTACCTTGACCTTGACAGGGGTATCTTGTTACCCAATAATAGTGGAGGTCAGATACAGTCGCTTTATGCAAAATACTGGTTTCAACTACATCCGGTTTGATTGGAAGCCGACCCCAACGTAGTTGGGAAAAGGCTGGGCAGATGATGAATCTTGAGCTTGACAAAAATGCTTATTATGAGCATTACAAATGACCTCGGGTAATCAACTCGTGGTCTACCAGACGGCATACTAACAAGATTCGTCGTCATTTCCGTACCTACTGAGACTTTGTTGAAGTAGTGTACACAACTCAGGGAAACTAGAATACAGGTAAAGTATGGAGTAGGGTACTAATGATGCCAAAAGTTTCAAACAAAAGACTGAAGACCATTCCAATAAGGAATAAATAAAAAAACAATAAGGTGTTAAATACTCTGTGGTGGTATCTACACAGAGGATCCTCCCTTTTCTATGGTGGATGAGTGGACTTTATACCCTGTTCCTCATACCCCTAAAACGTATGTGTCTCGGCTTCGCCTTGGCCCACATTTTCACGTTCGTCCATCAATGCCCCTTTTGCAGGTCGCGGCAGTAATGTAGGTAACTATTACAAACACGAAACATGACATGAAATTCACATTATCATGTGCCCAGTTTTTTTCAAGCTATGCTAAATGATACATGATTTATTTTCTTGCTGGGGTCGGCTTCCAGTCTAGTCGGATGCACCTGAATACCAGCAGATTACATACAGTCTGACAACCAGTAGGTGATACTGGTTGTCAGACTTTCTGACTTCGTACCTACTACGACTTTCATGTCTCGGCGGCGTGCCAATTACACCTAACTGACAAAGTACCTAACAAATTAACAAAAATATAAAAAATATAAAAAATTAATGCTGTTGCAACAAAAAATACACTTAGATTTCACTAAAGCATGCGAATCCTACTATCCTACTAATTGCTACGATTCCTACTAATATATTATATATAATATTATAAATGTGAAAGTTTGTGTGTTTGTGAGTTTGTGTGTTTGATACTCAATCACGCAAAAACGGCTGAATGGATTTGGATGAAATTTGGCAAACAGATAGTTTATAACCTGGATTAACACATAGGATACTTTTGATCCCGATATTCACACGAGATCGAGACGTAAGTCTCGATCGCGGGTGAAACCGCGGGGCGCAGCTAATAACGCCTATAAATTCAAAACGATAAAAAAGTGAATTTCTCGAAAAATGTCAGTTAGGAGTTTTAGCACTTTGCCGTCGGTGATAATTTGTATATTATTTATCAGAATTTTATTTTGACTTGGTTTTCTTTGATTTTGTTTACTTCTTGAAGTTTTTCAAACTTCTATTATGTAGCGGTAAATGGCCACATATTGACGAAAACCAACCAAATTGCTCCTATTATTTACATACCTACTCCAGCGCCCACTATTGTAACTTGTAAGCCTCCAGAGATGAAAAGGTTTATCCCGTGAGTCATCTCCCTATTTACTTCAGTGCAGGAACGACCTTGTACACCTACACCTCGCTAATCTACGTACGTAGACGTAGTAATGGGTTTTCCGAATGACTACGAGTACCACGACAATTGAGACTTTTCCTTGTTTCACGATTCCTATTCACTGACAACTTATTATTTATTTATTTATTTATTAAAACTTTATGCACAAGTAAAAAAATACTGTACAAAGGCGGACTTAATGCCTGAGGCATTTTCTACCAGTCAACCTTAGGGTGATGCAGAGATAAACATGGCAGGTGCAACATACGGGATAGATAATTCGAAAAAGGATAAATGGTAATACATATATACTTAAATACATACATATAAACAGAATAAACTTTGTCAGGAGAAATAACGATAGGTGAAGGAGAAAACAAGCCCAGCAAATCAGCGCCGCATTGATTCTGCCAACTTCTCACGAATATGTTCACATTCACGTTCACGAATATTATCGGTTTTTTCTAAAACTTCTTCAGGCACCAGCTCTCACAATGTGAATTTTTATACTTAGTTCAAAACTGATATGTAACTGTTAGTGCAAATGCATTACTGCTGTGTGTGAGAAAATAAAAATCTGACATTTTTAGATTACTTCGCAGAGGTTTCACGTATTTTGTTTAGGTAAATCTTCGATCTGAAATCTCTAAATATATCTAATATTATATATATAATATCAAACAGCTTAGCTTACAAAAGTTTAACAGCCCATGAGGCCAATGTTTTTGCAATATATCATAATAGCCTGATCCAATATCCGCAATCCATAGAGGAACTGCTCGAAATTGATTTAACACAATCACAGAATGTCAATTTGTTTTCATTAGCCACTGTATTGCGAATCGAGAGGTGAAAGATAACCAGGAAAGTTCATGGTTGTGTACTGATAAGACTTTGTCTACCTGATATCACCGGTTGTGAATTTTATCAAACTCAAAACTCAAACTCAAAGCATTTATTTCAAAAATTAAACCAATTACAGGTACTTTTGAATTGTCAAGGGGTCGGTCAGTCAAAAAAATGAAGCTAGTTGCCCATTCCAAAGCGTAGTAGGTTCCTATGGAGAAGAACGGGCAAGAAACTCCACGGACACTCTTTTAAATCAAAATTTTGTTACAGTATATTGGTTACATCATTCATTTGAAATTAAACATGTGAGAACAATGTATAAAAGAAAAAAAAGAGACGTGCACGTTAAAAGCGTCCGTAAAGATAAAAAACAATTCAAAAATTAAAATAAATTAAAAATAAGCCGTGGCAGCTTAGAGATGACCAGTCCCTACTGGCGGCGCCCGTTCACGAACATGACGCATGGATCAGCACCATTCAGCTCAACCATTGCCGCCAGGGCACATTCAAGTCAATGAACGACGTACCTAGTAAATGGTAGCTTTAAGGTAGGTAAGTACATAGTGCTCACATATGTGCTATGAAATTATACAATACTAGGAGATTGAATTTATAGAATGTCAAGATAGTCTTTACAATATTCAGCAGCTCCAACAATATTTTCGAATGCCAATCAATTAGTTTATGCGTCCTTGTGGAGCTGGAGCAGCGCTAAGCCAAGCATTTTTGTCAGCGATGTAATCCCCGAATTTATAATATGCTTGGCGGCATAGTGTGCGTTTTACCCAAGATTTAAATTTCGTTTCATTCAGTTGAAGTATGTGGGGAGGTATTTTATTGTAACATTTTAAACAGTACCCCATGAAGGATGAGTCTACTTTAGCCCGTCTGAAACCCGGTTGAACTAATTGGTCCCTATTTCTAGTCCTATAAGTGTGTCTTTCACCTCTTTTACTGAAAAGACTTAGATTTTTTTATTGTGACAGAAGTACGAAGTAGGTACCTACCTAAATAAAACACAACATCACACCTGCTTTCCCAGAAGCGGTGGACAGAGGTGTATAGTGCAGCCACAATTCAATAGTTAATACTTAGTTGTTGTGCATACTAGGGCGCGAGTAGGCTTGGGTAATATCGGTTTTACTCTGTATCAAATCGTACCTATGTATCGGTTTTGAATATCGGATATCGCATCTATATATTTCAATATCTATATATTGGCTGAATCTGTGTGGAACTCTGAAACGAAACTGCTACGTAAGATACTGTGATTTTTAGGTTTCGGTTTTGTTCGATATGTATATCATTGTATTTTATTTGTAACTGTATCCTACTCGAAATCAGTGAATGTATTTTTTGTGTAGTGTTGATAATATGGCACTCTAAAATGAAACTACTACAATCGTTTCGGTTTTTCAGATATAAATTTGTATTACATATTAGCGTATCTCTCTCTCTCTCTTTCGCTCGTTCACCTATAGCTACATCACTCCCGCTCGCATCGAACAATCGTGCGTACCCGATTACCCGAATCACAATATCAGTTTGAACCGAATATCATAGTGCGATACCGATATTGTGTACTTGTGTAGTGTTACATCAACGCATGAGGTAGGCCGGGTACGCGGATACCTGATATATAGATTCAGTGCCGTCCGATATATAGGTATTGGATATTGTACCGATACATAGGTATTGTATCTACATACGATTTGTATCGCCCACTCCTAGGCGCGAGACAATTGTTATTAAATCAGGCATAAATTCAGACTGATGGCTACTGAAAACTCCCTTATAGAAAAACCCAATAACACTTTGCCCCGGGTAGGGCTCCGCTTACCCGCTAAATTCCCCGAGACCACAACAACGCAGTATTGATTTCCTTTGTCCAATAACTTTTATACAAAAGTTTGCAGAATAGACCACATGCGTCCACAAGACCCCCACTCTCTATAAAAGCTCCTGTTTTCCTGTTGTCGCCTCAGTCGCGCCCTCTGTGCCGACCTACTCGCATCATGTTACTGGCGCTGCTGACTGTGTTGTGTGTCTGCGCACACGCACACGAACACAAGCACACGCATCAATATGCACAGCAGCATACATCTGACTCAGGTTAGTTTGTTTGTAAACAAGTGGTGGTGTAGTGGGATTTATTGCATTTAGAAGTGCGAGTAAAGATGGCAGAGGATATATGGTGGTCCCTTCAGGACCACCATATTATCCTCTTTCATGTTTCTCTTGTCCGTACGCATCTTTCAGGGGCTACGATAATTATTTTCGAAGCAGATCAAGGCGCCAGTTATGTAGTTGAAGTGCAATTGGTACAAATGACACTTTGCATAACACTTCAGTTTTCGTCTAATATTAGTGCATGGTAAACCACCACTTCTCTAGCAAACCAGGTTCCGCACGGCTTATTGTTTAAAAAGACTTCTTAATTAGGTAGGTAGTCAATAAGATAGAGAACAGCGCCCTGATTCAATCTTACTATGATTATCAATCTATTTTCCTGTCATGGTATAACATGAAGATTCATGGATCCAATACATTTGAAGCTGAAACTCAATCCGTCGACGATGCAGCGTCTTCTTCTTCGATACATCTATCTCTATAAGCCGTGACCTCAGTATCTATTAGTCACCAACTAGTCAAATCACACTCGACTCAAAACATTATTTCAATTAAACCACTTACAACTATGCCTTACAGGCACTTTTCAACTGTCAAGGAGTCGGTCAGTCAGATATATAAATCTATTTGCCCATCCCAATGCGTAGTAGCTATGGTAAAGAATGGACAAGAAACTTCATGGACACACTTAAAAATATGTTTTTTTGTTAAAATATTATTTCCAGTTCCAGTGATAGCAGACGTTCCTTCATACATCATCAACCCAAATGGGCCGCTGACCCGCAGCGTGTCGGGGCAGTTTCGGGGATCATGGATGGAGACGAGACGCGGCAGACGCTTCCAGGCGTACCGGGGGATACGGTACGCTGAGCCGCCCATTGGCGCGCTTAGGTTTCAGGTAATCCAAATTTATATTATTATTGTATTTTTAGCAAGCACCAAGAGAGAAGCAGTTCCGTTTAGTTTTTATTTCTCATTGACGGCTTTGCTTTCTCGCATAGTTCAGGTGGAATACCAGTACTTCTGAGAGTGTGTAGAACTTAACGGTCGTCTTGACTTACACTTTTATCAGCTCTATCCAACTAAATGAGTAATAGGTATTGCAAAGAGATATAATCTACTAGCTAGGACATTAATTGAATGTCAGAGATAAGCAGGTGCGTCGTACTTATGTCTGTGATCGCTTCCGAGCCCACGCGCACGCTAAAACGCTATAAACCCACAACCTGTTTATGCGCTGTTTATTGGCTACATTGTCGCGAAAGCGAACTACATGCGCGCTCTGTGTTTACAGTGAGACGTCGAGCGGTGTGCGAGAGAGAGCGCACGAATTGTAGTTCGCTTTATCGCGACAATGTAGCCGTAGCTTAAGGAAAATCTTGTGCGAACTTAACCTTGAAGATTTATGATTCAAAATAATACAATGAATGAACGCACGTGTTTATTGACGCAAAACTCATAAATACCTAAAATAATTATCATATTATTATAAAAAATAATAGAAAACGAAAAAAAAATAGAATTTAGGATCCCAAAGACTTTCAACATATTTATACTGTTCTTACTAATTACCTGAACGTCATTTAACCATCTCTCCATCAACTCTCCATGTTTACCTCTCTACCATTAACCTATCCTGCCCATCTCTCCCCAGCCTCCGAAGCTGAAGCTGGAGTATGAAGACGAGGTGGATGCGAGTGAGGAAGGCCCCGCGTGTCCTCTCCCCGCGCCGCCGACCTACTTCGTGGACGAGGACTGTCTCACTGTCAACGTGTACACGCCGATACATAACACGTAGGTAGAACTAATTGACCCATTGAAATGTACTCTTTATCACCAGGCCTATTTAGTATTTATGTATGTCAGCAAAAGTCAACTATTCACGGTATTCATTTAAAGGTCTTCACCAGCAGGGGCGTTTGACAAATCATCACTACGCGAAATAAAGCATGGCCTACGTAGACCGTTTGCAGTGTAGGTAACCATCCTGAGTTATCGGTTGATGTCATGAATGTATCACCTAGAAAATGGCTTAGCAATGTTGTTATAACATAAAAAAATAGCGCTGACGAAAGACACAACACTACTCTGATGATCTGGGGGCTTAAAAAGGTCACTTTAGCAGAATCACAATATGAAAATATTATGAATCATCGTAAAATGTCACCAACTGACAATTCATAATATGATCTGCGTGTAATTCATATTACGAAGTAATTCATCTGTTTGACAGTCTTCTATGGAGATTCGTAAAATGATCCACAAATTATGAATTGCTTTTATATCATATTAGAGGAATTGCTAATGACAGCTGGGATTCAGGAAATTAACTGCTTTTAGAGGAATTGCTAATGTGGCCGTTTTAGGCCACCTGGTGACAGGATCAATCCTGCGGTAATTTTGTCGGAAGAAAACGATTGTAAAAGCAGCCATTCTTTTTTCCAGCACTGGCCCTCTACCAGTGATCTTCTTCATCCACGCCGGAGGGTTCTACGCGATGACAGGTCGCAGTGACCTGGCCGGCCCACACTATCTACTAGACAGGGATGTGGTACTCGTCACCATTAACTACAGAATTGGATCCTTGGGTAACACATTCACATATCAATTACGGCGTCACTTGCCAGATTATCTTCTTCTTCATATCATGTCGCGAGTTGCTTTACTTCATTCTTGGTCTGTGTGATGTATTTTATTTCTTTTTTCTTATATTATGACTCTCTTATTTTTCAATTGTTCCGAGGAACTCTTTCTTCCTGCTGATTCCTTGGATTATTCGCCAGTTTCCAGAACCACTTCTGTATCGCTTGCTTTTCTATTGCAAACACTGCTATTAACCATAACAATTCTTCCAGGATTCATGAGCACAGGCGACGCATACGCTCCTGGCAACAACGGCATGAAGGATCAGGTGGCAGCCCTCAAGTGGGTTCAGAGGAATATCGCCGCGTTCGGAGGAGACCCCAACCTGGTCACCATCACCGGCTGCAGTGCGGGCTCTATCAGCGTCATGCTACATATGATCTCGCCTATGACTAAAGGTAGATGGGAATATTACATCCTAACTAATATTATAAATGCGAAAGTGAGTTTGTTTGTTTGTTACGCTTTCACGCTTAAACGGCTGAACGGATTTGGATGAAATTTGGCACATGGGTAGATCATGACCTGGAATAGGACATAGGATACTTTTTATCTCGATATTCCCACGGGATCGAGATTTACGCGGGTGAAACCGCGGGGTGCAGCTAGTAGGAATATAAAACTACGGTCCAAAAAGCCTAAGTTAATTAAAGTAAAGTTATCTAAAAATTAAATCAATCAGTTTTTTAAACTCCGAATCAACTAAACAATATTTTTTTATTTGTCATTTTTAAAGTACCTAAGTTAGTTAATTCGTAAAAAAAGTTTCAATTAAAATATACAATATCATACAACAAACATCTAATAGATGTAGATTCACGGGTCAGCGGGTCACACATCGAGATACCTCGTAATGACCAACACCGCTCTTTCTAGAGTGCACTGAGAGATGTAGATTGATCATGCAAGGAAGGAAGGGAAGGGTATTTTAATAGCTTCTGATTTGAACTGTTTAGAATTCATAAAGATCGTCAATAACAATAACATTGAAGACGGACTACCTACTCCATAATTTTACGGTGAAGTCAGAATCTTATTCAAGTCGAAAATAAAGATGTTAAAGTATAATTATCTTGCTTCATGTCTCTAACCCCCGTTTCCCTTGCAGGTCTCTTCCACCGCGGCATCGGAATGAGCGCGTCTCCCGTTAGCAAGGATATGGAGCCCCTGACGCATCAGCGACATCTCGCCGTGCGCCAGGCACAGATCCTCAACTGTCCCACCGACAACTCCTCCATCATCCTCGCCTGCCTCATGACCAAGCCCTGGAGGGAGCTCGGAGACTCGCTCACTAAGTTCTGGGTACGTTTTAGAAATAAGAGCTTTACTTCTGATTGAAGATGAAAAAGGAGGTGATAGTTTATAACTAGTAGTCGATTTTTTTATACGTAATTGGGAAATTCTTCAACATTGTCAAAATTTTGCGAAAGAAACTTAGGTACCCACGCAGCACCATTTAATATGCGGTTACCAGAACTTTCCAGCCACCACCTCCAGACCACCTCCAGAACTTTCCAGCCCTATCAGCTATCAGTTCTGCGAGCAATTGCCCCGCTTACTGCTATTTAAGTTTGGAAATCATGTACTTTTAACTTTCAGGAGTTCGGTCCAGGAGACCCAGTGGGTCTGTGGGGCCCAGTCTTAGAGCCTGACTTCGGGCAAGAGAGGTACCTCACCATAAACCCGCTGGACGCTATCAAGGAAGGCAAGATGCACACCGTGCCTTTCATCGTCAGCCAGACTACTGACGAGTTCTTCTGGAAGGCTTTCCGTGAGTAGAAATCGCAACTATTTCATGGCACATTAAATATTTGGTTTCACTAACTGTTCAATCTCAAGCAAGCGTGTCCTCACCTCCTCCACTTAATCAAATCTTGCTAGATTTAAATGACATCTGCAGTTTACCTAATTGAGTTTCTCAGAAGCCTATATCACCTCATCTTCGTCCTTGATCATTAACGAAAAGAGTTTTTCATATACTAATTAACCAAATGCACGAAGAAATTAGATCAAAGTTGCTTTGACTTTCATAAGGTATACACACTCAGTCACTGCCTGCCATTTGTCCGCAGACACGAGAGCCAGCCCAAAAATTACAATAGATGCGACCCTAAATATCGATAGTTTATTAACTAACTTAGCAAAAAACAGCTGCCAATCGAAACATTCATCAATTCATTATTGTCTTCTAGCGGTTCTTCAAAACGAGACCCTTTTGAAGACAATGAACGAGGAATGGGAGAGGATTGCCCCAATCTCCTTCATACTGCCTCAGAAGAACCGCGCCGTAGCTGTGAACAGGCTGAAGGAAGTCTACCTGAAGGGGAAGAAGCTGGTAAATGATAAAGAGAGCGAGAAGGCGCTGGGGAGACTGTATGGAGACTCTATTATTGGGTTTGGGGTGCACAGGTAAGACAGAAGATTCCTTTGAGAAGATTACCATATTTATATACAATATGATTGTATGTTTGTCCCTCCGTGGCCCTGTTTGTATCTATAGAATAAGCAAGATGCATGGCTTCAACAATCATAGCGTCATAAAAGGCACTGGCAGTAGCGACTTCCTGTCTGCTACTAACAACAAACTGTGTTAAATTATGTTCTCCGGATGTTTTTATCGTTCAGTGCAGAACTCTCGTTACATGTTTTATGTCCCCAAAAGGCTTTGAAGACGCGGATCAGATGTCACACTAATGTATGTGTGTAGTTACCAAAAAATACTGTAGTTCTAATTGTAATAATGTTTTAACCAGGTTGGCGAACCTAATGTGTCGTCACTCAAAGCACCCGGTGTGGTACTACGAATTTGCGTACATTGGAAACAACTCACACTATGAAGATCCCAATGGAAAACCACAAGGTAACTTATCTTTACCTATTTAGTTCTTTGACTATTGGCGTGATAGTTCATTTGTATTCACAATTTAGTTTGCAATATCCTCAAAAGTATCTAATTGAGAAACTCCCTCAACATTGCCTTGCCTACTGCAGATTCTAAAATTAACAGTAAAATTTGAATAATAATTAACACTAAAATAAAATAAGAACTTATTCCAGCCCCTACTGTATGTTCCTAATCCCATACTATATATGAGATATTTTTCCCGAGCATTGAGATCAATGCCGTACGATTCGTGAGGCCTATGTGTAATAGTGGACTAATTATATGTACGGTATCTTCTTAAACTGCGTAATTGCGGTCACAGGTGCAGCCCATCATGATGACCTTCTGTATGTGTTCACGCTAAGCTACCGCTACCCCACCATACCTCTGAGCAGTCCACACGCACACGTCGTTGATGAGATGACCGCCATCTGGTACAACTTCGCACGATACGGGTGAGTCACTTCCTTATCCAATATTCTAGCCTGGTGCCAATAAACAGCTTCAGATATTAATATGCTCACTTGCTCAACTGCTCAACCTCTGGATTTTTACAAAATAATGACAAACTCATCAGACAGACAGTATAACTGTGATGTCAAAATGAGGAGAGATTTTTATTTTTTATTTTTATAACTCCGTTTTAAGATAAACCCAGCTAGCGTGATGTCGATCTTAAACATTGACGGTGTTTGAGAAGATTTAGCAATAATTCATATATCGTCTGCTATAATAGACTTTTTCAATTTGACTACCTACTTATTCTTTGTACCAGCATTGGTGGTTCATGTGCAGCAGTACCTACACGTTTAAGTATAACAGCAATCTCTTCTAAAATTCTTAATGCGATCAATAAGTCATGTTTCATCCTACAGAGACCCAAACCCGCGTGGTGACACGCCAGAGCTTGGTAACCTGACCTGGCCAGCCATGAAATCGGACAAGAGGAGTTATCTCCACCGAGGAGACCAGCTGAGCATACGACAGAATATGTTCGAAGAGCGGTTCAAGGTGTGGGACGAGCTGTACCCTATGCAGTATTGATTTGTGAAAACGCAGATGATAATGATTGAAAGGCATTATGACGAAAAGCCTAAAGTTATTTATTTGAGTGATAAGTTTTAGTAAAAATAAATTATGAATGATTATATTTTGTTATCTGTTTTTTTACCCAACTACGAGTGTAAATGCGAGAAATATGACGTTACGAACAAGAACATTCAATAGAGTGACTCTATATTGAGTGGGTACCTACCTACAATATTGTATAATATTTTCAAATTAATTATGATAAATATGGCAATAGGCTCGCTCCCTATTACACAAATGTGGGTGAGGAAGATAATTAAGGTCACTGTCTCTTTTAAAAACCAGATATAATCTTGGCCAGGCCATGTGAGACCCATGCAGATTTGTGTCTGTAATGGTCTTTTAAAGCAAGAACCACAGATTTGAGTGAACCTGTGCAGTTAGCGCATGCATTTTTCAGTGCAATCGTGTAGCTCAACTCAAAAACGACTCACTTGGTTTGGGTAGGCTCGGATATCTATGGGTAGGCTGCATAGAGTACTCAAACTGCCAGACAATTTGGCGATCGGCGCATGTTTTAGTGAGCACAAGCAAGGTTGCTTCTGTCCTGAAACTATGAAGCAAATGAACAAAGGTCTTACAAATCCTCGTTCATATAAATGCCACAGAATAAAATAAAAGTAAAACATCGCACGTCCAATAATGATTATTAAAGATAGGAAAAAAGCGCACACTGAGACGACCGCGATTAGTATGATCAATTTACCTACTTACGTACAGTCGAACAAGCTATTTGGTATACAGGCAAAATATATTCATTTTCCGCTCCACTGCCAAAATTCGTTTTGAATGTGTGTGTACTTTAACTTCTTGAGCTTGTGGCTTAGGAGAGTGACGTAAACAGATTTTTGACTACTGAAAACACTCACAAAATTGTTTAAAATAATTGCAAGTTATCTGCCTGTACACCAAATAGCTTGTTCGCCTGTACCTATAGCTGCCTATAGCGACGATTTTGAATGATTGATTGAAACCGACCACGACGTGACAAGACTGTGACTCCTTCAAACAGTCAGTGCGGTACAACAATACATATCTACTATAGGTTTTCCCACTGAGCAATATTTTTCTTTTCTTTTCCTTCTAATTGAAATATTTTTACTTAGACGTCCTTTGTTTTATGAGATGTAGGTACCTATGCGTGAAGACAATGCTAAAGTTTATAATAAGCATGGAATATAACAATATTATGGTTTTCTTTTTTACCTCAGTCTAGCTGTTCTAACACCTGCGAATGATGTACAAAACTTGCAGAATCCCCCACTGACCCCTACCTACACCTACATAGCTAGTCAATAAATGAGTCAGTTGTACGGTCTTCGTGTCAGTGCAGTCCCAATGTCTTGAGGAGAATGTTCGCGAGCATGCTGTGGTTCTTAGTTGTCGCATCTGTGGCAGAGAATGCGACGCCGGATTTTTTCACAGGTCAGTGGGGGTCAAAAATAACTAAGATTTCTCTTCTCCTTATCCCATTTATTTGTGGTCGGCACAACATGTCCCTTTCTTCCATACTTCTCTATCAGTCGCCACCTCGGCAGTCACCCTTTTTCTCGCCATATCTTCTTTCACACAGTCCGTCTATGATCGTTTCGTTGGCTCCTCTATAGCCATCCACATTCGTACTCAAAACTTTCCTCACGACATTTTCCTCATTCTTTGGCATCACATGCCCGTATTTATCAACAATAACAATGATTGTTGATGATATTCCTTATCTTTTTATATCAAGTCAACATAAATTTCATTTCCCATAGAAGAAAGGACTTTCAGTTTACCCGATTTTTTCCATTCTTCGGGCTTCAAATTTTTCTTTTCCTAAAAACTTTATTCGCACAAATTCCGAACACAAAAAAGGAATAAGCTAATCGGTCCAGCCATTCTCAAGTGTCGCGTAACTTACCAACGAACATCATAATTTATGATATTTTTATTTATACCTCTTTATAATATTATTATAGATTTCACATCTGTAGATACTGAACCCAGTGAACCCAGGAAGACCGAGGATGGACCAGCAGAGGATGGACCTATCGCCCAGTCGCTGTCGGGGCAGTTCCGAGGTTCGTGGATGGTCACTAGGCGCGGGGTACGCTTTCAGGCTTATCGAGGGATACGGTACGCTGAGCCGCCCGTCGATGACCTACGGTTCCAGGTAAGAAATCTTTGTCGAAACAAAAATTAAACCCACACAAAAAGGATATCGAAAAGCGAAAAAAAAAAAACTACTTAAGTAAGAAAGTAACAAAATTACATTGTACGCCACGTCTCTAGAGTTTAGCTAGTAAATTTAATTTGGCCCGGTATAATCCGATTTAGTAACAAGCCCGTAAGTAAGCCCATCGCAATGACAGCTCGGGCACCCGTTGTTTATTCAAACACATTTGGTTGAAATTCAGCACATTTTGACGTCAAAATTATATTTATAAGACGCCCAAAACGCTAAAATGGTTTAAAGGTCTAGTTCAGATGTCATAGGACGGATGGACGGTTGTTCACGGTGGCCTTTACAGCTAAACCGAGATCTTGGTAATTACAATTAGAAAGAGGCCTGCCTCAACTGCTGGGCAACAATCCACATGATTCCAACATTCAAGATTCTCGTTGAGCTAACTTCTTATATGGGTTGTTGATTGATTTCTAATAATTTTTCCCATAGCCTCCGAAGCCTATCCTGGAATACAAGACGATGGTGGACGCCAGTAAGGATGGCCCTGCATGTCCCGGGCCCACTAGTCGAGGTTACTACGTTGATGAGGACTGTCTGACTATAAACGTGTATACTCCTGGGCTTATCAGGTACATTTTAGATAGCAGCACATACATTTAGCCATAGAGCAACCGCTCCACGGCAGCACGCGGAAAATACTACGCACGGCTGCGTTCCTGGCAAACAAATGAACCGCAAAGCTAATAACATGAACGTGAACGTAAGAAAATAAAACTTTAACAAAAAAAAACTATTCTAAACGAGAACTTCTACAACTCTGACCATGTAGCACAACAACGCAACCAAGTTACAGGAGGGTCAAAAATGTCCTGAATGGCTTCGAGAAAAGTGTGGTACGGCTGTGCCTTTGTTTGTTTGTTTCTGCTCGACTTACCCTCGGATAATGTAGTAGGAACTCTTGCTTTGTAAAGCAATGATCGGTTTAGTAGACTGGTAGGTCTTTTAAGCAACAGACAAGTCGGCCAGCCGGGTAGTCGGTCTAAGTGAAAATCGGACCATCTCTAAAGTCCAGCAGTAGACGTTAGTAGACTAACTAAAATACACCTACATTTTAAAATGTTCGCTAAATCGGCTAAGTATGTCTTATTATTTGCAGGTCAAAGCTTTTGCCAGTGATCGTCTTCATCCACCCTGGAGGGTTCTACTCGATGTCGGGTCGCAGCGACCTCGCTGGACCGCATTATCTGTTGGACAGGGATGTCGTGCTCGTCACCATCAACTATAGGCTGGGGTCTCTCGGTGAGTTACAACCAGAAGAATATTCGAAGTTTTATCCAAAGGAAAACGGAAAGAAAACGAATATACCCTTAACCACTTAATAGGGAAAAAAGCATAAAGATAGAAGAGCACAAAGGTATTGCTTATTTCATTCGTTTCTGCCAGCAGACTTGCGACACGAGAGATGGATGAGAAACGTAAAGACCAGTGCGTAAAAAGACAATACAGGAAAACTTTAAGAGAGTATAGAAACCATAACATAAAACATACAGTTTGAAATAAACTGTGTTATGACGAGTCCCCGTAATGTTTACCTTACCTGGAACACCAAGAGGTGGTTTGATCAAAAAGTAGAGCCTTTGTCCTGCAGCAGGACAGTTTAGGCTAGTTAAATTAGATTAGATTAAAAAATGGTTCATCAGTGACATTTCCTCTCCTCTTCCAGGTTTCCTCGCCCTGGGCAATGAGCTGGCTCCAGGGAACAACGGCTTCAAGGACCAGGTGGTGGCTCTCCGCTGGGTGCAAAAGAACATCGCCGGGTTCGGAGGAGACTTCACCCTGGTCACCATCGCAGGGTGCAGTGCCGGGGCCGTCAGTGTCATGGTCCATATGGTCTCACCTATGTCCAAAGGTAAGACAACCTTTAGCTCTTAACCGGCAACAATTTGAACACTGTGGTTTGGTGAAACTATTGTAGATTTAGTTTTTTTTACCGGTCATCGCTGCTGCTCAATATTGGCCAAGTCAGCTCAAGTCAGAGAGGCAAGAAAAAGTCGCCAAAAAAAAAAACCTATGCCAAAAATAATTCATTGCAACAAACATGCTTGACCTGTATAACGCAATAAGAGACACTTCGGTAATTAATTTAGTTAACCTGCCAAGTATCTTGGAGACTTGAAGTTATTCAGGGTAAAGAACCATGCTCAGAATCCTATATATGCATACCCTCACTAAAAGATCACATTACAAAGCTGCACATGGTGCATTAAAAGCACTTTTTGACCTACATTTTGAAAGAATTCCTCCTGTTTAAGATAAAGTAGCAGTTTTTTGTATATTCGGTAACAAAAAAATCTTTTTCCTAGCACTTTTGATCCGTTACACTAAATAAATCGATTTCTTGCTAATCATTTTGTGTCAGGCGTTTTATAAACTTTCACGAGTTTTTTAGTTCACTATCGAATTCCAATTAGCGCCAGAAACATATATACACACCTCGTAACCTAGTAGGGTTTTCTAGATTTTGCAACATAAATAACTAGGAACTAGCCTATAAATGCGGGCAGACTGTGCTGTGGTGAGAAATAAGTATATTTTTTAAACCCGAGAATTAGGCAGCTTTCCTATCAGAGATAAGTGAGATAACAAAGTGGAGAAGCTAAGCTACGAAACTATAATATACTTTGTTTCATTTTAACCCTTTTCGAGCAGAATTAAACCAAAACTGTGCTATGAATATCAATCGATCCTATTGGATAGATATCCATCTCATCTCTTAGAATAGTTATAAACATTTGGCGTGGGCCTACCAGATGTTTATAACTTATGGGAGAATTCCACATTTTAGTTAGGTACTTAGTAAGGTGGTCAGAACAATGTAAACCGGAGAAACGGGAAATAAAACAAATCTCTCAAAAACAACGTACCCCTTTTTTCTTCAAACTTAAACAATTTATTTCAAAACCTTAATAAATCAGTCAGTCCCAACAAGATGCCACTCATCTTGTTGGATCACAGCACCATTAAGATTATAACCATTTTGAAGGCAGCAGAATGTACAACATCAACCGTCATGTTGTTTTCTGCAGTTGTACGGAAAATTCAATGCCTGGACGTCTCTAAATACGTTGTACGCGCAAAACAAATTTGATGCACCGAAACATTGATGCATGATTCCAATCAACTCAGCACCGCAATATTGTATCCAATTACATTTCACCGATAAACTGACACGTATCGTTATTACAGTAGGAAAACAAAATCGACAGTGAGATATCGCTTTCAAGAATATGTATATCGATCTAAAATGTGCAGAAAAGTTACGGGTAAGTAAGTAGTTTAAATAAACAATAAATAAGCAAACAAACAATAACACACGCACAAAGCAAAACTTTGGACTGGTTTGAACGTAACAGTAGGTTTCTATGGTGACGAGTGACAAGTGTACCTTTGTATACTTGTAGTATACAAAGGAAGAAAATAAAAATACATAAATAAATAAAGGCTCATTGGGCATCAAAAAATTCGTCCGCAAAGCTGTCAGTGGGAAAAGTGCCCAATAGGCTGGCAGCGTTGCCACGTTGGATGGCAATGCTGATCTCTTCTTTGGCCTAAGAATTGGCCAGCCCTCTAGTCACGTGCAGAGTCGTCCAACCGTTTGTCGATGTCCCGAAATACCTACTCGATGAGCACTAGGACCCCATGGCCCTAGTTTTCGAACCCCAAAGGCTTTATGATTATGTGAGAGGAGAGACCGCATGTTATCTAATGTGTCTAGAATATAAACAATTAAAATAATCGAAAACATAAAAACTGAATATTGCAGCAAAGAGATGACCAGTTCTAAGTTCGAAGAAACACTGAAACAAACTCAGAGGTCTCTTTTAAAGTCCATACAATTACTTGTAATGATCAGATCGTAACCTAACATAACCCGACCTTTTTTTTTTTTTTTTCGGTGTGGAAAATCCTCATGGAAGTCCTCCGCCCTGGGGCGGGGGAGGGGTCTGTCAGACTCTTACTAACTAAAAACCACCCCGGTGTTCCGACTCACACCTACGCCGGGGGTCGCGGGAACATAAAAATCAACCAACCCCCCACTGGTGCCAGCCCGCCACTGCGGGCCTCCTCGGGTCAGGGGGGGGAGTGAGGTGTTTGACTCACCCCATGACGTCTAAGAGGGGCGGGCGTAGAACACTACGCGCCGCCACCTCGGGTCCTGATGTGTGGGGGGCGACGGACGTCCCCGAGTCCGTCACCCCTGGACCCATTTAGGGGGGCTGGAAGAGCCTGGCGTTATCCGCCCTCCGCCGACGCCCGGTGCGCCTGCTGCGGGCCGGGTGATTGGACGAGATCTCCCTCTCCCTTTCCGCAGCCTCCTTCTACGAGACGACTGTCTCGCAGTAGGAAACCACCGCGTCCCAGGACTCCTCGGTGCCGACCATGGCATTCACTACGGCCGACAGCGACAAGTCACTGCCTACTTCTGAGATGAGGGCTCGGCGCGGCTCCTCCCAAGCGGCACACTCTGCCAGCGTATGCCACGCCGTGTCCTCCCGGCAGTGACACCGAGCGTCCGGCTCCCTGTTTATGCGACACAGGTACTTCCTGAAGCAACCACGCCCCGAGAGCACCTGCGTCACCCGAAACGACAGGGAGCCGTGCCTTCTCCCGAGCCAGTGCTCGAGCACCGGCCGGACCGCCTCGATGATGTCGAGGCCGGCGGTAGGGCGTGAAAGCCTGTCCCGCCATTCCGCCACCAGGACCTCGCGAAGCTGAGACCGATGCAGCTCTATGTGTCGCTGCATCAGTTGCTCGCCCCGCGCCCTCGCTTCCTCGCGCCACCGGTACGATGACGCGATTACTTTCACCTCGAGGTCCCAAAGCGGGGATCCGGCCAGTGCACAAGCCGCCTCGTAGGAGATCGTGCGGTACCATCTGATGACTCTGACGGCCATCGCTCTCTGCGGCTTGCAACGAAAACTGTGATACTACCGGCCGTCAGGTCAGCCGCCCAGATCGGGGCCCCGTAAAGGGCCATCGACCACACGATCCCTACGTAGAGCCGCCTACAAGCGGCGCTCGGGCCCCCCAGATTCGGAAGTGGGGCCCGAAGTCCCACCGGCTGTTGAGCACCAATCCCAGGTACTTCATGGTAGACTCGACAGCGATCCGAGCCCCCCCGACCACGATGTGTGAGCCGGGTGGCGGCGCCCGCCGGGGGCCATGAAACACCATTGCCTCCGACTTGCTAAGGGCCACCTCCAGGCCTAGGCGACGTATGCGGCCCACCCATGTGAGTCCGCAGCCGAGCAGAACATGCCTCCCAAGTTGGGGGGCTACGGGAATGGCCGGGAACACCTGGCCATTCCCGTCCGACACTGGTGGAAACGTGTGCAATACAGGCAAGGGTGACCCCGCACTCATTGCTTGCTGGTCTCCACCTGGGAGGAGCCGGAGATGACTATCGAACTGACGTCTTCTTCGACCCCTCCTCCGCCTTCGGAGCGGCGCCGCGTCGGGATCGTCCTCCCGCGCGCGCTCCGCCGCTTCCTTCTGGGACATGACATGTTCACAGAAGGAGGCAACTGCCGCCCAGGACCTCTCATCCCTCAGCATGGCGTTAACCAAGCCGGGGAGCGAGAGGTCCGGTCCGATCACCGCGATGAGACTGCGGCGCGGCTCGGGCCCCCCCAAGTTGGGAAGCAGCCAGGAGAGCGCGCCCGCGGTCTTCAGCAGGCGCAACGACAACCCGCTAAAATGTGGACCGAAGCGCCACCTGCTGTCGAATACAAGGCCCAGATATTTCATCTGGGCCTTCACCCAATTCAGACGCCTTCCACGAAGATGTGAGCGTCAGGTGGTGGGGGGCGCTGCCGAGTGCCGTGGAAGAACACGGCCTCGGTCTTGTGCAGCGCCACCGTTAAACCTAGGCGGCGGATCCTCCCCGCGACCAAGGATCCGCCCGCCGAGGCCAGGTTGGCCGCCTCCCTGAAACTCCCCCCCCGGGCGGTGAGGAGAGTGTCATCCGCATAGCAGACGACACTCGTGCCTCGGAGGAGAGTTCCCCGCAGGAGCCAATCATAGCCGACGTTCCAGAGGAGAGGTCCTAAGACTGACCCCTGTGGAACGCCGGCCTCAACGGCGTACCGCCGGACTTGGCCAGTCCTATTTACAAGAAGGATCGCCCGATCCTCCAGGTAGCCGGCCAGCAGCCTGCGTATGTATCGAGGCACCCCGTGAAATCGGAGCGCCTCTAGGATGGTGGAGTGGGGAACGGAGTTGAAGGCGTTGGCTATGTCGAATGACACCGCCAACAGTCCGTCCCCCGCCTCCATCGCCTCCTTCACCTGGCCCTTAAGGCAGGCCAGCGCGTCCACCGTCGAACGTTCAGCCCGAAAACCGAACTGAGCGTCCGACAAGTCCGGCCCGATAGTGCACAGATGGCACTTTAGGCGGGCAGCGATTATCCCCTTGAACATTTTGCCGACCTCATCGAGCAGGACGATGGGCCGGTATGCCGAGGGGGAGTCCGCTGGCCGGCCCTCCTTGCGCAGGAGGCACAGCTGCCCTTCCTTCCACGGTTTCGGGAACCTTCCAGACGCAAGGCATGCGCTGAAAAGGTCCCGAAACCGCTCCTCCATTTGAGTGGCAGCGATCGCCACCACTCTTGCTGGAACACCGTCGGGGCCCGGAGCTGTCTTTTTGGCGCGGATATGGAGAATCGCCGCGCCAAGTTCCGACTCCGTGACAGGAGGCGCCTCCTCTTCTTCCTCAGCTGGCGGAGCTATCTGCGGTGGGTCCATCACTAGTGGGGTGAAGTTGTCCCTGCACGGGAACAGGGACTGAACCACCCCATCAAGAAATAAGGGCTCCAGGGTCTCGGCCACCGGGGGACCAAACGGGCGCAATTTGTTGCGCGCCGCCTTATATGGTCTCCCGTAGGGGTCGTTGTCGAGACCCTCCAACATCTCAGCTCTCGCCGAGTCTCTGGCGGTGGTGATGGCTCGGTCGAGGACCATTTTTGCCTCCACGTATACCTCATAGAGGTGGTCCCCGACGGCCTGGTCCCTTCGACGACGCCGCCGACTCCGCGCGTAGGCCCTCCTTGCCTCCACACACGCTGCTCGGAGCCCCGCCAGCTCCGCCGACCACCAGTACACGGCGCGATTGGGTGGCGGTCGGCGAGACCGAGGTATGCTGGAGTTACATACCTCGGTCAGAGACTCCCTCAGGTGCCCCGCCACGGTGTCCAAATCTAGGCCGGCGGAAGGCGGCAAAGCCAGTCCTGGACGAACGCCGCCTCCCGCGCCGCTTCCCTGTCCAGGCGGGCGAGAGCCCACCGTGGGAACGGTGAACGCACCGAGAGGGGCCGCGTCTCTCCGGGGCCACTGGTGGAGATGTCGAACCGCACGTAGCGGTGATCCGACATAGTCTCGACCCCTCCTCCGCCTTCGGAGCGGCGCCGCGTCGGGATCGTCCTCCCGTGCGCGCTCCGCCGCCTCCTTCTGGGACATGAAGTGTTCACAGAAGGAGGCAACTGCCGCCCAGAACCTCTCATCCCTCAGCATGGCGTTAACCAAGCCGGGGAGCGAGAGGTCCGGTCCGATCACGGCGATGAGACTGCGGCGCGGCTCGGATCATGATGGGCACACCTCGAGGGTGTACTGCGCTGCGTCCTCCGCCGCACCACAGTCGAGGCACGACGGCGTCCTCTCCCGTCCGATTCGGTGCAGGTACGATCCGAAACAACCGTGTCCGGACAGCACCTGCACCAGACGGAAGGAGAGGAACCCATGTGACCGCTCGAGCCAGTCTCGCAGGACTGGCCCAATCGCGTCGAGGGTTCGGCGGCCGAAGGCTGCGGTGGTGAGGTCCCTCGTCCAATGGACGACGATGGCGTCCCTCGCCTCCTGCCGGACGGCTTCCCGCTCTTCCGGGGCTGAGCGTTGTCCTCTCGCCCTCCGCCCCGCCGTCCATTCATATACTCTGGCGAGCACCCACGCCTCGAGTTCCCAAGGAGGGGTGCCGGCCAGAGCACATGCCGCCCCAAAGCTCACCGCGCGGTAAGCCCGCGCCGCTCGCTGGGCTATGGCCCTCTGAGGTGCCCGCAAGGCGGCGGCATTCTCCCTCCTTTGGAGGGAGTCCTCCCAGATAGGAGCCCCGTAGAGGGCCATACTCCTCAAGATGCCGGCGTAAAGTTGCCGACATCGCGCGCTGGGCCCCCCCCCAGGTTGGGAAACATAACCCAACCTAACCCAACCTAACCTAACTGACAGTGCCCGCTCTGAGAAGAAACAATGAAACAAACTCAGAACCCTTTTAAAGTCCATACAGTTACTTGTAATCATTACTTGTATCAGATCATATTATAAGAAACAGAATCTGAAATAAAATGATACAACTTTGTAAAACCATGACAAATGAATCAGCATCATTTAGCTCAATATTTTTGAAGGAAACCGTATGATTCAACCCTAAAACTGGTTACACTTTTATACGACAAACATTTTTTTTAACTAGATGAGGTCGATGTTACCTTGCTGACTAGTCTAGGAACAAATATCGAAACAAACTCAGAGGTAAAAGTATATTTTAAAGGCCATACAATTAATTACTAGTATTGGTCAGTATTCGAAACAGATGCTAATATAATGCATGCAACTTTTTTTTGTAAAACTATGGCGCATGAATCAGCGTTCTTTAGCAGCTGTAGCTCAACCATTTTGAAGGGAACCGAATGATCCAGAACTAAAGAGATAACCAGTCCCAACTGACGGCAATAAACACAACACACTATACAATAAATAAATAATATGGTGGCCTCCAAGGTTATCTCCTGTACCTCAAAAATAAGGTATACTCCTACCATTAATCTGATCACATTGACCGAATGAACGAAATGAACTGTAATCTTTCACCTATCGTCGCCATTAATCGAAAATGTAACCGGAACTACAAATAATATTTATTTTTATTCAATTTTAAACATGGCCTTTGATTGACTCTAGACTATTATCTTAAATCTAGTTTGAATAAATGAAGGATGCTTAAAAATATGAATTGGCTGTAATCAATTAGGGCAGAAATGGTCATGGTCATTTAAATATTGTATGATTTCCCTATTACTTCGTAATCTAACTACAAAATCATTCTTACTTCATTTCCAGGTCTCTTCCACCGCGGTATATCAGTGAGTGGTTCTGCCACATCCAAGCTTCCAAGCCCACCAGCCCGCTTGGACCTGGCCGTGAAGCAGGCGCGGATGTCCGGGTGTCCTGAGGACAACTCCACTAAGCTCTACGAGTGTTTGAAGAGTAAGAGTTGGAAGGAAATTGCTGAATCACTGCTGCCATTCTTTGTGAGAGTCTTTATTGTTGCTTTGGTCTACTGCACCGACTTCACTGGATGGGTTTCTTCCGAAAGATTCTAACCGCTTTAAATAGCTCTAAGTACCTGAAATTTTGATTTGAGCAATTTTACGAGCAGCGCCATCAAACCATTGGGGCAGAGTCTCTTGGTACAATTTATTTGTACGTACCCGACCGCTATGTGTGGAGGCGACGGCCCTCGCCACTGCTAGTCGTACCATCAGCCAGGACCAACTTGCTGGCCAAAACCCCTCTGACTCGAGCAAGTCGCACCATCAATTATATTCAGGTCGAAATTGATATATTTACATGTCACTGGGGTGAATTCGCAAAAGTACTCTTATTTATATTATGTTATAAACAATGATCGTAATTTTAATTTTATATATATTCCTTGGCTATCGCATTAGGCTAAGACCTGTAATGGTAGTTTTAAGGCATTTAAATAAATAAATAAATAAAATTCAAACCTGGAGTTCTACTCCCTAAGCAATAAATCCGTAATTTCGGTCGACATCCGTGTTACGGATGATTCATATTCCGTATCGCCTACGGACGTATGATTCGTTTCGGGCCCCCTAAGAATGAATGACACTACGATTCAATAGTTGTCATGAGTTGTCCCTACTCCCCATGGTTCCGAAAAAGTTAATTATTCAGGTGTGGGGCTTAGGCGGATTCCCGGCCACCATAGGCGCGGGCTTGCGGACGGCGAGCAATGGGTAGCTCGCCGTCCGATAAGGACCAGGCCCGGGTCGATGGCGCGTCGTGTTCCACGCGCGCCTCAAAGAGATGTCAGCACACCTGACGGGGTCCGTTAGGACCGATGCCTGCCAGGGTTGCGGAATAGTCCGAAAGGGATACCGGGACCCTGGCAATAGGCAACCGAAGGAACACGGGTGGGTTTTAGTCAGTAAGAGTCTGACACGCCCTTCCGCTCCGCCCAGAGCGGGAGAAGTCATATGATGATTTCCCAACCAAAAAAAAAAAAAAAAAAAAAAAGGTTTGGGGCTTACTCCGAAGTTTCGAATCACTTTCGGACGGGCTCTATCTTCGTTATTTGTATTCTACAATTTTTAACAATCTTCATTGTCCTGCACCTATCTTTTACTTTCTTGACTAAGTTTTAAGAAGCCACTCAGAGTTTCCTAAGTAATGGTACAAAACTAACCTAGTTCTGCTGGTAGGGTAGAATTTACCTCTTTCTGGATATTAATGGAAGAACAATTCAAGCAATCTAACTTACGATTTCCCAGGAATTCGGGTTCGATCCTCTCAGCCTCTGGCGCCCAGTGGTCGAGCCAGACTTCGGTCAGGAGCGGTTCCTGACGGAGGAACCGATGGACTCCATCCGAAAGGGCAAGATGCACTCCGTTCCGTACATGATCACCCAGACTACTGGCGAGTTCTACTGGAAGGCATTTAGTAAGTACCTACTTAGTTAATTTACAGGGTTTGAGTTTTTCAAATCAATTCAAATATTTTATTTCAGACCAAGGGATCCATAGAGTGTGTGTGTGTTAGTGTTAAGAGTTAAGTATGTACTACCCGGAACCGAACTAGTTAGATTAGGTAAAATATTTGTACTCGCAAAAAAAGGTTATGTTAGGTTAGGTTAGAACTGTGACCCCCTAAACTTTTTTTGGACATACAGAAGGGTGTCAAGTAAGCACTTCTTTATAAAAAAATCTGTAATTGATTTTTTTTAACAAAAAAAAAAACTTTTTATAAGATTTTATTTTCTACCTTTAATAAGCAACATAAAAATATATATTAATTGATTGTATATACCTACATATAATTATTGTTTTTTTTTTTTATACTATCATCATCATTATCATCCATCTCAATATTTGAATCCGAGTCATTTATATTTCGCTAAAATCTTCTTCTTCGTCCGAATTCTCTAGTCTGGCTATTATCTAACATATTATTTTCCCTCAGAATAGTCTTAGATGCGTTGATATCGGTCCTTATTGCTAGTACTATGCGAAACTTTTGAAAAATAGCAAGTTTCTTCATTTTTGTCAACCTAACGAAAAAAAAATATTTTGTAAGACATGCGCAAATAGGTGCACGGGAATACAACTGATTCCTTTAGAGCACGAGTCAGGGAATAAGAAAAAAAAGGATTCAGCTAGGATACACATGGATACATTTTCTAATGTCTTAATATCTGCGTAATTAAATATACAAAACAAAAGAAAAACAAACCTGTAAAAGTAATACATGTGTAACTTTGAAACTCACCTTCTAAGATAACTGAAACACTCTAGGTGTTAATACATTTGCATTTCTGTATGTCTATCTAAAACACATTTTGACATTTTGGACCAAATGCTCAACAGTGATATAACATGGCTTATAACAAAACATGGCCTATAACAAAAGCTTTCACGTGGTATAAGTTACATCACTGTTGAGTTGAACTTAATCTAAGCTATTGCCAATATATTTTTGAATGATCAAAAACACCATGTTCGCGCTCAATTTTGACTTAGCTGCTATAGTATGAATTAAATAGTACCCCAAAAACTTTCACAGGGCATAATTTACATCACTATTGAAGCTAACCTAACCTAACCTAATTTTTGAATGTTCAAAATCACCATGTTCGCGCTGGATTTCAACTTAGCTGCCATTGTATGATTTAAATTACCCCAAAAGCTTTCACATGGCATAAATTACAACACTGTTGAAGCTAACCTAACCGAACCTAATTTTTGAATGTTCAAAAACACGATGTTCGCGCTGGATTTCGACTTAGCTGCCATAGTATGAATTAAATAATACCCCAAAAGCTTTCACACGTCATAAGTTACATCACTGTTGAAGCTAACCTAACCTAACCTAATTTTTGAATATTCAAAAACACCATGTTCTCGCTCGATTTCGACTTAGCTGCCATAGTATGAATTGAATAATACTCCTAAAGCTTTCACATGGAATAAGTTACATCCCTGTTGAAGCTAACCTAACCTAATTTTGGAATGTTCAAAAACACCATGTTCGCCTTTGATTTCGACTTAGCTGCCATAGGATGAATTAAATAATACCTCAAAAGCTTTCATATGGCATATGTTACATCACTGTTGGGCATTTGGTCCAGACTCCATACATCCGTGCCCGTGGTCCTTTCACCCGTGAGACACCTTTAATCAATCAAAGAAATGAAGGCGAATAAACTCAATGTCAATTTCTCGATGTTATACTATGAAAAATATTGACACCTCGTCGCAAATTATTATCAAATCATCAGTTGCTTTATCTAGCTGTCGTGTAAAAATATTGTATTGTTGAATATTGCATATTCAAATTTTGGATAAAGTGACGCTAGATACGGGTTATTTTACAGTGTGGGCCGAGTGGCAAAAACGACTAGAAACGACTATTTTGGTTAGGATTCGTTAGTTGGGGTTCTGAATACTGGAAGGGTTTCTATAAACGCCAGGCCGCCGGTGTCCATTATGGGAGCCGGCGGCGACATTACTACCGGCAGCCGAGATTAAAAACATCGGCTGCCAGCAGTAATGTCACTGCCGGTTCCAAATGGCGTTATTTTTGGGAGCCGGCGCCGGCAGCGGAGTTGTTTAGCGGAGGAGAAAACCTACCTAGGAGGTACCTAATAAGGTATAATTATTTTGTTAATAAAAACACGCAATGAACCCTGTCCCATCTGCTGAGCCCTACATGCCTGTAATAATTAGTACAATGTAAGGTAATTATTTGTCTGTATATTTATTGTCTATCTTCACAGCCGTCTTAAACAACCAAACACTGCTCAACACGATGAACGCCGAGTGGTTCCGAGTAGCTCCGATCGCGTTCATACTCCCGCGCAACGATTCCAGCGAGAAGCTCGCTAGGCTAAGGCACGCGTACCTTGGAGTGAAGCCGCTTGTCAACGACACTGCAACCGCTGCCGGGTTGGGCACATTGTATGGAGACGCGATAACCGGGTTCCCTGTTCATAGGTACATGGTCAGAAACCTTGCCACTAGCGCTGCACAGTATTTTTTTTTTTGTTTCCATAAAAACCATAGAAATCGCAATAGCTTCAAATCCAATCCGTTTTTGTTATATCTCTGATTGCAATTACTTGATGCTTTGTATTAAGTAAATTATCAAGCAAACGCTAAATTTTTATCGTTAAATATGTATGAGATACAAGGAATTTTACATATTTTCGATTTTATTTTTTTATGGGCTTATTTCATGGCATTTTGATTCAATATCGATACAAGCTGTTGCTTTGGCACTAAGAAGTACCGATTTAAAATATCATATCCAAATCTTATGTTATCTATAATTTACAGGATTCTGAAATTTAGGCGCTAGGGTTGGCACAAGACGTTTTTTTTTTTTATGTTTTTTTTTTGTGAAAATTTTAATTCCCGATACCGGTGGGCTACTCTTTTATATATTATTAAATGTTTTTTTATATATTTATTTTGGGAAGCTCCGTCGAGTATTCCGCAGAGCCTAAAGACTAAAGTCTTCAACCAGTGCGTCCTGCCTGTCATGACTTACGGAGCCGAAACGTGGACACTCACGGTACGACTGGTCCATAAATTCAAGGTCGCTCAGTGAGCTATGGAACGAGCTATGCTTGGAGTATCTCTGAGAGATAGAATCCGGAATGAGGTAATCCGGCAGAGAATCAAAGTTGTTGACATAGCTCATAGAATAAGCAAGCTGAAGTGGCAATGGGCCGGCCATATTAGCCGTAGAACTGATGACCGTTGGGGTAGACGTGTTTTTGAGTGGAGACCGCGAATCGGCAAACGTAAGGTAGGACGCCCTCAGGCTAGGTGGAGCGACGATCTTCGCAGGGTGGCTGGTAGCAGCTGGATGAGAGCTGCCGAGAATCGAGCTGAATGGCGTGCAATTGGAGAGGCCTATGTCCAGCAGTGGACTGCTATAGGCTGATGATGATGATGATGATATTTATTTTTAAGAAATATTTAAAAATGTAAAATAATATGTATAAAAATAAATAAAGGACATAATAACATAGGTATCTGAAAGAAGTTACAATTTCATTGATTTTCACATTGTTAATGATAAATCCAACTATTTTCATATTATTTTATAAATAGTTAAAAAGTAAATAAAATTAAAATGAATACGGAATTACAATGCTAGTAATCCTACTAGTTTTGTAAATGTACAATTTTAGCAGTTTAGATATTTATTTGGATATTTGTAAGTTTACTAATATCATACGACGTTAAATACGATGACGTACAATAAACGAATTTTTCGTTTATCCAATGAAGGTCAATTTGTGGTACGGGGAAGGGGCCGCCCTCGTTAGGATTAAACCTACAAATTAACAATAAATATTACTTTTTATGAAGTGATGACCCTAAAATCAAAATTATCAGAAAAAACTTTAGAAGTGAATAACTCCTAGATAACGCGAGATTTGGATTTGGTTTTTTATTGATTGGTTGTGGTCTAAAGATGATTTACAATAAATATAGAATCCAACTAAGCAAAGAAACAACCATGAAAAACCGAAATCTCAAAACACAAAAAAAGCATATTTCTTTACATGTGTACTAGTTAGTACTCTTTTGTATTTTTTTTTCCAATATATTGAATATGGTTTTATTACAAATAATAAAGAAAAGGGTAAAATAATGCGTATTTTTTTTGTAATTAACTAATTTATAAAAGATCAAAAATTTATAAAATATTTTTTTACTCGTGTTTGGTGTACAATTGGCACTTATTTTACTCTTACTTTTAAAATAACCTGTTCTATCGGTTAAGTTAATAAAAAGGGGATGTCCGTTTTTCGAGGCAAAAATAATACTGTGCGCTGGAATCCTGTACAATACATAAGAGAAAATAATTTTATTATAAGCTCTCATGCACATTAAAAAAGCCTTCTTGAGTAGGACAATATGCTTGAATCTTCTAAACAATATTTCGTCCACAGTTTTAGGTAAGTACCGACCTCTGAAATGGAAGTTATGTCAGTTTTATACAGAGACGATTGTGACGAACTTCATACTTATAATAAAAATTAAACATTGTTCATATGTAAAGTGGCTTTGTGTCTTTTTTTGAGAATAAAATTAATTTTTAAACCTAGACCTAATAATGAGGGTGTTGCTTCACCGAGTTAACCATCGACGTTACTAGATAGAAGATCGTCATGTCATTTTTTTTGTGTCTCTTGGAAAGCTACATATTTAATGTCTTTCAAATCCTTGTTTCTAATTGATGTTATTTCAACTTTTGAACCAATATCAACTTTATTTGAGTGCTGATTAAGTTGATTGCAGAATGACTGACTGAATGAAGGAGGACTATTGAAAAACATGTCATAAAAATGCTTAAAAAAACAGCGTGCCGCTTTAATGGTGACATTAATTTAACACACGTAACGATTTCGCGTATTCATTTTATGAAAATATTTGAATTTCATTAAACGTTATTATTTAATGATTTATTTTAAATTTTCTAAATTACCATCTTGGAGCAACCTGTACTTAAAGGACTGTAGCGATGAGGTCATTTGCCGGGGTCATGGATCATAGGTAGGCAAATAAAAGGAAAGCCGCGCAATTTCGTAGAAATTATGTCGACAAAGAATCGGACCGATAGAACGTAACCCAGCTGGACTAGGTAGCTTCATGAATGAATCTTTTACACAGAGTGATCTCAATTTTGCTTTTGTTTTTGTTAAGTATTAAGTTTGTCTGAAAATTTAAATTTTTCTATTGACCAATTATTTTATTTTATTAGATATATTTTTATGTTTACGGGCCACTAGCCCTACCCGTGTGTTAAATTAATGTCGCCATTGTACCGGCACGTTGTATGTATTTGGATTGGATTTAGAAATCTGATCCCTGAAAAACGAATGTTCTGTTCCTGTCTGTTCCAGAATGGCCAACCTAATGTGTCGCCATTCGTCGCACCCGGTGTACTATGCAGAGTTCGCATACGTCGGCAACAACAGCCACTACATGGATCCAGTCACCGAGAAACCACTTCGTAAGGGACGCCATCTGATAATGTTATTCATACATTCTACACCACTACACCAACCTCAATAGACAGCTAAACTGAAAGACTCTTAAGTGTGCACGTGCACCACCATTTCGCCAAATAGATTGTTGAACACTAATAATAAGTGACGATGTTATTGAAGTGACACGTTTGTAATGATAAATCGAATAACACTTTAGCCGAGCCGGAGGTCGAATCCATGACTCGCTCCTTCTAGGTACATGCACATGGAATACATGCTCAGTTGTAGCGATTACCACCAACACAAACACAGCCTTGAAAAACGTACATAGCGACATGTTTGTCAGATACATATTTCAGGCAACAATAATAAACATCAAGGCTTTACTCCCTCTAGTCTGACTACATAATATTTATATTGTGCTCTGCTGTTGTCACACCCATGTTTGTGTGTGTTTTTTTTAATATTACAATATTATTAAATAGTTTAATATCTTATTCAAATAGGTACTAGATTCCATTATTGCAAAAATATGCGTTGGTACCTATTTCTTCATTTTCTAAACCATGTTCAATATTTTCGTAATTTTTGTGCAGTGGCAGCCCACCACGACGATCTAATCTACTTGTTCTCACTGAGTTACCGGTTCCCGATGATAGATGTCGCCGACACACTGGATTCCAAGATGGTCGATAAAATGACCGCTTTGTGGTACAACTTCGCTAAAAACGGGTGAGATATAGACTAATAGTATTCACTTACACACAGTACATATTTATTTTTATTAAGTTCAATATATGTAACCATAAAAAAGTTATAAGGTTTTAGCGCCTGCAACAAATGCAAAAGCAATAAGGCGATTAACACACTGCCACGCACCACGCAGCGTAGCGCATGAATGCGTGTTCTAACGTTGCTCTCCGTTTGTATAGAAAACATGCACAGTCCAACACACAGAAAATGCATCCACGCGCGTGCGGTGCGGTGCGTTGACACGCAACATGCAGCGTGATGCGTGGCAGTGTGATAATCGCCTAACTGGCATTGGTTGCGTTTCCGTTTACGAAACGCCTAGGTCACCCGCGAAATTCAACGTTTTTTGCAATTTACAAATCAGTAGTACAGCGTGACCAGTTTAAGTGTGCAGGTGCACGGTGGCGCTGCTTGTCAAGGAAAATGCAACAGCATGACAAATTCAGTACCTACATTAAGTTTTAGTTCTGTGTTTTGCCGCCTGCACACAGATAAGTTGGATGCGCGGTTGTATGGTAGTCAAAATATATAAAAAATATGTATTTACAGAATTATAATCATGAAAATGATCAATACAGTTCTCTAAATGTTAATGACGTTTGTTGTAATATTGTCAATAACCCTCAAATTTTGCTTGCTATGTCGTATCCTAGCTAAACATGTTTGTGCCATTATAATTATCTTTTAACACCATTGTATACCATGTTTAATGCAAATAAATGATTTATTATTATTTATTAAGTTCGGATTTCATGTCTAAATGACATGACATTTGAGGCCAATCATAACTTATAAGTACCTAGGTAGGTACTATTTGTTGTGCCCTGATAATGGTAAAAGGCTCGCTCCTATTATAATATGGGACTTAAACATAGGTAACATACGAAATTGTAGGTGTAGGTACTATAGGTACACCTATGCCTAAACCTTCGCGAAAAACAGGCGTGATGTAATGTATGTACCTAATTCTACAATTTATACACATCTGTTACGGTCGCGAATCATATTTTGATCAACTTATGTTCCCACAACCTGACACTGAACTGTAAGGTGCCAAAAAAAATAACCTAGGTACTTACTAAATTAGAATTTCGCGGGCTACCTGAATAACATGTACCTACTTATAAACGCGTGTAGGTAAAATATTCTTGATTAAACGTCTACCTACTGCATTCCCTTTTTTAAAACACCCACCATAGGGGAATTTCTCATTATTTTAGAGCAACTAATTAAACAAACATAAGTACCTACAGACCTACTTACTTAAAATTCTTCTTCCCGCTGTAGCTACCCTATCTTCAGAGATGAGACCCCGGAGCTCTCCTCTCTCTCCTGGCCAGCCATGAAGCCTGCCATGAGAAACTACCTGCGCATAGACAAAGAGTTTGCAGTCCAGCAGAACCTCTATGAAGACAGGTTCAAAGTGTGGGACGAACTTTATCCGATACAGTACTGAGATATCGAGGTGAAGAAAACAGTGTCTTTGATGATGCAAATAAATGATTTCGATAAACAATTTACGTGTTTTTTCTTGTTATATTCTGTTGCAACAGCAGCTAACAAAAAGTTCCGATTGATTCCCCCTACATATTCGTCATAATAGGTAATTTGGGTAAGTAGGTAGGTACAAAAAAGTGGGAAATATAAGTATGTAGCGGGCCTATAAATAAACCTTACCTACTCAGACAGAAAAAGTAAAACTTAAAACACTACAGGTGCTGTTCATGCAAAAATAAGTACCTAGTAACTGTGAACCGTATTATCAGCAATCAACGGCTGATTCTACGGGTATGACCACATTCCTACTTATTAGGTATTTGTAAGCCTTGATACTGGACCGCTATATTACTGTGCAGTGCATAGCCGTGTTAAGATTATTGGTGAAGGAATGTAACAATGATGCAGAAGAGTTCTGCTCATGTCCTTGACATTTATCTACCTGACGTCATCACATACCTACTCATACTTTTGATCCACTCGTCCTCTTCATCTTGAATGAAGCGCCTGCCTCAAATGTCATCGCAATGTGTCACTCGCTCTTCAAGGGATTTCAAGTTCATGTTCAAGAATTACTCATGGAATCCGTCGATACTAATATAGACCTTAATGCAATGCAATAAAACTCTTTATTGATTGCCACAGTAAATAATACCTGATAAAAACATTCGGAAGTAAACCATAAATCTGGTTAGTAAGGGTGAGTTTCCCATATGTAGGGTTTAAAGTTTAAGGCCTTCGAGTGCCCTCGCGCATGCGTACGATATCCACTTATTCCCGACTCTTGACAAACAGTGCTGTGAATATTATAAAATTACTACCTAATTATCGACAGAAGGATGGAGGATTTAAAGGAACATAAATATCGTAGTGTTCAAAATAATGTCGATAATTTTATTTAAAAATATTGCAATAACAACACTGAAAAAATAGTGTAAAATTTTAAATACCTACCTATACCAATCGATAATGTCGCTATTATGGCAAATAATTTCTAGGCATAAGTAGGTACTTATTATTTTTATCGAACATTGGTACTTACCTATTAACAATGGGCTTGTGGCTAAGTATAACCAGCCGTACGGGTCGATCGATCAGGTTAAGCTACGCTCGGTCCATGGATGGGTGACCATCTTTACGTACCAAGACACCTCCGTGCCTTGGAAAGCAAGTAAAGCCGTCAGAAGCCCGAAAGTCTGACAACCAGTATCCAGTCTTAAAATGACATTACAATTTATGAAAAAAAAAAATTAGTTCTATGTTTAAAACACTAAGTAGGTACATCGGATTTGTATCATAAAAATAATATTAGGTACTTAGATACCTACTAACTCAAATCAATATTCTAACCAGCCAATTGAGTCAATATTACCCACTATATGTCTAAAATGTCTTCAGGCACAAATGTGCAAGCGGCGATGCAGATGTAAGTATAATGTAGGTAGGTACTAATTGTATGAATTACCTCAGCACTAAAACACCTTTGAAAAGGCAACAAGGTCTAGGTCATCGTAACTTCAAGTACTTACGTACAATACAAAATAAAGTATTTTGGTTGGCAAAATTCCACATCAAAGTTATTACCCACAAAAATCAATCATATCAGCGTTGATTTCGAATAGCATTGTAATTTCACATTAAAAAGATCGGTCATCGACCGCAACAACCCGAAGAGCGAAACAATATAGCTCGACGCTCTCGCTGTGAAAACAAGCGCTCGCATAACAACACGCACTGTCGGGCAAACACCATCGATTGTCGATGTGTAGCGCGACGCGGCACCTCCCTCGAGCCGCCATGACACTCCGCGAGCGCGCCCTACGCGCCTGCCTGGCACGTATCAAAATAGAATATTCGATTTTTAAATAACAATATTCCAGCCAGGAATAATCTGGATATTACAAGTGAGTCGATTTTTTTGGTTTATTTTTGTAGGTAGTAACATCACTATTGATTCCTTTAGCATTTGTTGATATTCGTACAATTTTGTTTTGTCATGTACATGATTATTTGATTTCCTTCCCACAGAAAACGATCAAGGTCTTTGATTATATTTTTTCGTAGGTAAGTGTATGTATTGATTCTTGTTGTAGTCGCAAGGCTAGGTTAAGGCTAATTCTATGTTTATTTCATGTTTTCTTGTCTACGGTAGCAGGATTGCGACAGTTCTAACTAACCGGTTTAATAACAGATTTGTCGGTATCGGTATCGACAAAGCGATTATTGGTACAACTCATTGATCACAAATTATTTAATCAGTATAAAAATATTTGGTACATCTAGAGGTTTTTTTGATTACTTAAATAAATAAGTACATATACCTATACCTCCTGTACCTCCACAGACATTTACTGAATGACAGACGCTGTCATTCATTGCTGTCAAAGTAAATAATTTCTGTCAGACAGACGTTATTTGGCCATCATAGATCAAAGAATCTCACAGAGGCGACAGGTGTTCCCTCACTTTTTTTTTTTGTAAACTGTTGATAAAAACAAATACTTTTTATTGTTTCAGTTGTTGTGAAGGCCCAGCGGCCTTGTTCCCGTAATGGCGAACAATTGGTGGAGGGAACCCGACATGGGGGGTAAAGTAAACTGTTTTGTTCTGTCATATCTTACTGTTTTTATTCGACTTCACCAAGATAAAATATTGTATTATTTATGCTGGCAATGTTGACTCGGAGTTATTTGGTATTTCCTATTTTGTAAACCGACTTCCAAAAAGGAGGCGGTTCTATGTTCGTAGAGAATGTATTTATTTTTATGCATGTCCACCGATTTCTCCGTCATTTTTGGACCGATTTAGAAAATTATCTTTTCATTTGGCAGAGGAAGCTTGCGCAGTGGTCCCATATTTTATTAACTTTGCTTGGGTAGGTAGTTTTTGAGTTAGCTTCGAATCTTCAATAATACCTACGTATTTTTCCCACTTAGCCTTTATGGATGATGTTATAATAAGTCCTGTCACTGTTATTTACATAGCAGATAGTGGTTTTTGAATTGGGATAGGTACGTAGTCCAACTAAAAGTGAAAAAAAAGTACCTACAAAATGCAAAATAACTAATTTCGGAAGTCGGTTGCAAAAACAAAAAAAAAAGTAGTAATCATTTTTAAGTAGTCTTACTAACGTATTTTTTTATACTAAGTAAGATTACGGTATGTTAAAAAGTTTTATTAGTTTATCACAATTATTACGTTACATAAAGCAAACATGAGGATATAGAACTAAAATAAGCCTACTAATAATGCCTAAACAAAATCCCAGTTTTGGACTGTCGAAGTTAACGTGATACTTTAGGTATTTGTAATAAAATGCGCACAGAGAAATTATTTCTTTCATTTTTCGAGTTCTTTCTCCAATGTATCGCTATTTAATTAATTAAGTACTTCGACTTTGTGCACATGTGTAGGTAGGTTTGTGCTGTACAAAAATAACTTCTCAGATTAGTTCTTTTATTTGGATCACTGTTTAACGGCGCGTATGACTGAGAAAACAACCGGTCTGAATATTGTTCTGAATAAGTAATTACCGTTAACTGAGCAAAAACGAGAGTTGTAAGTTTTTTTTTTAATTCTAGCTTGCTTGAATAGTCGACTCAATGTTGATAAAATATTTAGTGACGTGCGACACTTTGAGATTTTTCTTCTCGCTATAGACTCAAGTGAATATAGTTACATAAAGTTTAGTCCTGTTGCAGGTAAGACTTTAGTTCTATAACTGGGACGCAGTGGGTCTGCGTGTCGATGTGAAGAATTTGTGTCAGGCACGCGAAAGGCCTTTGCGGTCACCAACCGGCAAACTGCTCTCAGCGCTGACGAGGGCATTGCCTCCTTCTTAGGTGTTTCCTTAGTTCTGCGGCTAGTTGCATAGGTGACCTATTTAAGTCAGTTAGATTATAATAAGTACTGGCTTTTGAAATTAGAGCTGACTAATACCAGAGCTTCTTCTAGAATAGATACCTGACTGCTTTCTGAAAGGCCAATCAAGATAAAAATAAGCTGGCAGATTGTCAAACTCACATCAAGTGATTTGGTTGGCTATTATTACAGTTAGCCAATCACAGCAGCACATTTTTGCCTTTTTGAAGCCAGGTGGTTACTTATTTCACCATTTTAATCGTGCTATTGGCCATATTTCCAGTGATGACAGCACCCGTGCCGTCGGGCGAGCCCCAGGGCTGCTCCGCCATGCGCATGTGGCGCAACGCGTGCAACACGCTGGTCGCGCCCGACGCTGATGATGCGTGGAAGCAGGTGGAGGATGCGTCCCCGCCTGAGTCCTTGTGGCACACGCTTCGGAACTGCGTGGCTTATCAGGTGCTGGGGGCAATCAATGAATTAATATTAAACTAATACATACCTACTGCAATAGCAGGTGGTGGTACAGACATAGCTCAATGCATTACCGCGTCCCGGAAGACCTAGAGTGGGTAAGCTAAGGTGAAACGATGAACTGGTGAAGTAAGCAGCATTCCGCTGGATTGGAGACGCACTCTTGGACTTGACCATAGATATCCGTGGACTTGACGATATTTAAGAAAGAGCATCATCTTTTATTTCCATGTTGTTTTTGGCATCTGTGGCCTACATCTACATACAAAGTTTGCTTGCTATCTCTTTTTCACATTTAGCAGGAAATACTAATTTCATGTGACTAGTAATTTAGCTTTGATTTACACTAAGTATTAAATTTGTTAACGTCTCGACTAATTCCAATAGTTTCATCTACTTACTTATACAAATCAGAATTAAACTACATATACTCTTTTTTTTTTAATAACCGCTGTTCTTTTGATCTCTAATTCTCTACATATTCATCGTTGTTTCATAAACATTCGAGCCAGATAGGTAGGTACCACCTCATTCAACAACACACTTAAGCATCTGATTTCGTCTTTATCCCTTCATTCCAACTATTATACACACGCGATTGGCTTTTAACTGGCATCTTTGTACCACACCACGAAATGTATTTCACTCGAGTATAATTCTAATATCGTTGTGCATTGCTGTTTTTCAGGCAGGCGTCTGGCAGAACTTGCTCAATAAAGGGATGGACGATGTGATCCAACCAGCGGCGTTCAAACTGGCTATAGTTTTGAGGCACACGCCGTCTGAGCTAACTGTCAAACTGCTGTCTGACTTGCTGCGTTTACATCCGCAGTCTGTAAGTACAAACACATCATTCTTAATTCGATAACAAGGGACGAAACCAAAATATCGCATGTAATCTGCGAGTTGAATTTGAAACTGATGTAACTTGAAACATAATTCGTTATATCTTTATCTGTACCATTATACCTACTTGTTGGAGTAGTATTTCGGTCTATCTTGATTACTCGTATATACGACTACTTACTTCATTCTGTAGACGTTATTTCCGGGGATTGTCTCTCGTAATTTTTTATACAATAGGCTGCCAGCTGCCAGATGCTTTTGTTGCATATTGCTACTTCGGAAAGGTCAAGTGAGGTTTGGGCAATTCAATTTAGTTATTATATACTTATCATACTGTTCTAACCATCTTAAAGAAATAGACACCTTGTTCTATGGCCCGAGCGAAACAATGTTGACGGTAGAATTTATTTCTTCGGCACGTCCGCACGTGACGTTAAAAGTAATGCTGTAAATCTATGAATTTTGCGGCTTCTACTAATCTCTACTCTTTGTTCTGCGGCCTCTCCTGATCTCTGCTCTCAATTCTGCATGCTCTCCTAATCTACATTCTCAATTCTACGGCCTCTCTTAATATCTACCTACTCTCAATTCGCGATACTGATGCAATCGTTCAACGAAATGAAAACGAAATCTCTGAGACACTTTGCCCCCAATTTCAATAAACAGCTATTTATTATATTTCCACAATGTATGCTGCAGAGATAGGAGGCGTAATAAAAAGCCGCTTCGAAGAGTATAATAGATTGGCTGTATGACACACAAGGAGGTAATTTATAAACACAGGTTATTTGTAACCTATCTAGGAGAGCAGTACGGCACCCACTAACTAGATTATGCCTTTATGCTTGTGCTTTATGTATTTTTGTCATGTAATCTAGTCCTAGTTGAACAATAAAAATCTTTAGATCTTTAAAATTTACTCGGCATTAAGTACCTATATTGATGGTTTACTACCTATTAAGCAATCTGTGCTAATATTTTGCCGGTACAAAGTATTTTACGCAGAGAAAGAATCATTTAAGCTCTCCTCTGCAATTTACGAGAGCAGTGGTGGCCCAGTGGTAACGGCCACGACTTACGAGTCGTAGGTCGTAGGTTCGAACCCTGACAGGCGCTTTACTTTGTGTAAATTATTTCATCGCCACTGCTCTTAAAACGGTGATGGAAAACATCGTGAGGAAACCGGCATGTCCTAGAACCAAAAATTCGAAGACATGTGACATCTACCAACCCGCACTCGGCCCGCGTGTTAGATTACGGCCCACTCCCTCTCACAGCGAGGCTATTATGCTGCAATTTACATGTAATGTACTTTGAATCTAAATAATATAAAAATAATAACATCCTATTATAGTCCCACTGCAGAGCAAAGGGGTCTTCTAGTATAGAGAAGGCACCAGCATTGATTCTCAAGACGGGATGGTGATTTCAAACTTATATTAACTGAAAATTTTATTAGTGTAACAATAAATCGACCAATCCAAAGCGATAACCGATCCAAAGACCAGAAACTAACGCAAACCGTCACTCCCCAGCAAGACCTGACGTCGTACATCCTAGCCCTACTCACAGACGACGAAGCCACGTGGTGCGGGAACTGCAACAGTTCTGAATCAGCAGCATCTTCCACCCCCTCCTCCCCCGCCAGCTCTGCAGACGAAGAGTCCTCCACTACCGACCAAGTAGAGACCGACGCGGACGGAGCGGAGGCCACAGATGTAGACACCAATGAGGCCGCTGGAGGCCCCGCGGATTCGGCCTCGGCCCCAGCCCCAGCCGTCGTCACAATGGCACCTCCACCTTTCGCGATTCCTGTTCCACCTATAGTACCGGATTCGACGACTCCTGGCGATTCGAATGTTCCGGATTCGACGACGGCTGACGATCCTATTGAAGAAGGTGACTATCATTATCTTACATAATAAAAATCTTCATATCATTCATTAACTGATAGACAACGCACAGCCATGAAGTATGAAATTTTGCACGAGAGTGCCATAAACATCTAACGAAAGTGAGCACTAAGGAAGGATTAAATTGGGGGATGAAGTTTTTATGGAAGAAGGTAATTATTGCCGATGGACACTGTTAATAGATTTTGAACATGTTTTAGAAGACTGGATTCCCTATTAACCAAATTGACATCTAAATTATTATCACCCTTATATCAGACATGGTGGACGACGACGGCGCCGCGTCGCCCGCGCCCATGTCCCCGGGCTCGGCGCGCTCGGCACGCTCGGCGCGCTCGGTGCGCTCGGCGCGCTCGGGCGCGTCGGGCGGCTCGGGCTCGCGCGGCGCGCCCACGCCGGCCGGCCCGGCGCCGCTGCGCGACCTGCAGCTGTTCGGCGACTGCGAGCTCGCCGTGCTGGCCGCCTCGAGAGAGGAGTACGATGCTCACGCTAAACTCGTGAGGGCAGAGTACTCGAAACTCACGCACGATAACTATGTCGAGTTGAGGATTAAGGTGAGTAGTTTTGTTTTAAATGCCTTTCAGTCGCTCCATGTAAAATACTATTATTCAGCTGCATCCGGTTAGACTGGAAGCCGACCCCGACATAGTTGGAAAAAAGGCGAGGCAGATGATAAAAGACCACATACTAAAATTGTCATTTCATCCAATGCCTACGTGAGGCTTCATTATATTAGGTCTTTACCTAATATAATGAAGCCTCACGTTAGTTTAGAGAATTTTGTGAAAAGAGTGTGACGTGCCTTGCACTGCTCAACAGACACACAAATGAAGGAATTTTGAACCGCATTGTTACCTGCGATGAAAAATGGATTCTGTTTGATAACCGCAAGCGCTCAGCAAGTTGGTTGGATCCTGGTTCAGCACCTAAACAATGCCCTAAACGAAAACTTACCCCTAGAAAAGTGATGGTCACTGTTTGGTGGTCTAGCGCCGGTGTGATTCATCACAGCTTCTTACCAAACGGGGTGAGCATTACTGCAGATGTGTACTGTGAAGAACTGAACACAATGATGGAGAAGCTGGCGCATCTCCAACCAGCATTGGTCAATCGCTCGTCTCCGCTGCTCCTGCACGACAACGCGCGACCTCATACTGCACAGCAGACGGTCTCCAAGTTGCAAGAACTGGGGTTGGAAGCTCTCCGTCATCCGCCCTACTCACCAGACCTTGCGCCTACAGACTACTACTTTTTCCAGAATTTGGATAACTTCTTGGCGGGAAAAAAATTCAATACCCGAGAGGCAGTACAAAATGCCTTTGAAGAATTTGTTGCCTCCCGTCCATCAATAAACTGCCACTGCGATGGCAAAGATGCATTGATTGCATGGGTGATTACTTCGATTAATACAAATAAAAAATTCATGAAAAAAATTCGTTTAATTTTTTTCATACAAAACGGCAATTTCATAGGTAAAGACCTATTACTTACTTACTTAATTTTACCACATATTGGTGCCGATTCTCTTTTCACAAAATTCTCTAAACTAAACTAAAAATCACTAAAATTTAGTTTAGTCCTGTCAAACGATCAAACTCATTCTGAAATAAACTTTAAATGACACAACTTAACTATAATTTAGTTTAGTGAAAACGCTATTCTGAATTATATCTAAAATCCTCTAACTAAATCTGACTATATTTAATCGCGATTAAAAATGTGTGGAATAAAATTAGATGTCATGAACTAAAATTCAAACCAACACCTCAATTTCAGTTACAAAAAACAGTACTGTTTTTTTTATTTTCTTTTGCTTATATCTCGAAAACGGTGTGTCCTATCGCAAAAATAATGAAAATTTCGACCCCCTTAAGGGAAACTTTTTTACCCCTAATTCTCAACATGTTGGTAATTATTTTTTATTTTTTTTCGTTATTTTCCATACAAAAACTGAAAAATTCCATTAAAAACACGTCGAGGCTGCCGTGAATGCGCGCCTCTGGCTCTAAAAAAAAACACGGGGTAGGGAAAACAAGAAGGTACCCAGTGGAGGCGCGCGGTTGTCAAATTCGATTTTAGTTGTGTCAAAATAAGTTTTAAATTTAGAGAAATTATTTGGCAGAATAGCTCCAACATTCCCATAGTCAAAAGTAAGGAATTTTAGTGATAGTTTAGTTCGGTGTACAAGAGAATCGGCACTATTGTCGTGCGTTCAGTTTAGCGATATTCAAAGAAAATAATTTGCTGAGAAAACAACCCGAAACTCTCAGAAAAAGATCAAGCTGTCATGTCGGTCGGTCCTACTGATTAGTCAGATTATACGACTAGTATTAGTAGCTACTTATGTCTTCCCAAATCGTATGTTTTACTAATCGCTGATAATTATTCAATGACCCAATCATTGGGTCTTTAAGCCAAATCAGTATTACTGTGTCTCATATATTACCTACATCATTAACTAAAACCAATTTTCTCAAAATTCCAGGTACTAAACCAATTTAACCAAATACCAAAGCTGTTCCACACTCCTGAGTTCGAATGCTTCGAATCCGCAGCTCGAGAAAACATCGAACGCGAGATCCTAACGCTGCGAGAACATCTCCTCACCGGGAGGAAAGACTAGTGCTACGTTTACCAGGAATGTGACGTTGACGATGATGAGGAGCTCAGTACTGAAAGCAATTAAATTTTTACTCGAACATCAAGCTTGAAAAATTACCTGAGCGCTGGGATGTGATGTGGGCTAGACAAAACGGTCGCAAAATTGCCATTATAATCGCTGAAAATGTCTTCCCAGGTGTTCTGGCTATATTATCGTCGGTAACTAGTTGGGTTTAGATTTTAACGGTAATGAATACGGTAGGTATATCATCCATCATCATTCAGCCGAAAGACGTCCACAACTGGGTTTAGGACTCCGCCAAACATCGCCACACTATTAGATTCCCATGACCTGCACCAGGTCATCGGTCCACCTTGGGGGCCTATTCGTTTTAAAAGTAGATATAATATATAGAGCATAATCTTAAGCCTGTTGTTGTGTAGGCGTAACACCACGTGCTACGCTCAATAAAACCATTAAATTCTATAAGTATAAGACATGTTACTTATAGAAAAAATGATAAGAAAAAATACAGTGTAAAATTGCTAGCCTTCAGCACATTAATCGGTTGATACGTACGGCGGAAACTAGATAAGCTAAGCTCACAAAATAAATATAATTATTATTTCATATCAGCTTACAGGCGCGGTTGGGTAAAAAATAACAATAATTTGCTGCTCAAGGTAATTTTAAAGAAAGGTTTGAGTAAACTTGTTATTGCATGTTTTGTGGTACCTTCTACCTACCTCAACAGTGCTTCCTATTGTCGTCAATGAACGTCATAATCCTGGCAAGTCTAGAAGGCGCTTGAATTTAACTTGTGTTACACGCATTCTATAATCATGTTACTACCACAAGTAAGCTTCTGGGGGTCTGTGTGGCTTGCAAATTACAGTCAGTGATTGTAATTACCTAAAGGACACTTTCAGTGTAGTGTTATTCTTTAGATTGGTGTCTGTTTATAACCTAGACTTCATTTGTTTTACAAAAGTGAGCCGCGAAAAGGCACGTCTACTTTAGAGTTGTTTTTTTCCAATTCGAAACGTAATAGGTGTTCTTGTGATGGCGTAATATTTATGAACGCCGTGCCGTACCTACCATTCACATAACGTCATATTTATATACTGACATTCCGTAATAAACAGTAAAATAAAGATATTACGCTTTCTTAATGTTTAACACTTTATAGCATAATTGTATAAATAATGCATTTATTTAGATTTACACATTGAATCACTTTATATCAGGAGTATGTTATTTATTGATAATGCCATTAGATATAAAAAAAATACATGACTGAATGTCTTTTTAGTTTCAATTGGAATACTATAATAATGTATTTGTTTGCAATTTATGAAAATACTTATTATTTTACAAAAAAAAAATTGGCATATAACTTGCATAAATTGTCGGTTCTGTTCAAATAATTCGACTATGTTATGCTGGGGCCACACTGGGCCACACCAACGGGAAACGCCGTTGTCATTATCGCGATGACGGACGTTAACCGTATGTGTAGCCACAAAATATCGTGAGAATTTGACAACGACATTCACATTGACGTTTGACGTTAGATGATAACTCGGGTGGCGGCAAATGAGCATTGATGGTGACCGTTCAAATGTGGTCACTCAATTTATCGATATAATTTATCGGATTATTTCCGGGTTGTTTATGGCGATGATGGGCATTGACGTTGACCGCTAGTGTGGCCCGAGCATTACTATAAGTACGTCTACGTACGTACCTAAGTATGACAGCTACGTATAGTTTCTGCGCTTATTTTGATGTAGTCAGTAGTTATTTAGCTAGGTATTCTATAGAATTTCTGCTTATTAATTAATATTATCAATTTACTAGCATTTTATGACATGGTCATTATAATAAACTAAAAAAAATATTGTAAATTGAGTATTTTTTACTGCCTCAAACCTTACTCGATGGAGTAAATAGGTACTAGGTACAATATTGCAATGTTCCCAAGTAACAAAACTTAACTAAACTTCCTGACCTAGGGAGATAAGCAAATAAGATGAGAAAATAGAAATCGAGAAAATCACATACAAGTAGATAAGGGGTGGGCAACTCAGCAACTAAAGGGGTAAAATATAAATAAGGATAAACTGCTAAGAACAATGCTAGGCTAATGCTAGGAACCAACCTAACTACTGCAGACTGCATCAGGTCTGCCAGGGTTGCGGGAATGTCCGACAGGGATACCGACACCTTGGCAACAGGCAACTGAATGAACACGGGTGGGTTTTAGTCAGTAAAAGTCTGACACGCCCTTCCGCTCCGCCCAGAGCGGGAGAAGTCATTTGATGATTTCCCACGCTCAAAAAAAATTTTTTCCACGTTATATCCAAAACCCACCATATAGCTATTTAGAACGACCTTTCCAACGACACGCGGGACAAACCACACCATGGGACATCGTTTGTAGGGTACATAACAAAAGTTTTTTCTACGTTTTATGTTGCCACTTTTTTGGCCAAATTACAGCTTTCTTATACCTACTAAGAGTTAAGCCGCGGACAGACAGACGGACATGGTGGAACTATAAGGCCTTCCAAAAAAAACGTAAGAACTTTTGAATTTCGCGTGCTATCTTAGTTATAATCATTAGAATCAGAACTCCTTAGTTAGAGTAAATGAATTTCGTGATAATTATGATTTGCGGCCGTAACAAATATGGATTTACAGAATTATAATCATTAGAATCAGCAATAAGCCCTTAAGTTCATGTATGTATCAAATGCCATGATTTCATGAAATTGTCAATTCAATGCACTTCATGAACTTAGAGAGTTGTATTGCTGATTCTATTTCTGTAAATCCATATTTGTTACGGCCGCAAATCATATTTAGATCAACATACAACCTGATACTGACCGGCAAATTGCAAAAAACGTAAGAAAATTTGAATTACGCGGGCTACCTTAGCGCATCCCGCAGGACATTTTTGTCAAATCGTGTTGTTAGGAAACCGAAGGAGTAGAACTCGTGTTCGTCTAGTCTAGTCGATTACGTTAGGGATGCAAGATGAGTAAAATGTATCGATATATATCGTAGGTATCGATATCAATTTTTCGATTTAATTAAAAAAAAAATTTAATATCAAGTTTTGTAATCAAACCAAACTTGGAAAAATAATTTACTTTTTACGGCTCTGAATTCCAGCAGCGGTTTTAGTCTTTGGCGACAACGGTGTTGCTATTGGAAATATATCGTTTTTGATTTTTTATATTTTCGACACATGATATTTTATTAGTTTATTTATTATTAGATTAGGTACGTGTAGTCTTAACAACGCGTCAACTCGAATAGTAGATTTTCTTTGTCACTCCTATTTTGTAGCATTTGGTTGATGATAAAACAGTAGTGGTAGGTTTGCTTACCAAACGTTACCGATGATTATACACGTCGAGAAGCGATATCGAGCCGCGAGGGGCTACACAAAACGTCAGGCGCATACGATGGAGCCAGATCAGGAAAAATACTACATCTCATACTAAATAGGTGCATTTGTTTTTTCTAATAAAATAATAATACATCTTGGAATCCAGTAACAGCTGTTTAATTTTAGTAATGTAGTTTTAGTTCACTAATTCTTGAAATCTCTATTATCTATGACGTCAAACAAATGTAAATGTCAAAATCAGAATCGTAATAGAAAACATGGCGTCTTCGACGTATTTGCTTTGATATTTCTTGATTACGAGTATAATTTTAAAATTCTAATACTAGCATTGATTAATTCTATAAAAACTATAGCGTAAAGTGTTAACCGTGTGGTATTAAGGGCTTATATTATCGTCTCAGTGACTGCTACGCAGGTAAACAATAGTACGGCGAGGAGAAAGGTTATTGAACGGCGATTATTATAGGCCAACCAACATGGAGGCAACGGGACTGCGGCGTCGAACGGTTTGTGAGTACAGTCGCTTTATTCGTACGGGTGATGTTCACAGGCGTGTGCGATGTCGTGGCGAGGCCGTGACGAGAGGAACACGCGGTGGGGCGAGGACGACAGGTGGGCCGAGGGCCGGCCGCGCTCGCCCGTGTGGGAGCCGCGCCGCAGCGCCAGCCCCGAGCGCCGCGAGCCGCGCGCCGAGCGACACCATCACGAACGGTTCGACCGCGAGCGCGACCGCTACGACCGCGATAGGGACGAGGACCGCGACCGCCGCGACCGCTACCGCCGCGAGCGGTACGAACGGCCGCGCGACCGCGACCGCCGCCGCTCGCCCAAGCGGTACGACGACCGTGAACGCGACGTGCCGGCACCCCCGTCTCCGCCTACCATTAGCGACATGGATCATAAAGCCAGTTCTAGGTCTAGCAGCCGCTCGGGCAGTCGCGAACGAATGGACTTAGATTACGAGAGTAAATACGACACCAGAGACAAACATGATGATAACCAGACCATCAACGCGTCCCCGGGGGATTGGTTCTGCAAGTGTGGACTATACAACTTCAAGAGGCGTCAAGTGTGCTACAGACGAAACTGTCAAGGAAAGAGGTCAGATGGCATAGTCTATGGTGGTGACAGTGAGAGAAACCTCTTGTCTGAGAGTGCTGGCATCACAAAACGGTTGTTATTTAGAAGATTAGATGCTTTAACTACTGAAGAGAAAATATTAGAGGTAATAAAGGCTAGATGTTCAAAGACTGTTTTAGATTCCATTGCAGGCATCACTATTGGCAGAGAAACTCTAACTGGTGCGTCAAAGTGCTTAGCTTACATTAATTTTAATTCCATTGCTGATTCTACAGCCGCTCATTCTGAGTTAGCATCCCTGCAGCCGCCACTAGAGATAGATGGTAGGGAGGTCCTTGTTAGTTTCTATAATGAACCAAAGAAAATTTCAAAACCTCCAAGTGCAGACTATTCTTCTTATTATGCTCAAATGTCTAATTACACTTCATCTGCTCAGGCAATGTCTGAGGCAGACCGCGTGAATGCGGCCGCTGCCGTTGCTCAATCTGCTATCTCAGCTGCTCAAGCTCGTCACATGGCCTGGACTCCTGTGAGTGTCCCAGTTTTTGTGACTTCTACTGCACAAACTGCCCCTGCAGTCAAAGCCCCCACTGGTGATGGTAAAACAGTGTATACCGCCCCTGATGTTAGGACTTTCATGTATGATGAGACTTCTGGCTACTACTATGACCCAGGCACAGGTTTATATTATGACGGTACTAGTCAGTACTTCTACAACAGTCAAACTAGCCAGTACATGTACTGGGACGCCACTAACAACACTTACATAGCAGCTACACAAGCTCACCAGAATACTGAGCAGCCTAAACTGCCTAGCCCACCAACAGCCACCACTGAGAATACCATAGCTAAAGAACCAGAGGAAAAGAAAAAGAAAGATAAAGATGACAAAGTGAAAGTTGCCAAAAAGATAGCCAAAGATATGGAGAGGTGGGCGCGAACTTTGAATCAAAAGAAAGAGAATGCTAGAAGCAATATTGTAATGGAACAGCCTTTAGACACGGGGGCCAGTAAGGGCTCTGCTGACATAGGGTTTTCAGTGTTAGGGTCTGGCCCTTCCTTGACACACGTCAGGGAACTGTCTCCCCCACCAACTGGAGACGAGTTCTTAATGAAAAGGGTGGCCGACGCAGAACACGCCTTTGACAGCGACGAGGGCATCATAGACTGGGCCAAACTGACCTGCCTCATTTGTAAGCGGCGCTTTCCGTCCGCAGAGGTGCTGAACAAACACAAGTCCCTGTCAGACTTACACAAACAGAACCTAGCGGAGTATCGCAAGAAGAACGAACTGATCCCGCAAATGAACGGCTACAGAGACAGAGCGGCAGAGAGACGCCTGAAGTTCGGTGAAGACGAACCACCAATCATCAGGAAGCGATATGACCCGTCTGACTCGATGCCACCGCCAATGGCGCCGCACCCGCCTCCCTCAGTCGTTGACACGATTGGTGGCAAGATGCTGCAGAAGATGGGCTGGTCTGAAGGCAGAGGACTGGGTAAAGAGGAACAGGGAAGAATCGCGCCCATAGAAGCCGAACAACGGCCAAGTTTGGCGGGTCTAGGACAGAAGAGAGGTATCTACACTCCCACCCCCGGGGAGACTTACAGAGACACGGTCAAAAAACTCATGATTGCCAGATATAAAGAGGTCGTCGGACAAGAGGAAGGGAAATAGGTGGGTTTCGAATTTTATTACTTTCTGCATAACAATCATTTTGGTTTGCAGGGTTGGATTACAGGTCAGTCAAACATTTCTAGTCAATATGTCAGAAATATTGTGTTATTTTCATCTAGCTATCAGGTGCTCAAGGTTCTTCAACATAGATGAAACAAGACTGATATTATATAAAAAAGAATAGACTTATTAAGAACTATTTTGTGCTTGTGGGAAGTAGGCGTTATCAATGGACTTTGTGTAATTATGTCCTCCAAGTGACTCAACTTTCATAAAGATAATTCCTCAAGATCTCATGTGAAAAAAGACATGTATGATCATGTCGATAAGGTCTAAGGTTGTGGTGCATTGGTATGCAAAAATATTCTGATTCTAATGGTTTGATTCTGATTTCACTACACTAGATGTCGGCGCTCAATGCTTCTTCTGAGGGCCGTCACTCAGAAATCACGACGTACTACATGGTAAGTATTGATTCTGGCTGAATCACAATATTCCTGTACCCTAATCATGTTTTTTTCGCAGCCCCAAACAGGTAAATGTATAAAAACATGAAGCAAACTGGAATTCTGATATTCAAATATCTTTCAAGCCACTGGTGTCTGCCGAGGTCTGACTTATTTGAAATTCTGTGGCAATTGGCATGTTAAGCATTCTTCAAGGTGGAAATCTTCTAGATATGAACTTTTTTTTGGTGTATTGATAAATCAGGTGTCATCATACTTATGTTTAAGTTTTTCCTTCTAGCAAAATTTGATTTTGCTAAAAGTTAAAATTCTAGTGGTATAAATCAGGAAAATTTATGACCTAAATGGGCTACAAAATAACTATTTGTATTGAACTGTGACCTTTTCAACTAGGTAGTACTCAAGGATTATTACAACGAAGACTGCAATCCATAATTTATTCCAAACTCAATATTTCCTTTGTCTTTAAATATCTGCAACAATATCGGGTAAGGTTCTGTAATAAATATTGCTAAAGTTGTTAGCGCTACGGCATAGGGCTGTCGAGTCGAAGCAACGAAGAAACGGGACATATGGACAGAAATGTGATAGACTGTGACTGTAGTGTTGTGTATGAAGAAACGGTGTCTAAACCGACCCACGGCAGTTTACTGATGAATATGACCATTTACCTTACAGAGACTACATGCCAGACGCTGCTGCGAGTTGCCAAACATTATAACAAACCTGTATACTCATAGATAAGATAGCCTAGAACACTTATTGTGAGATTACAATTTGAAAGCAATTTTTTTTGTAGTGATATGTTCTCCAACTTAGCTTGTAGTCTATAGATTGTAAAAGTTAATGTCTATTTTTTTATTTATATATTTGTTTAAATTATTATAATAATTATTAAAAATGTTTAGTTGTTAATTCTATTGTACATAGGCACTTAGCTGAGTTTCACGGAGTATATTTTATATTTACTTAAAGACAATGAAACATGCATTGCATTTATTATTAGTTTTTTACATCTTAGACTTAATAATTGGCAGTCTAACAAATAAATTGTGGCAGGGTGGTTAATTGACCTTAATATTAACTAAGAGTGATTAAGCTACACTTTGTAGGCAATTTAATTTAGATAATTCTAATTAGGTAGATACAATTTATTGTTACTGAAGTGTTTATTTTGCCATTTTTTCCGAATAACTGTAGATTATAATTAATGGTCAGCGATTTGAAGAACGCAATAATTATAGTATTCTAGTATCTAAAGTATTATACAGCTGTATCCCTGGTCCACTCGGGAATTTACAAGTTTTTGTATAATTTAGGCTAATGATAGGAATTTTCCATATTACTTATATTATAAATATTTTATAATTATTATAGAGACTTATTATGTTGATAGGTAGGTAGGTTATAATAGACAGTAATATATCCACAGCAAACTCCATTTATTTACAATATTATAGGAATGTTATTGTATAAACTCGGAAACACATAGTATGTAGGAACCTTCAAGCACATAGAACACAATAATATTGTGTTACGTTAAGCCACTTACTGAATAAATAAATCAAACGCGATAACTACACATTACTTCCACGAAAAACACTAGTTTCTACGTTTTGTTGGCCATTTCTCTTTCTACTTCTAGTAACAATCTCATTAATTATGAAACTGTTCCAATTTTCTGGCTCATTGGCTCAACTCATGCATTAGAAAAAAAAAAAAAAAGTACTTAAATCAATTGGATACTGTACGCCTTCTACAAAAGCGTAATTATTTAATACCTAGTCAGTTAATGAATACAAATTACTTATTTATTGACTTAATTTTCCTCAAACTTTTTTAACGCAACGAGATTGGCATAATGTGTAGGTACCTGGCATAACGTAGCATGATTCGTTTTTCTATGACATAGGTAATCATGCTGTAGATAATTAATTAATGAGGAGTAAGTAATTACTTAATTAATTACTAGTTCACTACGAACAGATACAATTTTGCAGGTTTCTTTAGATTGCTTAAGTTTTTATTGAGCATCAATATAAAATTTAGAAGTGTAATGATTGTTTTTTATTTTTACATCCTGTAGGTAGTCATGCAAACTTTACATAACTAAATGTAGGTAGGTACCTACTTAAAGTACTAAAGTAAATCAAGAATGCTTAGTACCTACTTAGAATCATAATATTCTAAGGCTTAGTAAGTACCTATTTATATTATGAACTTTACTAATGCTGCAGTCGTTACCGTTAAGTAACTTTCTGTTATTGTTATTTGATGGGCTGAGCCTTAACTTCCTAATGGTTTAAGTAAGTATAATACTTATACAGGTACTTACGTGATCGTTATGGTATTACATATTTGTAGGTACCACAGGGTCACCCCCTTAACATAACGTGAACAGTTATGTAGTCCCATGTAAAAAAGGGCTAATCCCTTCGGGGAACTACGCGTGATAATTATGTCCTGCATAGTAAGTAGGTACTTGTCTACTTCATGGTCATCTTTAGGCAGCATCAAAGTAGGGACATAATCTTCGTGCCACAAGTTCACAAGTACCTACACATGAGACAGAATCTTCACAGGTGTATACACTTACCCACATTGGTCCTAATACCTATACCCCATTTGAAATAAGATTAGGCATTAAAACAAACCCTTTTACAGTCCGTTCAACCGATTTTGACTTCTATACCGTAGGCATAAGGATAGCATTAAAAGCAAAAGAAGTTACACAATACCAACTATCTACTGCGGCTGCCATATGTCATGCCATCAACGCAATATAATTCAAAATCGGTTGAACGGAATGTAAAAAAGGCTTATCTATACGTCTAATCTTATTTCAAATGGAGTACCTA